>JANFOE010001304.1:0-158160 GCA_025667525.1 Glebionis coronaria
TGCTAGCCGAACTCCACGTATGCCCAAACACCAAGTGTCGAAAAACCCGATCCGAACCAAAAAAAAAAAACAGCCTAAAACTGCTTTGTTGTCCGAGATATAGCTTTACCCGAGAACTTTTCCCTTTGCTGTAAGATATCGGACAACACTGTCCGATCTGCACAGAAGCTTTTGTCCGAGAACGATCAGAAAGAGCCCGGAATAGCTTCTGTGATCTGTCACGCCTTTGACAGATTATCCCACGGTTTGTAAACCTTTAGTAGTATCAAATAACAACTACTAAACAACTTGGATTGATTAAATGCAAGTGATTTGAGATGGAGTGATCAATTTAAGATTATAAACCCTAATTGAGTTTAAACCCAAATTGATTAAGAGTATGTTAATGGCAGAGCTTTTCTTTGGTTTTGCTTTATGAAATTCGTGTGTTATGAGCTGGGTAGAAGGGTGTTTATATACCCATCAAATCCCACTCATGATAAGTCAAAAACTCTTCAAGTTTAAGCCTTATCCCACACAAACACCAATGTTTATCATGACTCTTCTTTACTCCTTATCTCAAATGAATCTGGACACTCAAGTAATCATTCTAGATCTTTCCTCAGCCTACTAAAACGAATTTAGGACAGCCATAAAAGTTCTTACATGATTAGTCCAGTAGTTTACAATTTCTAAGCATATCGTGAAGTAAAACGCACTCTAAGTGTTTAACGTGTGTGCCCCCAATAGGCTCACACACCTCTAGCCACATTTGGCTAATCCAACGAGCATGAACTAACAAGGAATTCCGCCAAGAGGGACAAACAAGACCCTTCCATGGAAGGAGGGTGCTCTGTTTCCCACTATATTCTAACCAAGGCTCGTATAGCTTAAACCAATTAACATTAAACTTCCTTTTTTTCCCGCCAATTACCTTTGAAGGAAACTTATGACCAGTAGGTTGACAAGGACCTCTCAACAAGTATGCACGTCAAACTTTTTCACGATCGTTAGGATTATATTTAGATATTCGTTTTCGTTCCATGGGATCAGCGGGAAGATCACCCAAATTAATTTTTTCCCGACTCCTTTTTGAACTTTCCTCATTACTTGGTGTTTTCTCCAATGGTAGTCTTGGTTTTCTTATCACAAATTTGTCCATTTGTGATCTGTCATAAGTTATCAATTAGAAAAACTCATTAAGCCCCAAAAATTAGATAAATACCCAAAAAGTAGATAATCTTTAAAAATTAGAATAATCCTAAAAACATTAACTATGGATTGATTACGATTAGGAGCAACAGTTAATTACTCTAATCAAGATTAATCCTAAAAATTAGATAAACCATCAAATATTATTAGATATCATTTAATTACTTAATTTTCGTCACACAAAAATTGATCAGTTTCATGATTTTATCTCAAGAGATTGATTAGGATTTACGAGCAACAGTTTCTATGATTCAAAAATCAATCATAAATCAATATTAAAAAAATACATAAAAGAAATCATAAATCAATATTAAAATAATACAAACTTAAAAATTAAAAATTTCCCAGTGAAAGATTCGGTGGATAATTGGATAAATGAATATTATGAGCCATTTCTTATCTTTTTATTTCTTGTGAATTGTGAAGTGTATTGTGTGTACCTACCCTTTAAAAATATGACTTTGATTATTGCGTTTGAAACTTCTTTGTCAGATACTATTTTGAGGGGGCACTTTTACCAAAATACTCTTAAAATCAGAAAATTTTACACACTGAAAATTTTGGTTAGAAGGGCCACGTGCCTCTGGGCCCCCTGCCTATCTCCGCCTCTAGTTATAAACGTTTTGTATAAAGGTTGAAGAAGCTAGCCATTAGATCCATCTATCATCATGTAATATGTTCACTTTTGTTATAATTTAACTGTTCCTTTTTAACCAACCTAATTAACTAGCATATATACATTTTGCAAAGTTTAAAACATTACATGTACAAAATGATCAGAGGACTGTTAACATCATATGCTCCTTAATATTATATCAAGCCATTCAAAATGATACTCAGTCATGTTCTTTCATTATAGATATTTGTCTAACTATTAGCTAAAGTTGGTTTATTTATGTGAAAACCAATTTCAAGGAAAAATTATATGTTGCGGTTTCGATGGTGATTTAGGCCTTTCAACCTGTGCATACCATAAGGCAAGCCTATCCCTACAAATAAACGAAACAATATTATTTATCAGATCTTCAGAACCTACACTTGAAGATGGAAGTAGTGGAGGTGAAACAAAGAGCGAGTTTTGAGGAGTTGTGAAGGCATTCTTCTTTTCAATATAGGAACATAAATTTGGCATGATTGTTTTACATTTTTGCAACATTTTTTCCCTTTTAATTACCTTCCAACACGTAATGATTTTCTTTTACTAGGCGAGTACCCGCGCATAGCGGCGGGAGTTCTTAACGGCAGATAATTAACGATATGCGATATTGTTGAAAGTGTTTCGTGTAACATTCAAAATTGAGCGTGAAAATATTAAAATGAGATTGCAAACTGTGGTAACATGCGATAAATTCTTAAAATTTACCCAACATATAAAAACATAATGAAACTGAAAGTGAAACATTACAATGGGATAAAATCTAACACGCGTGTGTCATCGTCACGTAAAACTTTTAGGTGCCATGTCTTTGATTTATTTCAACAGATAACTTGCTCTGAACAAATTTGTATGGTAGTTAGCAGTGGCGGACGCAAGAAAAGGGGCAAATATTTTTGTTTTTTGATAATAGCAAACCAAAAAATACTAAAATTCGAATAAACAACCGAGTTTAACATAAAAATGTAATATTTTTTGGTTTTAGAGTGTTAAATGTTCGACTTTTAAGTATTAAATAATGATCAAAACAATCAAGCTAAAAATACGTGGGTCTCTCCTCTTGTTGACTGGTAATGGCCTAATAGTTCTAACCTTCTATTGCATCCAGTTGTCCAAGTTGAGAGACACTGGGATCATAGCTGCAATGAAGGAATGGAGATCATTCGCTAATTATTTCTCTCATATATGCAGTGGACTTATGAAGCATAGGTGTGCATTTCAAGTGTTTCAGCGTCAAAATGTTCCACTTTAGTGCACTAAACGAAAATCTATTCAGCATGTTCCAAGCGCCAAAGGAAACTTGGATTACAACCTACTGTACGTCTCAACTATTGCCAGCATTCACATCCAAAGCATTCATACTAAGACATTGGAAACTTATAACACACTAAACAAAATTCTTATAGGGTGACAAAAAGTGATTATAGGCTCAAACTCCTTACATCTAAACAGGGGTGACAAAAAGTACCAATAACACGACTCTACTACAAGAACATTTTCAAAAGTCAGTTAGTAAACTCAATATTTGACATGATGACGTGACTCTACTACCAACAGTAACAAATAACAACACTAAACACGGGTGACAAAAAGTGATTATGGTCATCTCATTATCTAATTTGGTATTTAGTATTGAGTTTCCAAAACATCATTTTTAAAAGGTAGGTCTCAAATTCCTTATATATCTGCTATCTATGAAAACGCAGACAGTCGTTTATTAATTGGCTTTCCGAAAACAATATCTTGATTATCCGAATTTTGTAAGCAAAATTTTCATATTTACTCATAAAAAAATCATGATTCCCCAAATAACTGACATCGCGAACATTATCACTTAAAACTTGAGAGGAGAATAAGACATTTTACTATTTCAAAATAGTAGAAAGTTGAGACAACTTTCTAACAACATCCCCTGCTGAAAACCACTAACATTCCTAATAATATTGGCTAATACCCACAGATAGGTACTACATCATCCACATCTGTGGATTCGTTGCTTGCACTTGGAAAAACTACAAAGGTAAGATGTATATGTGGTTACATATTACATTCAATCTGGACCATAGTTTGTATCTAATTCTAAACAACCTTCGGGAAAAAATAAAAGAATCTTGTAGAACGAAACGTATATCATCAATTTAGTTGGGATATAATAAACAATAAGTACTCTTGAGTAATGAAATTTATAATGTGGTGAATCATGGACTTATTTTCTAGTTAGCATTTGCTGTTGTACATGAATTAATCTACCGATACTTAAGTTACTTGTTCATTTTTAGTAGATGTACGGAATATGGTTTCATGTTGATGTCGTTCAACAGCCCCTACTATAGGAAAAAAAGTGATATGGAAAATACCTTCAATTTTGGTATGTATCTCTTTTGATCTCTACATATATGCAGATGCATTTGTGACTGTCGTTCCCATTTAACAAAGGCAAAGATTGAAATTTAACAAAAGCGAATTCAAAAAATACATCGTCACGTAAATACAATGCCACAAGGGAAAAAAATCTTACTCACATTCCTGTTTATCGCTGCTAGATCCTATTGGATAATAATTTGTATCCTACTGGTTACAAGTAAATGCACCAACATGTGCAATGAAAACACATAACTGTAATTATAAGAATCAAGTAGCATTATTACCTGATGTTAATTGGATGGTAACGACTACTCGAACCGCACCGATGAAACCTGAACAAACTGATAATAGGCTCTGCACGGGAAGACGTTCCCTATCCTTAAAAGGTGTTTACGTGCTCGATTCGCTGCAAGCCTCATACGTAACGACCCCAGGATTGATGCAGACCCATGTTGCCTTTCGTCAGCGAACGAATACAACATAATGTTAATGGCGGAGCAGAATAAACTCAATACATCAATGATATGAATAAGCAAGAGGCAATATATTTGAAACCTTCTGAAATGAGTTGTGTATTTTCTTTTGTTGTGTATCTCGTGATTAGCTGCCATCCTATTCTTTTATATTTGGCTACAATAAGTATAAACAAGAAGTTAATCATGTTCTCAATACTTGCCAAAAAATTAGGATCATGGGCAGATGGTTGCATTTTTTACGAATGCCATCCAAATCCACCCCACTCTCCTATTTTCTTGGTTGATTTGGCCAGCCATAAACACACATACACATGGGTAGTTTTTGAGTCATTTGCTTGTATCACAAACTCTAAAATTTGTACAATGAGTCATCACATAAAACTGTACATATTGCTTCAATCATGCAAAAACTTGCAAACCTTATCATAAAGTTCCAACAGATCCTCCACGTAGCTGTACTATCTCGCAAAACTGTCTCGATTATCTTTCTGATAAAAACACGAAAAGAAGATTTAGTATCTGATGTATAAGTTCAGTCAGCAATTCCCTTGAATTTGCTAACGCTGCTATAAGACATAGAAAAATGTTAATTACAGAGTGCCCACCAGATGTATTTTAGTGAGTGTTTTACGTTAGATATGAAGGTAAAAGAGTACTTATGATTTCAGCTCATATAAGTGCTTTGATAAAAGTAAACCGTAACTGGTTATTTTACGGGACAATTCATTTAATCTTGTTTTTTGACAAGGGTTTACGTGGGTCAATTGAGAACATAGTGGTTTGTGGAGGGCCATTCTTTGGAGACTTACAGTGGCGACTTGCTTCTTTACCCATTCGTCTTGGTGGTTTGGGTTTGTACTCGGCAAAAGAGGCCTCCTCTTATGCTTTTGTGGCCTCGAGGGCCCAATCTTGGGTGTTACAAGATCACATTTTACGTGACAGTGGCGTATGTGGTATGGATGATGATTATGCTTCTGCTTTAGCTTGTCTACGTGATAAGATTCCAAGCTTTGATTTTAGTTGTTTCACTAATAAGGATACCGCCCCCTCTAAAACCCAACAAACATTGGCGACTACCCTTTTTAGTGAAATGGTCAAGGATATGGAGGTCCACTTTGATATGACTTTGAGGCAGAAAGCGGTTTTTGAGTGTTTACGCGCGTCACATGCTCAGGATTTCCTACTAGCTATCCCTATAGACGGGCTTGGTCAACATATGTCACCAGTGGAATACCGTTCTATTCTTAAGTATCGCCTCATGATCCCATTATTTCCGGCTGATACAATGTGCCCTGTTTGTCGCAAGGCATGTTTGGATTCTTTTGGGGAACATGCGGTTCATTGTAAAGAGCTCCCGGGCTTCAAGTATCGACACGATATGGTTAGAGACGTTCTTTTTGACATATGTAGACGTGCTGGTATCTCCGCCAAGAAAGAAGCACCTGTGAACTTCTTGACTGACCCGGTAGATGGAAGATCCACACTCAGACCAGCGGACATTCTGGTTTTTGGATGGGTTGGAGGAAAACATGCATGTGTGGATCTGACTGGGGTTTCTCCTCTTGTGGGGATGAGTAGCCGGGGTTTTACAGCAGGTCAGGCTGCTTTGAAAGCCGCCTCATGCAAAGTGACAAAACACGAAAAAGCATGCATTGAAAATCAACACGTGTTTATTCCTTTTGCATTTGATACCTTCGGTTTTCTTGCACCTGAAGCGGTGGAGTTTCTGAATAGAGTTCAGCGCGTTATGAATAGCAACGTTATGACACCTAAATCCACAAATGTGATTTTTACTAGAATTAGCTTTGCAATTCAAAAAGGGCTTGCGGCGCAGCTTGTTGCTCGCTTGCCTTCTACAGTTATGTAATTAAACTTTTTCAGTTACGTAAATCAATAGTTCTTGGTAAAAAAAAAAAAAAAAAAAAAAAAAAAAAAAAAAAAAAAAAATTTAATCTTAAATTGAGTTGTTTTATTGAAACACTCTAGGTTGTTGATCCCTTTCAAAAATAAGTAATCCTAAACAGCCTCTTTAGAAAATTTCGTTGATTTTTTTATGTTTTAATACAACCTAATTAAGCTTATTTTCTTGGCTTATGCACTAACAAAATCCCCATAGCTCAATTGTAGTATGCTAGAGTGTTATATCGTGTTGCACAATTTTTATCATTTAAAGAACGTAAATATCGATCAGATACTAAATTAGATACAAAGAGCTAAAGTATGATTTTTAAAGAAAACACAGTAACCTTTCTCACACATAAGCATTTTCTGAACACCACAAATTACAGAAAAATAAGAAGATTAATAATACTTACAGTAAATACCTATTTAACTTGGCCACAAACCATCACCAACCCCAACGGAGGCCAACTCTACTTCTGCTACATATACAGCCGCACACTTACCATAACCCCTGCCGACTCCACTCATCCGAACTCGGTTGACCCATTTATCACGTCTCTTTTATATGGGAATGACGGTGCAATGTAATCCTGCACAAAATCGCAAACCGCTTCAGCAATCTTGTGTATCATCAAAGAGAAACGGAAATGACCTTCATTCCACGTTAATGTTTGTTTATAGAAGACGAACCTAGAATTTATGAGACTACATCTTGTTGATAGCTTTACACATTGCTTTAAACACCATCCTGTAATTATATGTTCTAATTATTCCATCTCACATAACCACTATTAAAACGCAAAATAACGTTTGTGGACTGGTCCAGTATCTTTGAGGGTCCGAAGCTATCTTCATCGAACGAAAACAACAATTAAATACACTTATTTAAAGGAAATAAGGTGAACAAATTGTTCGAAATTTATCTCCAAATTATTATCGTTAATGAAACTGCTTTTTAAGTTGCATTGTAAGATGCGATCCAATAAATGGGTTTTTACACGTTGCTTATGTAAACTGTTATATCACCTTTAAAACTAAGCAAGCACTTACGAAGTCAGGTGAACAACATGTTTGAAGTTTAAATTTACAAAATACTATCGTTAATGAGAACGCTTTTTATGTGAGATAGTAAGATGCCATACAATAAATGGGTTCCAAACGTTGCTTATGCAAACTGCTTTATCTGGATTAAAACTAAGCAAGCACCAACCAACTACTGTATAGATATTTATCAACAGTGTAAACACACAAAACTGATTTAACTGTTTTAGAAATAAGCAGTTTAACTTAAACGCTCGCTCTTACCCCAACGTAAAAAGGCAAGGAGAAGGCCTTAAGACCATACTTTGAGCGGACCAATGCTGTGAAAATTGGAGATCTATCCTTTTCCTGCTTAATATATTCGGATGACTATGGCATTTGGCTTCTAAGATGGATGAGGTAAACTAACTGTTATTTAAAACGTAAGTCACTTTTCCGCGACTAAGTGGTTACTAATAGCCAAGTTCTAACTTCAAACATCAAACAAGAAGTAGACAAATCCATAAACGATCGCTCCACCATACAAAATGAAGTACCAAGCCCTGCTATATGTTATATATAGAGACCAACAAACTTCTTCGTTATCAAAGTCCTATGAAGCAACCAACCATAGCTAATTCACAAAAATCGATCTTCAAATTCCAAATTCCAAATACCAAATTCAAATTCAAATACCAAACAAACCGATTCTAAGAAACCAATACCACCAACCAATGATCTCATATTCCCATGTCGTTACTAATAGCCAAGTTCCAACTTCAAACATCAAACAAGAAGTAGACAAATCCATAAATGATCGCTCCACCATACAAAATGAAGTACCAAGCCCTGCTATATGTTATATGTAGAGACCAACAAACTTCTTTGTTATCAAAGTCCTATGAAGCAACCAACCATAGCTAATTCACAAAACCTAACTCTGATTTGCTACCCAATCCTAATTAACAAACCCCTTTGATCAATCAAATAAGCGGAAGCAACAACGAGAACTAGATGGTTTGACTACTGTTTTGGGTTTACTAAAATTCTGGAACAAAACCACCCACAACAAATAACAAATTCTAATCCTAATTCCCAATTAACAAACACCTTCAATTTATCAAACACATAGTAGCAACAAATGATTGAAGGATAACAAAACAACAAAGCTGATGTGTAATAAGCCCACCAAATCAAGAGGATAAATAAACCTATTCAAAAGATTCAATAACCCACAATTGAATCTTGATTCAAATGGACCGATTGGCTCTGATACCAATTTGTTAGGATCAGCTAGACAAAAGTGCACCAAAACTGATTGATCAAAACAGATACAAATGATCAGAACAAGGGAGTTTTAGGATAAAACAAAAGTAGTGAACTTTGTTGTATGGAAGTTTTTCTCTCTTATATTACAAACAAAGGATACAAATATATATATATAGACTTATGGTTTCTAGAATTTTCCTATCCAGAACCTTCCTAGATTTTTCCATAAGTCACTCCTTTTCTAGATTCTTCTTAAGAAACTATCTATCTAGATTTTTCTTAAGTTTCTAGCAAAAAGACCAAAATACCCTTTAGACCAAAATTACTAAACTACCCTTAGGACTAACAGTCAAACATCTAACAATTCCTATAAAAATAAAATCTAAAACTGCTAACCTTTGGAGAAACATACGGTACCCTGTCACCAAGAACTTCTCGCACCAGTTCACATTCGTGGAACAGATCCTTAGGAAAGTGAAGTTGAGTATCCTTATCAGAAACCAACCATTGAACGCCATTGAGAATTTTTATAACATACGAGGTAAAAGGCTTGTTGCCACAATGACCGTCCCACAGTTGATTTAGCACCTTCAACAAGTACTTACTCTTCTCCTTATCACCTCTCGAGGAAATATGTGACAACAAATGCGTTAACTCTTGAGAATCCCAGACACCTTCTTTAACTTCAACTATTTTCACAAAATCGGAGACTCCCAATTTGCGTAAGAACTTTCTCCATTTCTTTAATCCTTTAGATAAGGATTTACAAACTGGGTGATTTAGATAGCTGATATCAATTTCAAACCATTCCATACCAGTCCCAGTAGACAGCTTGCTCATATCGAATGGATTCCCAAATTTTACACCAAAATGAATCGGCACATCAGCAAGTCGTTTGTGCCCATGATTTGTGTAAATATAAGCCTTTTTGCGTAGCCGAGATAGAATGTGTTCCTTCTCTACAAGACACCGAGAACAAGAAGACGAGTCTAGGTGTAACATAATATAAGAGAGACACTCAATTGTCAATTCTGTACTTCCCAACATAATTTTTTCATCACAGATAGCAGGTAAGATGTGCCCTTCTAAAATTTCATGAGCAGACAACGACTGGACTCCAACTTTATAAAGCATATGGGTTATGTTTTCGGCATGATCATTAAAAAGGACGGGATTAACAATTCGTAGTTTTGAATACAACTTCCCAAATGTTTTAAAACCGTGCTCACCCATATCCATCCAAATCACACCTTCATTTATTGATGCGTAAGTACCATCTAAAAGAGGAATAAACGGTAATTGGCTAAGAGAGCTTAAGACATCATGATGAGCTCCATTAACCATCATCAAAAACAGTTTATTTAGCCCAGAGGAAAGCCAACTCAGGCCCATAGATTTAAGAGAACCAGACCGACACAAAGATATTAAAACTTGAACAAGAACTTTGGGTCCACATTCTTCAATGCCTAGAGCGCGAGCCAAAGAATCAGTTAGAACTGTATCTTTATTCAAGTACCCAACATCAAGATGCTCCCTTACGAATTCATGTAAAACCATATTGACTGATTCTTCTTCTTTAGTACTGCAAATGACATTTGCAACTTTAGATTTCTTCAATGCCACATCACCCCGAGTAGACGGATTCCCATTAGAAGCCTGTCCGACACCATCCTTTTTAGGAGAATTACAGTTGGCAGAAAATGTGCAGCCGATTAAGCCCAACTTTCTCTTTTTAGTTGAGTTTTGAGTGCTTTTATTGCAAATTAACTTATCGAGTGAAGGGCTTGAGACTGATATACTCTTTTTAGCTCGCTTTTTTAAGCTTTTCTTGCTATTTAACCTATCAGGTGAAGGGTTTTTTTTCTTTTCATTTAATACTCCAAGGGGCATATTCTCTTGAGTTTCAGAGTAATTCGGACAGTTACTAACTCGACTAGAACCTTCCACGTTTGGAGATGAGGTTTTGTTTTGATTAGTTAAACAAGTTTCTTCCTTGTTGTGTTTGGTTTTATATCGTCACCATCACCATTCCCACAAGAAACTGACTTGATGCGTTCAGGCATACCACTTGAACTTTCTGTTGGAATCGACACCACCAACAACCCGAAGATCGATATGCGGAACCTAGATCGCTGTAAAAAAGATCGCAGAGAT
The DNA here is from genome assembly GCA_025667525.1 of Glebionis coronaria. Taxonomy (NCBI): domain Eukaryota; kingdom Viridiplantae; phylum Streptophyta; class Magnoliopsida; order Asterales; family Asteraceae; genus Glebionis; species Glebionis coronaria. Next base: position 11,032 of record JANFOE010001304.1, read on the forward strand.
GCAACGAATGAAACCCAGAAGAACGACACAAAGGTAACCAAACGATTTACTTTATTATACCAATCGATTGATTACAGTAGAAAGAATAGAAGCTACGGTGTTCTAGGTTTCCGCTAATCGATCTTCAGGGTTGTTGGGTTATCGATTCCAACACTTTCTTTCACGTGCTCTTTTTTTTTTACAAGAAACAATTTTTTAATGTGGAAATTTCCAACGGCCTTGCTTGATCAATAAAAGAAAGATGCAACCTACATGAAAAAAGTTACGTTTGTATGAAAAGCACTTAAAAAAGTAATGATAACGAAACAACATAGTAACCATGACGATCTGGATTCAGTTACTATAAAATTATAACTAAACTGTTTTTCGTTAAATGTTATGCTTTGAATAAAGATGCTACAAATGAGTTGCAAAACATACCTCAAGCTTTGGATACGCACATGAAGCTTTTCCTTGCTATCAACGGATCGTTTTTTGGCAATGAAATCCAATAATTCTTCAACCCCGACTTTTATCCCTTTGTGAGTATCCCTTTGCGAGTATCCCTTTGTGACTTTTATCCCTTTGTGTTTATGGCATGTCATAAGCACTAGTTTCCAAGCCTTTGCTTGAGGTTAATGTGGTACTTCGGCCACATTCCTGTGTACTTAACATTATTTTTTGGTTAATATATTTACCGGGGTAACCCATTACCAAAAAAAAAACAATTTCTTCACCGGATATTTTGAACACTCCTGTCGAATCAGAACTCACACGAAAATAACGAATTACAAGAGGATGCCGAATGAGAGGCCCCAACTCGAGCTCTTCATACTGATTAACTCCCTCATTCTTGCAGATTGCTGACTCCAAATCATATAAGGTGATAATCTCCCAGACCTCAACAAAGCAATTTATGAATGTATTGATCTACAAATGACAAGGAACCATCACATATATCAGCATATCTCACTTTGACACGAAGTTTAAAGTTAGATAAACACGTCACAGCAGTAGTGGCACTCGATCCACAAAATGAGAAAACGGGTCCTCTCATCCATAAACACATATAATAAAACAGACACCAACTCGGCTTTAAACTCTTGAAATATAGTTATGCTACAATGACTCGTGTTTTCATTACACTTTAAAGTATGTAATGTACTGCCACGCGTGCTCATAATATTTATAAAATCGGTGTTTAGATGTCTGTTTTCAAGTGATTATCTCCGCTTGAATATGCAGAATCAAATAATAAGTTGATTATCGCTGAAATTTGTTAGGTAGTCTTGCCTTTTTCTATAATTGGTCCTTTAAAGTAACTCTTTACCTAATTATCATAATTTTTATAGAAATTGACCCTAAATATGGTTTACTTCAATAACCAAAGTGTTGTGAAACTTGGATCAAGGTCAGTGACCGAGGCGATTTGAGCCACATCAGCTAAAAAAGATTGGTTTGGAAAAAATGGTCAAAACTTGATCAAATTTGATTATGTCGGTGTTTGTTTAAGCTTGGGCTTATGAGCTTATTTGATTTTAGCTTATACTTCATGAGCCCAAATTTTCTGGCTTTTTCTAATGACTTACGAGTTTATATAAGCTTGTTATATCATAAAAAGCTTATATAATCCTATAAGTCTCAAAAAACCGAAAATTTGGCGCTTATGAAATATAATCCGAAATCAAATAAGCTAAGACAAACACCAAAAAGTGTGTTTTAAGCGTAACTTGAACAATGAGAACCTTAAAGCTACATAATGTTTCTAACTCAAAACAATAACTATAATTAAAGCAGGGCAAAATAATTACGACGAGCTAAGCTAGGCACTGTAAAAAGGGGGAACTTATACAACCTTGTTTTCTAACGATCTGTGAGTTTATATAAGCTTGTTATATCATAAAAAGCTTATATAAGCCCATAAGTCTCAAAAAAGCTGAAAAAATTGGAACTTATAAAATATATAAGCGAAATCAAATAAGCTCACATATAAGCTTAAACAAACACCAAAAAGTGTTTATAAGTGCGTTTTACACGTAACTATTGTCACGTGAACAATAGGAATCAGATAAGATAATACGTTCCTTAAAGCTACATAATGTTTCTAGCTCAAAACAATAACTATAAAACGACAGACATTGTAAAAATTGTGCAACTTATACAACCTTGTTTTCTAATTGCATAAGGCGAGGCAAAGGCGGCATTTCTCAAAATACGTGCTAATCATAAAAAGCTTTATATAAACCCACAAGTCGTTAGAAAAGCCAGAAAATTTGGGCTCACGAAGTCTAAGCTAAAATCAAATAAGCTAATAAGCCCACATAGTAGCTTAAACAAACACCAAAAAGTGTTTATAAGTGCGCTTTAAACGTAATTATCACGACTTCAACAATGAGAATTAGATAATACATTCCTTAAAGGCTTAAAGCTACATAATGTTCCAATAACTCAAAACAATAACTATAACGCAGGCTTCTTCTATTAGTGTTCAAGTCTTTCAGCTAAACGCTCATTATATCCAAAACATTAAACAATCGCCTAACTCCAACTCTAAATTCATAAACCTATAACACGCAACTAAAACAAACACCAAAAGTATTTTAAACGTAATTATTATCACTTGAAGAATCAGATAACACGTTTTCTAAAGCTACATAATGTTCCAATAACTCAAAACGATAACTATAACGCAGGCTTCTTCTATTAAGAGTGTTTCAGATAGGAATGCTAGCTAAACGCTCATTATATCCTAAACATTAAACAACCGCCTAACTCCAACTCTAAATTCAGAAACCTATAACACGCAGCTAGAAGCTTCTTCTATTAGGGCCTCATATAGGGGTGTTTGGTTTGGCTTATATAACATAAGCCTCAATTTTGTGGCTTATTTGGAGACTTATGGACATATATAAGTTTATTATACCATGATAAACTTATATAAGCACTTACGTTTCAAAATAAGCCATAAAATTGGGATTTATGTTATATAAGCCGAAAATAAGCCATATTTCGGCTTATATTTCATAAACTCCAATTTTTTAATCTTATTTGGAGACTTATGGGCGTATATAAGTTAATTAGTATGTCATAATAAACTAATATAAGCCCATAAGTATCCAAATAAGCCACAAAATTGAGGCTTATGTTATAGAAGCCAAAATAAGCTTATATTATACTCCGCTAAAACAAACAGGCCCATAGTCATATAGGAATGTTAGCTAAACGCTCATTATATCCAAAACCTTAAACGCTCGCCAAACTCCAACCATAAACCTACAGTTCGCACAAATATCCCTATGTTCATTCATACAACCTTCTTTTCCAATTGCATAAGACGAGATAAATCTGGGACGTCTCGCAAATTCACCCCAAGAGAATCCCATCCATCATCTACTTGAAGCTCCAAAACAACTTCCTCCACCACTTTGGTCCACCCCAAAACAAATTTCTGGCTACGCTCCTGACAATAACTATAACCCAGGCTTCTTCTATTAGAGTTTCAGTCTTTCAGATAAACGCTCATTATATCATAATTCCTAAACATTAAACAATCGCCTAACTCCAACTCTAAACTCAAAAACTCAGAAACCTATAACACGCAGCTAAAAGCTTCTTCTATTAGTTTCTCATATAGTCCTATAGGAATGTTAGCTAAACGCTCATCATATTCTAAACATTGAACGCTCGCCTAACTCCAACTCTAAATTTATAATTCGCACGAATATCCCTACGTACATTTATACAATGGATTTCTGGCTACGCCCCTGAAAATAACTATAACGCATGCTTCTTCTATTAGAGGGTGTTTGTTTTAGCTTATATAGTGGCCTTATAAGCTTATTAGCTTATATAAGCTTATAAGCCAAAACCAAGTGTTTGGTTAAGCTTATATAAGTAGGCTTATAAGTTTATATAAGGAGGTTTTGGTAAGCCAAAAATTTGTGGCTTATGTAAGGTTAATTGGGCTTATATAAAAATATTACCTAAAAAGACTTTTATACCTTTATTTAACAATTACTATCCTTTTTATTTTTATGTTTTTTTTTTGTCATTTTACCATATTAGTTATATAAGCTAAACCAAACACTTAACAAAAGCTTATAAAGCTTATTATATAAAAGCCATAATTTGCTTATATAATATAAGCCTAAACCCACTTATAAGCTTAACCAAACACCCTCTTAGTGTTTCAGTCTTTCAGCTAAACGCTCATTATATCCTAATTCCTAAACATTAAACAATCGCCTAACTCCAACTCTAAATTCATAAACCCATAATTCACACATTTATACTATACTACCTTTTTTTTCTAATTGCATAAGGCTCAACAAAGGCGGCATGTTCCTAACAAAGGCAAAACGATAACGATAATATATATTACGAGCAACTTCTACAACCTTTTTATCCAATTGCATAAGGCGAGATAAGGCCGACACGTCTCGCATTCGAACCCCAAGAGAATCCCACCCGTCATCCACTCGAAGCTCCAAAACAACTTCATACACAACTTTCGCACTCGAAACGTGCCCGCCGCTACTTACAATACCCCGTCGCGCATTAGTTACCGCTCTACCTATCAGTTCCATCACATTCACATTCTCACCACATGATAAGTTACTAGGGTTTGGTTGTTGTTGTTGAAGGTTAGGATAGTTGAGATAATAGAGGCCGTGAAGGTAGCTAGGGTGGTCCAGATACGATGGTTCTTGTGGTGGTGGTGGTTGTGATGGTGGTTGACCGGTGAGAAAAGTCAACGGCGGTGGTCGTTGACCGTACATGGTGGCGGTCAAACCCGATAAGACCTGAATCCGATAAATCAGCCGACAATAACTAAAGTGAAGAAAAGAGTTCAAGTCAAACACTTCTCTTGAAGATAAATAAAAGTCAAACCCGATAAGATCTGAACCCGATAAGACTTTATACGATCAGGTTGACTCGAGAACCGATTTGATTCATCGAGTATATTTAGTCAACCCGATGATAAAACTTTATACGATCAGGTTGACTTAAATTCGATTTAATTTATCGGGTTAATTTAGTTAAGATGATATATTCGATAGTCTAATAAGATCGGGTTAAGATAAGTTTTCATATCGGCTTATCATGTCAATTCGATATAAAATACGATGACATGTCTAAAAGACAATTATTTTCCATAACTGGTTTTTTTGTTTTTGAACAGTAATTTTATATCACTTCTCATTAAGGAGATAAGTTGAACAAAACAAGTTATATCGAGTAGAAAAATAAAAAAATCAAAACTGATTTGTCAAACAAAATACACGAAGTAACAAGTTGAGTGAAACAAAAACAATACAAGGATGAAGAGAATTCATCAATATGAGCTTTTAATGAACACAAACATTTTAAAGATGAGGGGATTTCCATAACTGGTTAAGTAAATACATATTGACAAATTTGACAAGTTACATGTTAAGAGGGATGGTTAAGTGATTATAATATTGTTATTAAAATTGTAAAATAAAAAACAAACATAAAATATAAAATTAAATAATCAAAAGTAATAAAACGTGAAAATCCGGAGTATAAACTTGTCTTTCTCTTTTTAATAAAGTGAGAAAAACTGTTATAAAACTACGAAACACTATAAAGGATATTGATACTAGTAGGAAGATGATATAATTTCTTTTAAATTGTGTGTTAAAAAAAATGGAGTATTAAGGTGAGCTTACAAAATCGATAAACAAAACCTATTTTGTTATAAAAGCCAAATAAAACACTCAGTTTATCAGTTAATATGATATATTAGATAATTATCATTGTATTTTATCGAATCAACACGATAAGCGAATATAAAAATTATCTAATATATCATGTTAACTGATAAATTGAGTGTTTTATGGGTTTTGTTAACAGCAGCCTTATAGGTTTTTCTTAAAGCTACTATTTGTATAAAATTGCATTCAATGAACTGATTATTTCCATATTTATATGTATTTAAATATTATAATTATAGAATGTGTAGTTAAACATGGAATGATTTATCATAATTAAATATTGAGTTATTAGTTAAGTTATTTAAATATGGAAAGTTTTATATTAATTAAATGTTTAATTTTAATTATATAACCTTAAGAAAAACTCATAGGACTGCCGTTACCAAAACCCTAATTTAAAAAAAAAAACTTTTGAACAAAAGCTCATAACTACTCGTAACATATTTCCATAACTGACTGCGTTAATACATATTGACAAAGTTTAACAACTTTTTTAAGTGATTTAAATATTTTTTTAAATTTTTTCCATTTTCTTTATATATTTTATAATTTTATTTTTAGTATTAAAACTCTAAAATAAAAAAGGAAAAGAAATAAAATAAAATTAATCAAAAGTAATAAAATGTGACAAAAACGAAGTATGAATTCTGTCTTTTTTCTTGTTAATAAATTGAGAAAACTGTCAAAAATTACGAAATAATTATTATAAAATTTTACATTTCAAAAATCATAAAATGTAAAATATACGAAATGAAAAACATAAAAAAACTATCTTTTCTAATTTTAGAAAGGATATTGATAGTAGTAGGAAGATGATATAATTTCTTTTAAAAATTGTGTTTTACAAAAAAAATGGAGTATTAAGGTGAGCCTACAAAATCGATAAACGAAACCTATTTTGTGAGTTATCTTAAAACATAAACTTATCGTAAGTACGTGTATTGTGACGACAGATACCAACTATCTATCACCAATCGACCGAACAACATACGACAACACCATCAAGCATCACCAAATACTATCATTCATTTTGTTGTTTTATTAGTTTCTCGTATATTCGATTTACATAGAGGGCATGTTTGGCAAAAGATTTTTTAACGCTTTTTTAGAGTTGTTAAATTTTGTTTAAAATATACGTAGTAATATTTTTTAAAATAACTAGCTCAGTTAAGTACAACAACTTCTTGAAGCTGTTATCTTTTTATTTTAAATAAGTATCTTTTAAATGAAAAGCTAATTCATATAACTTTTTAAATAACTAGCTTTATAAAAGCCCTATAAATCTATGATATACCCTCTAAATATATTATAATTTAAATAAATATGTCATTTTAATTCATTTTACATCTTAATTTTATAGCTAATCTACCAAACATTTTTATTGAAAACCAATACAGCTTATAACTAATGTTAATAGTTTTATAATTAACAGTTTACAGTTTATAGTTAATTGTGTATTTTACTTTTACTAGTATGTTAATGATTTAAATTCATGTGCATAACTCACATATTAAAACAGTGAATCTCAATCACTTATTTTTAGCAATTATTATTTTATTATTTTTTTTCAAAGGCATTATAAATTCTTTTATGTAACGATTAACGATTTTAAAAATAATTTTCTCAATGATTAAATCTCGTTAACCTATAAATACCTCATTTATTCAACCATTTTTCACATTTATTCAACTATTTTTCACACACATTAAATTAACAATTCTTCAAACTTCAATTTTTATACAATCTTAAAAAAATGACTTCTCAACTTTCGTAGACTACCGAAGAGAAGGTAACTTTATGTAAAGCTTGGGTGCACGTTACAGAGAATTCACTTTCAGGCCGACATCATAAGTCGAAAAGATTTTGTCGAAGGTACGTGACTTCTTTTATCAAGAAACGGGTTAGCAAAAATTCATGTACATAACTCACATATTAAAACGGTGAACCTCAATCACTTATTTTTAGCAATTGTTATTTTATTATTTTTTTTCAAAGGCATTTTAAATTCTTTCATGTAACGATTAACGATTTTAAAAATAATTTTCTAAATGATTAAATCTCGTTAACCTATAAATATCTCATTTATTCAACCATTTTTCACATTTATTCAACTATTTTTCACACACATTAAACTAACAATTCTTCAAACTTCAATTTTTATACAATCTTAAAAAATGACTTCTCAATTTTCGTAGACTACCGAAGAGGAGGTAACTTTATCTAAAGCTTGGGTGCACGTTACAGAGAATTCACTTTCAGGCCGACATCATAAGTCGAAAAGGTTTTGTCGAAGGTACGTGAATTCTTTTATCAAGAAACGGGTTAGCAAAAAAGAGGTTATGACTCAATTATCAGTAAATGGAAAAATTCGATTCGTTCTAAAGTTGGTCAATTTACTACGATTTACAATTACGTCGTACGTAAACACCCGGTTGGCACTTCAAAATATACTCTTTATTAAGAAGCTGCACTTGAATATCACACTCTTCGTCATATATTTGAATACAGTGAATGTTGAAATTTTTTGAAACAAAGTCTCCATTTGAGCATTGAAATAGCACACTTCGATAATCGAATAGTTTAAGTTTTTAAGTTTTACAACTTAAAAATTATTATTATGTTTCAATATGTTTTTTAATTTATGTAATGTTTTTTTATTTTATGTAATGTTTTTTATTTATGGTAATGTGTTTTTTATTAAATTAAAATATTTTTTTTAATAAAATGTTATTTTTATTAAATATAAAAAAACTAAAAATTGAATTAGGTCGTATTAGATTGTTTTATTGAGACAAATAGGTCGCATTAAGTCATATGAGAGAGAAAACTGAAAAATCAAGATCATGACCAGATCGCTGTTGCAGTATGTTGCAGTAGGCTAAGTAAAGGAAAACAGATAAATCGCATGTTGTTTGCAATATGCTCGTTTCCCCATGTTTCAAAGCGTACTTATAGCATAATACTATGAACAACTTTAAATTTTTTTATTTTTATTTTTTTTTTTGGAACAAACAACTTTTTTGTTTTTGGAACAAAAAACTTTTAAGGTATTAAAGTAATACATTTTCCACTTTATATGCAAAGCTTTTGGTCGAGTACTTCGGGTCTAAGCAAGTCACTCACTAGTCACTCCAAATTAACTTTATTTTTATTTTTAAAAAGAATAAAATATTAAAGTAATACTAAAATAATTCAAAAGTAAGAAAAAATATTTCTTAAAAAAAAGCAGAAAAAGGACAATAATAATTCAAAAGAGAACAAAACACTTATATGGCTCTTCATCTTCTTCCTAAAACTAAAAAACACAACTCAACTGATCATTTAAGTAGACTTTTGTATTTCAGTAGTTGACTTACTATTTTTAGTAACGTTGACCATTATTATGTTATGGGTCATTGGGGAAGGGTATGGTCGATACCAAAAGATGCATGGAATCAGGGTGTTTCCTCTACAGTTGTAAACCTTTTAGGTCTAAAAGGTGGCAAGTCCTCATCAACCAATAACTATGATGCTATAATTCAGAGATCAAATTTTGTACTCGAACTTGTGAGTGTATACATACATACCCTTTTATTTGCTTTTTTATATAAATGTATCTTCACAGGGACGAAACCAGGAGTCAAAACGACCGGTATCACAGGACCCTCCAGGACCCACCCTGATTCCGACCCTGTATCTTCATGCTTACTTGTACTGTACGTAGTATGTGTCATCAACATATATATTCTACAACTTTTTGTTGATTAGTATTTCTACTAGCTACTTGATGTCTTAGTGTATATATATAGCAGTAGCAGTTAGTTAGAGGTTTGGTAGATTAGCTATGTATGTAATCAGGGAGGACCTAGGCTCCACGACGGATGTTTACCGTTTAGCAGGACCGTCTCGATCATTTTTTTAGGTGACCTTGGACAATAACAATACGGAGGAGGCCTTGGAATTCTATATATATATTGTACATTTTTTTCTTGATTTGTAGTTCTAGGCTTGTAGCTACTTGGTGTATGTTTAGCAAAAGATCGCGCGTATAGGTTTGGTAGATTAGTCATGTATGTGATTATGGCGTAATTAAATTGATGTAAAAGTTAAATTATACTCGTCTCTAAAGTAGTGTATAAAGAAAAATCCAAAATCCGAAGCAAGCGCTCCTTGCCAAACATAACCTAGCTAAGTACTGTTTTTTAAGCGGAGTATGTAGTTAGTAGTGATGATGATAGTGTTAGAGAAAGGAATGAGTGGCTGGATAAAAGTGGTAGGATAGTGGTTGAGAAAGGAAGCCAACGTGTCGTTGGGTAGTGCTGTTTTAGTAGTGCATCGATCAATTTTGATGTAACGGACTCTGATCTTAGTACCTTGTATGTTATAGTTTGTAACTATGTACTTAGCAGTTCATTCTAATGGATGTGCATCATTTCCTTGTATGTTATATACTGGCAGAAGCTTTTTCATCGACAAAAATATGTTACTCGGTTAAATAACAAAAGTTTGTCATATCAGACAGTAAAAAATCTCGGGACATAACTTAAGTTCTGTTACGTAATGATAAAACATCTGGAAGTTTTTTTTTTTACATTATTCTCGGTTCTTTCAGAAATTCTAATGGATGTGCTGTATGTAATGTTTAGGTTCAAAAGGCTGATGAAAGTGTGTACCCATGTAACGTGGAGCCGACTCTGACCTTCATTTATCAGAAAAAAATGGTTATAGTGTTGAATAATGATGAAGGATTTTCTGCTGAAAGCTTTAAAGCACTTTGTGATGATGTTTGCAATATCAAAACGAAGGAACCTAGTGGTGATGCGTATGTTGATAACAAAAGCATTGGTTTCAAATCTGTATTTCGTGTTAGTGATGCTCCGGAAATACATTCCAATGAGTTCAATATCATGTTTAACATAAGTGACGGTTTGGCAACACCTGTTCCACCTCGTGATGTTACTTCGCTTAGCAAGATGGTTACTTCGGATGGTGATCCAGAGGATGAAAAACTTTGGAACACGTGCATGGTACTTCCACAGAAAAATGAAGTTCTTGCAGGTAGTGATATACTTTTCATACTAATTCATAAAGTACTCCGTCCGCAAGTAATGCTATTTCTTCACCGGCTTAAATGTATCAAGTACAGAGATTTTGTACATGGTTCTACCTTTGTCATGAGAAAAGAAGTTGTTGGAGACTCCATGGTTAATATGTTTTATAATAACGAAAAAACAACCTGGTTTATCGAAAAGTTTAGACTACAAGCAGATCATGTCCGGCAGGATGTCCAAACAACTGAAATATCAATGGCAGTTCAGTTAAAAGATTCAAATAATGAAAAACGCACCCCCGATCTGTTACCAGGACTTGTTTTTGCTTTTCTTCGTCCAATAGGGTATTACGGTTTTGATTTTATCATCCAAGCGGATTTTATTCTTTCCTCGTCAGCGGAAGAAGTTGATGCAGATAGTCCATGGAACCAATGGTTACTATCTGAGTTTCCAAATGTGTTCGTGAGTGCTGAACTGTCATTCTGTAGCCTTCCATGTTTTAGGGAGAATCCAGCAAGGGGTGTTTCCATCTTTTTGAGCTTTGTTTCTCTTGAAAAGGGATTTTACGGGTTTTTTTCTTCACTTCCACGTATGATTATCACCAAGTTGCGTGCGTCTAACTGTCTGCCTCTAGAAGGGGGCTGCAATGAGTGGGTCCGCCCATGTAAAGTAGTGAGAAAATGGACAGAACAAATCCGTTCGTTGTTGCCTGATAGTTTGATAAGGGAGCATCTCGACGTTGGCTACTTGAATAAAGATGTGGTTCTCTCCGATTTATTGGCACAAGCTTTAGTCATTGAAGATTGTGGACCCAAGTTTCTTGTTCGAGTTATGATATCTTTATGTCGGGCTGATTCTCTTAAATCATTGGGTCTCAGTTGGCTATCCTCTTGGCTGAATGTTTTGTTTACGATGTTGGTTGATGAAACCGAGTATGATATTATAAGCTCCCTCAGCCAATTACCGTTTATTCCTCTTTTGGATGGCAATTATGCATCAATTAGTGAAGGTGAAATCTGGTTGCTTACGGACGAGCCTGATTTTGAAATGTTTGGGAGGTTGTCGTCTCCTAGTCCGAAACTCAGACTAGTTGATCCGGACCTTTTTAGTGATCATCCTGAAAACATCACCGACTTGCTTTACAAATTTGGGGTCCAGAGGTTATCTGCTCATGAAGTTTTTAAAGTGCAAATCTTACCGTCAATATGTGATGAAAAGATGTTGACGGAAAGTACCGAGTTGATGATTGAGTACCTATCATTTGCAATGTATCACTTAGAATCAAGTTGCACCAAATGCGGTGCAGAAAAGGAGCACATATTCTCACAGTTACGTAAGAATGTTTATATTTCCACAAATTATGGGTGCAAACGGCCTATTGATGTGCCGATTCATTTCAGTGAAGAATTCGGGAATCTAATTGATATGAACAAGTTGCTTGGTGGGACCAATATGGAATGGTATGAGATTGATAACGGCTATCTGAAACACCCGGTTTACAAATCCACACCTGAAGGAACATTGAAATGGCGGAAGTTTCTGCAGAAATTAGGAGTTACTGATTTCATGCAGGTAGTTGAAGTTGAAAAGCCTGCGGAGGGCATACAATATACTTCTCCCGAGCTAATGCATTTGTTGTCACATGTGACCACGCATGGCGATAGGGAAAAGAGTAAGTACCTGTTAAAGGTACTTGATACGCTATGGGATAATCATTTTAGAAACAAGCCTTATAAATCTTACTCGTATATTGTAAGAATGCTTCAAGCTGATCCCTGGATGGCTTCTAGTTTGGACGATGGACTTCACTTCCCTAAAGATTTGTTCCAACACTGTCGGGCGGTGCATACGGTTCTTGGTCACAGGGCGCCATACACTATTCCAAAGGTTAGTACTTCAATTTTATATCGTATGTTCTATATAAGTCTCTGATATTGGCTAAATAGGTGTGCTCTGAGAAGCTTTTAAATGATATTGGCTTGAAGAAAACAGTCGTTCTTGATGATGCGTTATCAATTCTGGATGTCTGGAGAAAATCTAAGATACCTCTCAGGGCCAGGTATCACTATTTCGTATGCAAAGTTTTTGTGTTTTTATGTAGTACTTTTCTTTTCCTTTGGCTTGCTTGTTAACCGTTTATAAATTTACCTTTACCAGCATATCTCAGATGTCCGAGTTCTACAGATACTTAGAGAAAGAGATGCGCATCTCGAAGCCAAAGATAGTTGAGAAATTGCATTCTCAATCTTTCATATTTGTTCCTCATCACTCATTTAGTTCCGCGCATGAAGGGGTGTCTGGTTCATTTTTATCTCCCAGTGATGTGTATTGGCATAATTCTTTCGGTTCAATAGAAGAAACACAGTCAATTCATCCTCTTTTCAATAAGATGTTACGCAATGTTTATCCTCGCCTCCATAATTTCTTTGTGAATGAGTTTGGAGTAGCTGAAAGTGCACCTCCACACGGTTTTCCTAAATCGTCGTGCCTACTTCCCTATATTTTAGTTGCTTGTTTTTCCTAAAGCAAGTATCTAATTTATCATAGCACTTCCCCGGCAGCGGCGCCATTTTGATGATCGTAAAATTAGTCGTTTTACTTACCTTTAGGAAAAAGCAAGCAAACACTAAAGTCGCGGTAAGTATTAATCAATACGTTTTAGGAAAAACGTAAAGATGACAATCGAGTTCGTTCTCGAGGAGGTATGGTGTTTAGCCAACAATATTATACGTTATTTAATCGAGTGATTAAGTTTTTGGAAAGACAAAAAGAAAAGAAAAAGGAGACGAATTACGCTAAAAACGGTCGAAAACGCTTCAACGTACGAACGTCAAAACGCGACCAAACGAAAAATTTCACCTAAAAATTAATTAAAAATCACTAAAAAACTCTAAAAAGTCTAACTACTAAAATTACGAAAATCAAAAATTTTGAAAACTTTTAAATTAATTTATATTAATTTTTAAAATTAATTAAAAACTCTAAAAAATAAAATAACTAAACTTTTTTATTTGTAAACCTAAATTATATTAATTAAAAGCTAAAAATCGTTTTTTGAAACTTTAAAAGTACTTTTTACTATTTTTAAAGACTTTTTTTTTAATTAAAACTAAAAATAATCCTAATACGAATACGCGTTTTCAAGCGAATCGCGAAAAAGACGAAAAATTACAAAAACTAAATTATTGAAAACTTAATTAAAAATAAACTAATTAAACTTTAAAAAAAATTATTAAAAAATACAAATGGACTAAAAGCCCAAAGAACGAAAGCACTTGAAAATAATAACGAAAGAAAGAAAAAAAAACACGATATTTTAATCAAAATAACAAATTGTAACCCTACAAAAGTAAAAATAATTTTCCTAAGTCCTAAATGATAAAAGAAAAAATAAAAAAAAAGAAATATTTTTTTTTGACTTTTAAATATTTTTTAATGAATTAAAAATATTTAAAAACTAATTAAATAATTAAAAATAGCAAAATATTTTTATAAAATCTAAAAACTTGCAGAAATTTAAATAAAGCAAAATGCACGGGTTACAATATGAAAAATCTAAAAGATATAACGTAGATAAAAATCATTTAAACTTTAACTACTACTACAATTTTTGAAATGATAGAAAACAAGTGCAAAACCAACATATAACAAGAAAGAATTGTAGAGCAGATGGTGGGAGAGATGTGTTGTTGCGTTTGTGAGGAGTGCAGGTCAGTGGTTCGAAACCCCCTGCTCCAACTTTTCCAATTCTTTTTTATTCATGTGTTCTGTTATACAAGCTATTACCCAAACACCATATACAACAAGGCTGCAATACAAATGTAACACAGCAAGTCTGTAATAACAAACATACACCTAGCACAGTTGGATGGGTTGTTGGTTTCTGTGTCGTTCAAGACTCTTTGTTGCTACTTTTTTGGTATTTTTTTCTATTGCCTTTTATGGATTAAGCACACAAGCCAAGACCAACAGTTGGTTACACCTTGGTTTGGAAACATTTATAGGCTAAATAAAAAAAATCAGAACACAACATTAGAATGCAAATAATAAAGAATATGACCAGTGGCTGCAAGTCTCAATCTAAATGCATCTACGACTTATGAAAGCCCAATTCCAGCTTAATTTTTAGCTTTCCAATAAGCACTAAAAGCTGAGATATCCTCAAATACATCAGACCACAAACTTGAAATGTTTCCAAGAAAATTTACAACACCTGCTGGTGTATTCAACTTAAGAAATGGCCTAATGCAAAACTTGGTGAACACATAATTTCTACCTATGAAATTACCAGCCTAAGAAACTTATGCAAACAAACTTAATACCTCAAATAACACTAGAACCAAAAATAAATAACACGAATTCACAGAAATCAGAGAGAGTGATTCTTACCAGCGGTCAAATTGGTCAGAATGAACACACTTATGTTTTTTTCGAATAGCAGACACAAACACCCCCTATACTCTCTTTTTTTTCTTTTTTTGGCTTTCACTAGATGCGCAGTTATTGTGAATCCCAAAACACAAACCACAATACAAACCCTATGCTGAATCTAACCACGTGTTTGAGCAATGATAGCACACAGTAAGTAAAAAAAACAACAGTCACTCTTTTTTGTGTGTATTTGGTTACTTTTGGATGCACAGCTAGGAACAATCAGTTAAACGACTCAAACTCCAACACAGTCCACGATTTGACCCACAATTAACAAGACCACGAATCTGAATATTTTGAATACAGTCAAGAACAAAAAAAAACAGGCTACTTACTTTTTTATTAGGTTCGTATGGATGCGCAACCTATGAATTCAGCATACACAAATCGTGACTCTTATACCAACATAAAAACACAAATACACAAACACAAGATCAAACACACGACTTCAAGTTTACACAATCTCAATCGCAGGCACACTCTTACTTTATTTTCAAATAATGGCTATGACCAAATTTTTTTCTTGGTGACTGCCTTTTAGCAAAATAACTAGAATAAGCTTTAATCTAAACAAAAGACATACTCAAATTAACTAACCTAAGACCTAAATAACAACCTTGTTCTATCCAACCTACAAGATCTGATGAAAACTTTGAAAGTTAACACAACGCACACATGAAACAATTGCAAACAACATATAATATCATCAAACAAAATCATTTGCTACCCACTGTGTATTTCACCACAGAACTACAAGAAATCCTTTTATGATTGGTTAATCAATCACAACAGTAACACAAACACCAAGAATCAGCCAAATTAAACCGAAACTGCAAGTGCTCTTTTTTTTAATTCTATGTTCCTATGGTCTGCTATCGGTTTGTTTGGTTTGCACGGTTATCACATGCACAAACACACACACTTAGTCAATGAGTGTACAGCTATGACCATGCAATAAGCTGACACAGCAAATCAATGGGTACATCATACAGTAGGTTACTCTTTGTTTTTCCTTTTTGGATCTCTTGGTTGGACAGATTACTATTACTAAACACCAACACAAACCAATAAAATACACAACACAAACAACCAAGAACAACGCCTAATCACTGAGCACGCTACAAATCTCCACAGAAAGTTAAGCACAATAAGAACAAAAACAACATGCCTCTCAATCCTTTTTTAATGGATACTTTGTTTGGCGACTTAAGGTTGCTGTTGGGACAATGGGCATAGTAAACGAACACAATAACCGAGCTAACTAAAACTTAGACCTAAACGGACCTGTAGATTAACAAAATTCAAGATTTAACCACCCAAATTAGTCAAGTCACCTTCTTGTGGACCTATTGTTAAAAATATTTCACACAGAAAAAGGAAAGGTATGTTTACTGATATCTTGAGCAAACCTGTGAGATTTCCAATTCCAAACTTTAACCAGTTGGGGAACTCAGGTTGGTAAAACACCTTAAAACAACTTCATTCTCATAGGAACTTCACTAATCCCTGGCCTATATCAACTGAACTTCACCAATCTCAACTTAAACCACACAGAAAAATCTGTCAAACCTTAACAACCCGAAAACTAGACAGATTTTTGACACAACCTTGGAAAAAAAACTTTTTGAACTAAACCCTAAACTTTTGAGAAAAAACGGTTGTCCTAAACCTAACAAGAGTATACAGAGCTAAGTGGACCCGAGGTGGTCAAACCTTACCCGAGAAAACCACTGTCCCAAACACCCCCTTATCTTTATGAAAGCGAATTTTAACCAAGTGATTATACTCAAACTAGCACCAAAGTCATTACAAACCTACTCTAACCTGTTTTAAACTAATCAAGAGAACAATATCTAGCATTTGTTTATCATCCTAACAACCTAATTCAAAAATCATCAAAAACACAAAGCACATCAAGCTAGTATAGAAAGTAAGAAAAAGGTATTACCTTGTGACCCTACATCCAGGGATCACCAAGGCAGCTTTTGCCTTTTCCATCAAGCCCGGGCTTGAGCTGACAAAGTTCAAAAAGTAGCTTGCTTGGTATGAAAGATGATGATGATGATATCCAAAGGAAAAACCACCTATCCAATATGCTAAATTTGATGAACCTGCTTAAGATAAAACAAGGAGAACAAGAGAAAGTGACCTGGAAATAAGCAGCCACAAAAGTATAAGCCTAGCTTATTTGTTAAGCTAGCTTATCACTTTTGGCTTAAAAAAATCTTTGAAACTTCTTTCACAACACTTAAACCAAACAGAAACTTGAAGTTTCTTGATATAAACTTATCAAAACCAAGTGAACCAATGAGGAATTTCCACTTTCACTTCATTTCCTCATTGGTTTTGAGTTTTTGAAAGAGTTTGTCCAAGAAAACTTCAAGAAAATCGTTTTTATCAGAAAAATGCTTGATAAATAAAAACTTACAACTCTTAAATATTTCTTTAACAAGAAATAAGATGAAACTTAAAAACTCAAACTTGGAACTCAGATATTGCAATTTTATAAGTTTTTCATTTTCATTGATAAAAGTAAAAAAGTACAAAAATCTGGAACAAGAAAATAAAGTGAAATCCTATGCCCCTTATATAGACGGGTACACATTCTAGAAGGAAAATGAAATACTGCAAACCCTAATGAGTGATATACCAATCCTGCCCTTGGTCTTAGATTCGTTTCTTGGTCAAATCCTCATACATGTGACCTGCTGTGGAGCCATGTGGTTGCCAGCTGCTGCTTTTTGATCTTAGCCATCCAACGAAAGTAGTGAACAAGCAAAAGATGTGAGTCGTGGATCTTGCTGCCATGTTTTTGTCTTCATGTATTCTTGGTGCAGGGGACCTCATGGGAGGGTCCCATGATGATGGTGAAAGGTGATTAGGGGTAGGGTTTCGTTTAATATAGAGTAAATTAGGGATCTGCAGTTTGGGAAGTGATTAATTTTTATAAACACAAAAGTAGGATTAGGGTTCATGTTTTGATAAACAGTGGTGTTGTAGATTCTGATTTAGGGGAAAATGGTGTTACCCGGGTCTAATTATCATTATTATACTAATTTGAAAAATTAGTAAAATATTAATAATGCTAAGTGGAAGAGTGAGCTGTCAAGTGGGATTGGGTTGTGGGTCGGGTTATAGGGTCGAATATGGGTGGGTTTCGGGTTTGGTAGGGTTTTAAGATGGGTATGAGTTTTGGTTTAGGCAGAACTGCCCCCTCAAGTTTCTTGCTTTGTTCATGTTGTGAAAAACAGCCAACAACTTCAAAATTACTTGTAACAACTTTACACAACTTGTCAATTTTGGCACAGCCTTTCCTCAAACTTTAAACAAGGGCCATTAATGCACATTCTTCATTCTCCAAGGACTTCTCTTGTAAATTCTTGATAATTTAGGGACCCAAATGCAATAATTGAGATTTACAAGGGTATAAAATAACAAGTCTAAATTCTTCAGGTACCAAACTTGCCAATCTTCAATTCTTCAAGGTCATTTTTGGAAAATCCATTCTTGGGCCCGGTTCATTGTGCGGCTTCGTTTCCCGTGTTCGTTTTTGATTGATTCTTGTGATCTTTTTGTCTTTTCCTCGATATCCGTACCTAAAATACACAAGCAACAAACACGAGCATATATTTGGCAGTTTTAATGATATTTAATGCATTTTAAGCCCGATTTGGACGATGAGACTATGTATAAAAGCAGTCTCATCACTCCCCCATACTAAACCATTGTCGTGCCCTCACGCAATGCTAGAATTAAGTATCATAGCACTTCCAAAATTCATTTTATGATGACATTTATTGAAGACATAAACTTAAATAAACTACTTATCATAGTTGTAAAATTAGATACTTGCTTTAGGAAAAACAAGCAACTAAAATATAGGGAAGTAGGCACGACGATTTAGGAAAACCGTGTGTGAATGACCCTAAAAGTGAAGTGAGTTCGTTCTCGAGGAGGCTAGTGTGTTGTGTGATGAATTGATTAATGCTTTGTGATTATATTGAGAAAAGGAAAAATAGAAATAAGAAAGAAATGACGGTTACGAAGACGGATTGAGCTAAGACGAAAAGGCGTTCGCGTAAAATCGTAAAAACTACAAAATTAAAATTTTAAACCTAAAAATTAATTAAAAGCTAAAACTAAGTCTTAAACAATATAAATAAGAATAAAAATCCAATAAAAATATTTTAAAACCTTTTATTAATTAAATATTCAATTTTAAATGCTAATTAAAGCCCTAAAATTAAATATAATTAATCAAAATGTCCAAAATATTATTTTATTGAACAAATAACTTACTTATATTATCTGAGGACTAAAAATTATTTTTCTTAATTTTTAGAAACTATTTTTCTATTTTTAAATCACTAAAAACTATTTTAAAACTAAAATAATTATAAAAAATAATAAAATAATTCTAAAAATAATTTAACAATTTTAAAAATCCTAATTTACTCTAATGAACAAAATAAAAATGAAAAAGTTTGAAAAATAATAAATTTACCACTAAAAGACAAAAGCAGTTTAATATTAAACCCTAATTAAACTAAATTAATTATAAAAAATAATTAAAAAGTGAACAGTAAAAACTTTTTATACCAAAAATCTTAAAATGTTTTTCTGAATCTAACAAAATTTTTGAAATCTAAAAATACTAAAATTTTACACTAAATGCCAAAAACAGATTAATAAAAAGTATTTAAAATAGCAATTTAACCTAAAATATAGCAAATGAACAGTAAAATAAAAAATAATTAAGCAGAAAAATCCTAAATTAAATTAGAAAAATAATGGAACCAGTTTCAAGTCCTAACTCTAATTTTAGACCAAAAAAGACAAAATTTCAAAGTTACTGAAAGTGATACTTGTTTGGGGTTTGTCTGCTAGTGAAGCAGTACTAACTTGTGTGCTATCAGTGGGAAATTTGTTCCCACTACTAGTGTATATTGGTTGGTCAGTTGACCAATAAGCTCAGGAGAGCTTATTTGTGGGCTTATATTGGGCAATAAGGCACCCCTATACTCAGTTGAGTATAGGGAGTCAATATATGCAAGAAAATCACACAATCACTTCACACAAATTCACATAATAAGCACAAGATGGTTACTGATTAAGCTTGCACAGGTCTGGGGGGTATTATGCTGATTTTATATGCACAAAAGTGAATTTCAAGAGCTCATAACTTGCACATAATCCAACCAAATGACATATAAATGATAGCAAACCCTAGATGGAGCTATAACCTATCAGACTACAAGATTTGATGCACAAATTCCAACAAAAACAGTCACTCAGGACACTTACTGGTTTCTACTACTTAGGCCAACTTTTAACATGCAATGGTGTTTAAAACCTAACCAAACTGAAAGTTGAGTAACAAAATCACCTACTATCAACCAAAAGAGTATTTAAGACAGGTTTTAAACCAAGATTAAAACCATTCAAACTAGTTTAGACCCTAATCCAAACACTCCTTAATATTTTCTAAAAATGATTTAACACAACAAATGCATACACCACTCAACCAAACTGATTTACAAGGCTCTAAACATGCATGAAATTACCAATTAAGCTATATCAAACCAGAATCTAAACACTTAAACACCTTTTAACCAATTTCATACCAAATCACAAATCTTTTAAAACTGAAAACAAGGACAAGATTTTTACCTAGAGGGACCTACATCCAGGTCCCTCAGTGACTGAAAAGTCACCTCCCACAAGCTCGGGCTTGTGCTGAACCTTGGACAAAACAAAAGCTCCAATGGATTTCCTGCTAAGAAAGAAAATAGAACACAAATACCAACTTTCTGATTTTTTAAAACCTTTCAAACCTTTTTCACAAACTTTGAACCAATGAACACCTTTTGAAACAAGTAACAACTTCTGAAACTCAAGATTCCAATCCACTTTCACTTCATAGAATCTTGGATTTCTGAAAATTGCTAAACCTTTTCAAAAACCTTTTTGAAAATTCAAACACAAAGTGTTTGCAAATATAATATGGAACTCAGATTCTTCACAAATTAACACCAACTTTTAAAAATAATAAAAGGAATTATATTTTAACCAAAAATACCAACTTTATAAATTTATAAAAAGGGATTACAAAATTTTGAAAAATCTGGAACAAGGTGTGCTAACATGCTAGCACCCTTTAAATACTAACTAGAAGACTATTCTAGAAGACTAAACCCTAATGGAAGAATTTCCATCCCTGCCCTTGGAATCTTGACTGAAAATTTGGTCAAATTGTGCCCATGTGATGATCTTGATGGATACCAGCTGTTGGATTGATCTTGGGACGTTCAAATGGTGTGGAGGATAAGTAAACTCATCATGGACGTTTATCTTGTCTGCATTAGGGGTTTTGTGGAAAGTGACGTTGCAGGGGAGGGCCCTACCCAACACATGGGTGTGTTGGGGTCATGGTTGGTGTGTGGGTTTGGGTGAGGATGGGGTTAATCAAAGATCTGGAGATTATAAACAAAAAACCCTTTGTTTTTAAATCAATTGATTCTGGGTGGGTTTAGGGTTTATGGGGTGTTTAGGGAGTGATTAATCCGTTTTGGGGAAAAAAGGATTTAAAAAAATGTGTTTAGAGGGAAAGTGGGAGGTTTGACTGGGGTTTGTTGACCAGGTTTATTTAATAAACCTGGGTGGTGGGTTTGGGTTATGGGTTGGACGGGTTAAGGGTAGGGTAAATGGGTAGGGTCGGGTATTTGGGTGACGTGTCAAGCACTGAGTGGTGGTGAGGGTTTGGTTGTCTGGCAGTTTCGCCCCCTCAAGTTTCTTGCTTTGTTCATGTTGTGAAAAACAGCCAACAACTTCAAAATTACTTGTAACAACTTTACACAACCTGTCAATTTTGGCACAGCCTTTCCTCAAACTTTAAACAAGGGCCATTAATGCACATTCTTCATTCTCCAAGGACTTCTCTTGTAAATTCTTGATAATTTATGGACCCAAATGCAATAATTGAGATTTACAAGGGTATAAATTAACAAGTCTTCAATTCTTCAGGTACCAAACTTGCCAATCTTCAATTCTTCAAGGTCATTTTTGGAAAATCCATTCTTGGGCCCGGTTCATTGTGCGGCTTCGTTTCCCGTGTTCGTTTTTGATTGATTCTTGTGATCTTTTTGTCTTTTCCTCAATATCCGTACCTGAAATACACAAGCAACAAACATGAGCATATATTTGGCAGTTTTAATGATATTTAATGCATTTTAAGCCCGATTTGGACGATGAGACTATGTATAAAAGCAGTCTCATCACTCCCCCATACTAAACCATTGCCATGCCCTCACGCAATAAAGTATCGTACCACCTCCAAAATTCATTTTTATTCACTTTATTGAATCATAAACTAGCTACACTACTACTATTACTACCACTTGCGTTTTAGACATAATGTATGATTTTCATCGCAAAATGGGACGTTTAGGTTCATAGAATAAGAACACGTGAATGCTTCGTTAGAAATAATTTCATCGTCCTCGATTTTCACCCCAATTCCATGCCAAGCGTGCAACGAGATCATTGTCATTATAAGTTAGTAATGCTAACACTACTCATATGCCCTAATCATGTACTTATTCTCCCATTATTCCTAAGTTGTATCTCTTATATTTTATTTTGTCTTGAATGTTTCACGAGGATACATTGTTTGACTTATGTGATAATAGAGATTTAGGTCTAAAAATAGAGTCCTAACGATGTAACCAAGACCATCAAATCAATAACCCCTCCCAATAGACAACGATGCTAGAAAATTAAGTTGACAAGAAGAATCGATAAACAAGGTTTTATAACGGTTTTGAACATGGGAATTATTACCAAGACTTTTATACGCCCCCTAACGGAAGGGCCTTATTATCTTTGGTTTACCTCCATCTTTTATTCAACTTCGCCATGAAGCTTTTATTATGACTTCGGTCTTGCCTTG
Source organism: Glebionis coronaria (assembly GCA_025667525.1). Taxonomy (NCBI): domain Eukaryota; kingdom Viridiplantae; phylum Streptophyta; class Magnoliopsida; order Asterales; family Asteraceae; genus Glebionis; species Glebionis coronaria. Next base: position 34,158 of record JANFOE010001304.1, read on the forward strand.
CCTTTTATTATCCGCCTCATCGGTGGTTTTATTAGCCAAAGACGTATATCCTCACGCTAAAGCGAATTTTGGATCTTTAAAGCTTCGAAGATTAAGGCTTGATTCACTTTCAATTTTGCATAGATTTTTCGGCCTTGTGGGGCTTCAAATTGTTTGCTAGATTTAGGTGAGCACTTGAAATCTTATTATTGGGTGAAGCTTTCGATTATTCGGGTGCCAATACTTCAAAACCGTGACGCTGGCGATACCTTAATGTCTTCCCAATTTAATTACACGGAAGCTACTAGAAAAGACTAGAAACCCAACAATCCTAACTAAACCGCTAAGTCAATATTTATTAAGCAAACAATATTTACATGCGAAGGGAGAATAAGCAAACAACGAGAACACATGAGTTTTTGAAAGAATACGAGTACTCTACGTTTAGCATAGTAACTTATAATTAACTCTATCATTTCTCGTCCTCATTTAAGAGACTTAGCCTAATGTGTAGTTAAGGAACCAAAGCTAAGTGCTCAACACGCACGGTCGAGTCAAAAATTACTCTTATTCTCGCCATCGGAAAATCTACATTCGTGTCTTCAAACACTTATAAAACATGAGAAAAATTTTAAAATTTGGCCATTTTAGGCTTATTTTGCAACAAAACGATAACAAAAAGATAAACTTTGGAAAGCGTGAAGGTTTGGCAAGGCAAGTATCTATTCACCCCCCCCCCCCCCCATACTAAAGTTAAACATTGTCCTCAATGTTTCGAGTCTAGGGGTGAAAACACCCCCATACTAGAGACGTAGTCGAATGCCTAATCTAGCATGGAAAGGGTGTAACCAATAAATTAATAGCCGTTATGAAGTGTGCTAAAAACCTAAGGTTAGAACATCAAAAGGATATATCATTTGGATATTGAGAAAGTCTTCAAAGCAAACGATCGAGTGCTCCCATAAAACGAACACGAGAGGCTCCAATCGTGAAGATCATGATCTAAAAACCACAATGCACAAACATCCACGGAACAAAGGTTGGAAGGGGACAAATCCCCTCACATTAACTAATTAGAAAGCAATAATATGTACATGGATAAGCATGGGTCTCCCCCACGAGGCACCTTGTTTTTGATAACCGAGTCAAAAGCTCGACTCGAATCCCCATAAATGTGATCATTTAGGGATTATCATGGTATGGTCAATTTTTAGTGGGGCTTACATGATAAACAAGGCCCAAAAACAACCGGTATTAAGGACTAAGTCCTTTGATGGTGCAAAATACCGGGATCGAAGATGGCGTTCTCGTTTTCATTGGAAAAACAAATCAACGCCACTTCATCGTGTGTCAACATAAACCCAAAGGGTTTCAAGAAAATAGATGAGAAGAAATAGAAGGGTGGGACAATGGGTAAGTCGTAAAAACATTGAGCTACTCGAGGTAGACTCGCACCAATCAAATAGAAATATTTTCCATTTATTGCATCGGTGGAAGACCGAGATTTCTCTTTATAAGCAATTCCAGGATCAAATATCTCGTCCTCGGTGGAGAAAGGGGAGGGAATATAAGGGGCTTCCCCCACACTAAGTCCACACAAAGCATCGTCAAAAGGAGGAGACGAGCTTGTAGTACTCAAAGCACGTGGTGATGACGGAGTTAGAATTGTAGAAAAATCTTTTAAATTCAATTCAAAATCTTTTCCTTTTTCATCTTTTAAACTCTCCTTATGAAAACCCGATTTAATTATGTCAAAAATATTTGGTGTTTCTAAAGCAATGTTAGTCACACTTAAAATTCTCACATTTGAAAACCGTTTTGGTAAAGGTGGTGGTAAGTTCTCAAAACGTTTGTCGACAAAGAAAACTCCCCCATCGGGATCAACATATTCATCATCCGAAGAATCATTCACAATTGGAATCGTAGGCTTAACACTCTTAACCTCCACCGGCGGAGGGAACGAAACTTCATTTTTCTCAACAACTCCTAAAACTCTTTTGGAAATCTTTTTGCAAATGTTTTTGATGGGATTGACATTGTACAAAGACGTGATAGAATACACATGAGAAAGTGTGTAGTTTTGAGTTGCATTAATGACGAGTTCTTCCTCATTGAAACGAAGAGTGATTTTCCTAGCATGCACATCGATAAGTGCTCTCGAGGTATCCAAAAATGATCGACCTAAAATTAGAGGGACTTTAGGATCGATGGGAATATCAACAACAATAAAGTCTACGTGATAGTAGAACTTTCCAACTTTCACGAAGACGTCCTCGGCAACACCACAAGCTAGAATCGTAGAATGATCGGCCATTTCGATTGACATTCTTGAAGGAGTGAGATTGGGAAGATTGAGCGATTTAAAAATCTCAAGAGGCATCAAACTATTACTAGCACCAAGATCAGCCAAGGCGTAGCATTCTTCCATGTCTTGTATAGCACATGGGATTAAAAACTTGCCGGGATCACCGACTTTTTGAGGTATGCGGCTAAGAAAAACCGATGAACAACTAGACGATTTTTGCAATTTCTCTTTGTTATTCAACATACTTTTGAAGTTCGCGGAAAATCGAGGCATCATGACTAAGGCGTCGGCAAAACTTATATTAAAATGCAAGTCACGAAACATTTTCATGAAAAGTTCAAATTGATAATTATTTTGTTCTTGTGCCTTTTCCTTGTCTCGTCTTGAAGGGTATGGTAAAGGTGGTGTAGGTTGGGGCATAGGCATAGGCATCGGCCTTGGAATATCGGGTTCCATGGTTGGTATTGGTTCAACCGTAGGTGTGGTTTGAGCGGTACTTCGTGGGATTGGAATTTGCTCCTTTTCAACCACCACCTCGGGTTCTTTCTCTTTTTCCTTCTCCATAGAAGTACTTGGACGAGAAATGGGTTCTTTGAAAGTTTTACCACTACGAGTAGTAATAACCTTCAATTCTCCTTTCGGGTTCACGATTGTATCACTAGGAAGACCACCCGAAGAAGAGGGCTTACACATGATAGCTTCAAACATTTTTCCCATTCGGTCTTCAAACTTAGATTGCCTAGCATCCGGTTTTAACAATTCTTGCTTAATTTCATGTTGACCTTGCTCCATTTTTTGTTGATTTTGTTGGAGTCGTTGAACATTTCCTTCCATTTTATTAGCATGAGTCTTAAGTTCATTAGCAAGTTCGTTTTTAAGCTCGTTTTTCAACTCGGATCTTAAGCTAACCATTTCACGTTGCATATTGTCAAACTTAGCATCGTTTGCCTTAGCATAATTCAAAAACTCTCCTTGAAGATTTTTGGTGTGATCATTTTGAAAACCTTATATGGTAGTTTGAAAATCACGGTTTTGGTTTTGGTTTAAAATTTGCCCATTTCCACTTTGATAATTACCCTTGTTGTAATTACGTTGATTGCCTTGATAATTACCACCTTGGTTGTTGTTTCGATAGTTATTAGCATTTTGATTTGGTGGAGCTTGATTTTGGCGGGAACCTTGACCGTTTTGGTTATAAGTTCCCGTGGCTATATAAGCACTCGAAGTGTTACCATCCGCGGTAATGCACTCGGAAAGATCATGAGCTCCACCACACGACAAATAACTTTTAGCAACCGCTTTAACCGAAGCAGAATTTGAAGCTTCTTGAGCTTTCCAATGGGACATAAGGTTAGCAAATCTATCAAAAAACCGATTTTTTTTTCTTCATTTGCTTCATCATGTAAAGCATTAATGCTACGAGACGAAGATGAGCCCATTTTGGCAACACTCGGTGTGTTACGAGGGCTATAAACCTTAGACCTATTCTCAATTATGACCAAAGCTTCCTCGACCGTTTTACACAAAAAATTACCACCCGCGACGGCATTTAAATAATCTCTTTCATGATCATTAAGTCCATTGTAAAACGTGTCAATTTGATGCAAGTCGGAAAAACCGTGATGAGGACATTCATGTAACATCTCCTTAAACCTATTCCAAGCCGTTGAAAAACTTTCATTTGATTCTTATGAAAACTTAGAAATCTCGTTTTTCAAATGCGTTGTCTTAGAAGGCGGAAAAAATTGGTTCACAAATTTCAAAACGAGATCCTTCCACGTCAATATAGAATTGGGTGGCTCTTTCTCTAACCAAATTTTAGCGGGCCCCGCTAAGGAATACGGGAAAAGCATCATCTTAATCAAGTCGTTCGAGACATCCTTAAATTTGCAAGTGGTGGTAAGACGATTAAATTGGCGGATATGGTTGTGGGGATTGTCCTTCTCATCACCACGGAATTTGTTGTTTTGGATCATCGACAACAAACCCGTTTTCACCTCAAAATTCTCCGCAAGGATAGCGGGAATCACAATAGCTTCTCCATAACCCTCGGTGGGTGCTTGAAGTAACTCCATCATAGTTCGATTCGCCATGGTTGGTGCTTCTCGTACAATGGGTTCGTCAATAGGAGACTCCTCACTAGAATGAGTTGGAGTGGGAGTTTTGTTCTTTCGTTTACGTGCACGTTTTGCTTGATTACGAGTTAGCATAAACGTCACGTACAACGTGGAGACGAGCAAAGAAGATTCTTTTTGGTGTTTTGTATTTTTCAATTTTTTTGTGGTTTTTGATTGTATTAACCTTTTTGGAAATTGGTGAATGTATTAAGTAGACAAAAATCTACAAATCTCCTCCTTAATCAAATCTCTCGATTAAAGAAGCCTCAAGGAATGAAAACGATCACGTGAAGTGAACGCCTTCGATGACTTTAGAACGTTGGTGGAACACCAAAACGTTTAAGAGGGTTTAATCAATAGAAACCAAGAAAATATATATGATATGTAATAATACTTTGGGCGGCAAAACCCTCGATTAGCTCTCAAAATCAAATACTCACAAGCAAGCGGAGGCAACGAGGCGGCGCGAAGCACTTAAGAGCCTTTTTCCTTTAGGTCGTGAAATACAACCGCCTTATACCCACCTTATAGTTTGTATTTTTCAAAATCGAGCTTCACGAAAGTATTTATCTACTTTTGCCTTTTTTCTTTGGTTTGAGATTCGAATACAATGATTGGGTAATGACCTCCCAAGTCAAGGTTGTTATTTCTCACGTATTTGGAGTACTTGTGAATTTATTGTTCTACGTATACAATATAGTAATAGTATTCACACAAAAACCAAAAAACGATAATACGTATTAGTAGAGTGCTACTAATACAAATACTAATTATGGATAGTATAAAAAACAACAATTGTTCAATCAAAACACAACACGCCTCCCCGGCAGCGGCGCCAAAATGATAGTTGTAAAATCAGATACTTGCTTTAGGAAAAACAAGCAACTAAAATATAGGGAAGTAGGCACGACGATTTAGGAAAACCGTGTGTGAATGACCCTAAAAGTAAAGTGAGTTCGTTCTCGAGGAGGCTAGTGTGTTGTGTGATGAATTGATTAATGCTTTGTGATTATATTGAGAAAAGGAAAAATAGAAATAAGAAAGAAATGACGGTTACGAAGATGGATCGAGCTAAGACGAAAAGGCGTTCGCGTAAAACCGTAAAAACTACAAAATTAAAATTTTAAACCTAAAAATTAATTAAAAGCTAAAACTAAGTCTTAAACAATATAAATAAGAATAAAAATCCAATAAAAATATTTTAAAACCTTTTATTAATTAAATATTCAATTTTAAATGCTAATTAAAGCCCTAAAATTAAATATAATTAATCAAAATGTCCAAAATATTATTTTATTGAACAAATAACTTACTTATATTATCTGAGGACTAAAAAGTATTTTTCCTAATTTTTAGAAACTATTTTTCTATTTTTAAATCACTAAAAACTATTTTAAAACTAAAATAATTATAAAAAAATAATAAAATAATGCTAAAAATAATTTAACAATTTTAAATATACTAATTTACTCTAATGAACAAAAGAAAAATGAAAAAGTTTGAAAAATAATAAATTTACCACTAAAAGACAAAAGCAGTTTAATATTAAACCCTAATTAAACTATATTAATTATAAAAAATAATTAAAAAGTGAACAGTAAAAACTTTGTATACCAAAAATCTTAAAATGTTTTTCTGAATCTAACAAAATTTTTGAAATCTAAAAATACTAAAATTTTACACTAAATGCCAAAAACAGATTAATAAAAAGTATTTAAAATAGCAATTTAACCTAAAAAATAGCAAATGAACAGTAAAATAAAAAACAATTAAGCAGAAAAATCCTAAATTAAATTAGAAAAATAATGGAACCAGTTTCAAGTCCTAACTCTAATTTTAGACCACAAAAGACAAAATTTCAAAGTTACTGAAAGTGACACTTGTTTGGGGTTTGTCTGCTAGTGAAGCAGTACTAACTTGTGTGCTATCAATGGGAAATTTGTTCCCACTACTAGTGTATTTTGGTTGGTCAGTTGACCAATAAGCTCAGGAGAGCTTATTTGTGGGCTTATATTGGGCAATAAGGCACCCCTATACTCAGTTGAGTATAGGGAGTCAATATATGCAAGAAAAACACACAATCACTTCACACAAATTCACACAATAAGCACAAGATGGTTACTGATTAAGCTTGCACAGGTCTGGGGGGTATTATGCTGATTTTATATGCACAAAAGTGAATTTCAAGAGCTCATAACTTGCACATAATCCAACCAAATGACATATAAATGATAGCAAACCCTAGATGGACCTATAACCTATCAGACTACAAGATTTGATGCACAAATTCCAACAAAAACAGTCACTTAGGACACTTACTGGTTTCTACTACTTAGGCCAACTTTTAACATGCAATGGTGTTTAAAACCTTACCAAACTGAAAGTTGAGTAACAAAATCACCTACTATCAACCAAAAGAGTATTTAAGACAGGTTTTAAACCAAGATTAAAACCATTCAAACTAGTTTAGACCCTAATCCAAACACTCCTTAATATTTTCTGAAAATGATTTAACACAACAAATGCATACACCACTCAACCAAACTGATTTACAAGGCTCTAAACATGCATGAAATTACCAATTAAGCTATATCAAACCAGAATCTAAACACTTAAACACCTTTTCACCAATTTCATACCAAATCACAAATCTTTTAAAACTGAAAACAAGGACAAGATTTTTACCTCGAGGGACCTACATCCAGGTCCCTCAGTGACTGAAAAGTCACCTCCCACAAGCTCGGGCTTGTGCTGAACCTTGGACAAAACAAAAGCTCCAATGGATTTCCTGCTAAGAAAGAAAATAGAACACAAATACCAACTTTCTGATTTTTTAAAACCTTTCAAACCTTTTTCACAAACTTTGAACCAATGAACACCTTTTGAAACAGGTAATAACTTCTGAAACTCAAGATTCCAATCCACTTTCACTTCATAGAATCTTGGATTTCTGAAAATTGCTAAACCTTTTCAAAAACCTTTTTGAAAATTCAAACACAAAGTGTTTGCAAATATAATATGGAACTCAGATTCTTCACAAATTAACACCAACTTTTAAAAATAATAAAAGGAATTATATTTTAACCAAAAATACCAACTTTATAAATTTATAAAAAGGGATTACAAAATTTTGAAAAATCTGGAACAAGGTGTGCTAACATGCTAGCACCCTTTAAATACTAACTAGAAGACTATTCTAGAAGACTAAACCCTAATGGACGAATTTCCATCCTTGCCCTTGGAATCTTGACTGAAAATTTGGTCAAATTGTGCCCATGTGATGATCTTGATGGATACCAGCTGTTGGATCGATCTTGGGACGTTCAAATGGTGTGGAGGACAAGTAAACTCATCATGGACGTTTATCTTGTCTGCATTTGGGGTTTTGTGGAAAGTGACGTTGTAGGGGAGGGCCCTACCCAACACATGGGTGTGTTGGGGTCATGGTTTGTGTGTGGGTTTGGGTGAGGATGGGGTTAATCAAAGATCTGGAGATTATAAACAAAAAACCCTTTGTTTTTAAATCAATTGATTCTGGGTGGGTTTAGGGTTTATGGGGTGTTTAGGGAGTGATTAATCCGTTTTGGGGAAAAAGGGATTTAAAAAATGTGTTTAGAGGGAAAGTGGGAGGTTTGACTGGGGTTTGTTGACCAGGTTATTTAATAAACCTGGGTGGTGGGTTTGGGCTATGGGTTAGACGGGTTAAGGGTAAGGTAAATGGGTAGGGTCGGATATTTGGGTGACGTGTCAAGCACTGAGTGGTGGTGAGGGTTTGGTTGTCTGGCAGTTTGGCCCCCTCAAGTTTCTTGCTTTGTTCATGTTGTGAAAATCAGCCAACAACTTCAAAATTACTTGTAACAACTTTACACAACTTGTCAATTTTGGCACAGCCTTTCCTCAAACTTTAAACAAGGGCCATTAATGTACATTCTTCATTCTCCAAGGACTTCTCTTGTAAATTCTTGATAATTTAGGGACCCAAATGCAATAATTGAGATTTGCAAGGGTATAAATTAACAAGTCTTCAATTCTTCAGGTACCAAACTTGCCAATCTTCAATTCTTCAAGGTCATTTTTGGAAAATCCATTCTTGGGCCCGGTTCATTGTGCGGCTTCGTTTCCCGTGTTCGTTTTTGATTGATTCTTGTGATCTTTTTGTCTTTTCCTCAATATCTGTACCTAAAATACACAAGCAACAAACACGAGCATATATTTGGCAGTTTTAATGATAGTTAATGCATTTTAAGCCCGATTTGGATGATGAGACTATGTATAAAAGCAATCTTCCTTCTTTTAATGCAAAATAAAACACAACTTGAAAAGTTATTTTGTTACAATCATTTACTTTACACATTTGATATTTTTATCACAAGTTTAAAGATAGATATGTTGTCACATTTTTAATTCATTTGGTTTACAATACACATTTCTATATGTTATTACATTTAAACGTTTGCATTAACACGAGTTATAAAAGAATACATTTATTTGACCCGGGTTGAACGGTTTTCCAAAAACCCACCGGTTCATACTAGATTACTAGGTCTCCAATAATTACGAAACTGGGTTATTTTTAGGCCGAATACGGTTCAACCGGTTGAGCCGGCCGGGTTTCAAAACCTTGGTTGGAACTAGTAAAAGAGGAATGCTAGAGCCACAAAATAATTTATATAAAAAATTTTACAAAATAATATATTTTGTGATTAGTGGTATGCATGGAAACGATTTTGGGAAACAATCAATCAGCATTGATACGAATTAATATTTTAATGACCATTAATTTCAAGATTTTTCAAAGGTTATTATAGTAATGCAATTATGCAATACCACTATTTAAATCAAAGTAAGACGCATGCTTTTTATGTCAAAAAAAAAAAAACTTATATAATATTTCGTGTTTGGTTTTGAGTATACAGAAAATGGTGCTAACTTTATTCAAGATGGTGTTTTTGGTCATGATAATGTTTTCAGGTAATTTTTGTTTCTATCTCTCCCTAAAGTTTGATGTATTAAATTTGTTGTAATGAAATATTCTTTGCAGGTTCGCCACTATTGTGTCTTTGTGGGCACGAAGGACCAATAACGAATCAAAGAGCTCTATCGAGGAAAATAGGTGTCATTTTCCGCTATGTAGGGGACGGTGAACGTTGCGTTCCCGACATGGATATTTGCACCGCTTATTGTCAAGCAGGGGGGCCTCTTTGTTGTAACAATAGGTGCGTGTGTAGTTGTGATTCTGATTGCACTCGTGAATGTTTTTAGTACCTGGGTCTAATAAAATGTATGGTTTTTCATTTTTTTTTAGAACTTCAATAAAATGTGATGTTTACTGATATTGAATGACTCATTTAGAGGTTGCAAGTGACAACAGTTGTGCCATCCTATATAGTTTGTTTGAATTTAACGGCAACAAAAATCAGAATTACTGTATTATACAAATTGAGGGGTGCATGGTTGTCAGCCAAGAGTTCGCCATCACAGGCAGCTAAAACAGTGAGTAAAGTTATACGACTTTCAAACCATGTGACCCATATCGACCTCAGCTATAAAACGTTGGTTTACTTCTTAAATATACTTTGGGTGACTGTCAAACCATGTGGCCCGTTTTCATATACTAATGAACAACAACCTGAACTGGACAATTTCATATATACAGGTAGATGTTTCTGATTGTTATTTTGTTTCATGTGTCAGTTTTTCCATGTTCTCAAAAAATGGAGTGACGGACTGGACTCAGGGGTTCTGAGTTCTGAACATATTGATCACATGAAGATGAGAATAGAGAAAAGGAAAACGAGGATCTTTCCGACTGTGAAAAATAAATGGGTATCCTTGCATCGATCATTTGGTCTCGTATGTTGGTGTGACGATGAGCAGCTAGGAAAAGAATTTATGAACTTGAAAAATGTTAATTTTTTGTGTTTTGGGCAGCTTAGTACTGAAGAAAAGCAAATGCTTCGGGATAAGGTTTCTGTTTTATTTCGGAGACTCGGAATCCCTTCTCTTTCTGAGGTACTCACATTCGCTCTCCCTCACACACATACTAACACTGATCAAATATGTTTAACACATCAACTATGGACAAATCTGGTTCTTGAAACACCCGTTTCAAGCTCGGCTTGTTTGACCCATTTTGCAACCCACCCGCTCCCGTCCATTTTTTTCAAACTGAATAGTATGTCACAAATGGTGAAAGTAGGGATAATCGTATATATAAAGTTGAAGTACTTTGTATCAATCGTCTATTTTATGGCTTCTGCAGGTGGTGACTCGTGAAGCAATATACTCTGGCACCATGGATAATAGCTTTATAGCTTACTTCATAAACGGGGCTCTCCCCTATGCTCAACGCTACATTTATAGCTTCCATCAAAAAGAATACTCTGAATTCAAGAACCTAAAGATTATCGTGGTGGAAAAGTTGTCCTACAAGAACGTCATAAAGAAATTTGGCATTAAATCCAGTAAGCAACTTAAGTGCAGTTGTCTTCTGCAGGACAACATTCTGTATGCTACTCCCAATTCTGATTCAGATTCCCACTCGCTTTTTATGGAGCTTTCTCGTTTTCTTGTTCCTGGAGTTCCTGAATTGCCCTTAGCAAATTTCCTCCACATGATTTCAAAAACAGAATTAAGCAACATTGAGGAGCAAATGGAGTTGTTTTTGACAAATAAGCGAAAACTATTGAAGCTCCCAAGTGAAGAATCCGAGTGGTCTATGTTCTCTATTTCATCGCCAGAAGAAGGTACGCCTACACCAACCACAAGTTCTGGCTTGTCACCGGATGTTCTAAATCCCGTAGAGTCTACATCTAAGAAGCTATAGAATATTTGTGTCTGTTATGTACCACTATATGATCCCTTATTTATATATAGTGTGACGAAACGCAAGAGTGCTTATGATGATAATAGTATTTCCGGTGGCGATTCTTACTGGTAACTCATATCATTTATATGGTTTTACGGTACATTTAGGAAGAGGGAGCCAAGGCTATAACAGTAGGAGGAAGAATGTATTGAGAATGAAATTATATTTCTAAATTAAGGAATGTCATATAGTATGTATTTCACAGCAGATTTTTCTTTCCACATTCTATGCCGCCTATCTCACAATACATCTCAAAAATGCTTCGGACAAGACCGAATCCACAATCTCTAGGGTCTTGGGCAGTGACGGGCAAAAACTCGATCTCAATTTACTATATTAAGATAATTAAGGGGAAAAGGTTACTTAAAGGGACTGGTTATCAAGATAAACGCAAGATTTCCTAACAAACGTGTAGCGCCAATCAACTTCTTATCTAATTCTGTGTATTCTGCCGAGAATAGTTTCTCGAAAACATACATTTAAACACCCATTTTTCTAATATCGTAAGCACTTTTGGTAGTACATGCTATACTTAGAAGTGTACTGAAAACAACAGTTATTGCAGCATAACTATATTTTAAGAGTTTTAAGCCGCTTTGGTGTCGGTTTTGTTTTCTGCTACTGTAGATGAACGATTCGTTTTCTCATTTTGGGATCAAGTGCCACACTACTGCTATGATGTGTGTGTGTATATACAAATTATAGGCTTCTATGTATGTGATGGTTCGTTATATACAGTATATAATTAGTACTTATATAAGTATTATTGTTTGAGGTATTGCGGAAAATGGTGTAACCTCTTCCAACTCGAACAGTGGTGGAACCTGTACGTAGCAACCACGACTACGACAGTAATGGAACCTGGTGTAACTGCAACAGAGGTGGAACCTCCTACAACTAACCCCGAGAGTGGTGAAACCTCTTGCAACCGCAATGGTGGTGGAACGGTTGCAAGATTCACTTAAGAATTACGTAATTTTTAATGAAGAAGAAAGTATTAGTGAAGGGATATAGATTGACAGGGAAGTCACATGGGTCTCGAGACTAAGAAGCATAAGATGATGCAACAAGGGACATCGCCTGCTTCTTTAAGAGCTTGTTAAAATTGCTCTTACACATTATAGTTCTAGATGTCCCACATCGGTGGGTGATGTAAAACAAATATAGTTTATAATTGCAAACAAGTCTGTTATTTGTATTTGTGCTAGTATTTGTATCCTATAAACGTGTTACGCTAATATGATGCAAGTTCTATTAAGGGCGGCTTGGCTTTCAGATTTTTTATTGACTGCCATATGATATTGTGATCGATGGTAATGATAATAGCAAGGAATGTTGGGATTTAATACCTAGTTAACCATGTAACTACGAGTGCGCAGCGGAATGGATCTAGTTTGAGCAATTATGATTAACACGTAATTAATAATAAACAATAAAGTAAACGCGAAAACTAACCTTCGTCCAAAAGCAATGAAACTAAAACGAGTGATAAAATATACCACCTCTATGGTTGCTCACACAAACACGTCAAATGAACACGTCCGGATTGCTAGCCGAACTCCACGTATGCCCAAACACCAAGTGTCGAAAAACCCGATCCGAACCAAAAAAACAAAACAGCCTAAAACTGCTTTGTTGTCCGAGATATAGCTTTACCCGAGAACTTTTCCCTTTGCTGTAAGATATCGGACAACACTGTCCGATCTGCACAGAAGCTTTTGTCCGAGAACGATCAGAAAGAGCCCGGAATAGCTTCTGTGATCTGTCACGCCTTTGACAGATTATCCCACGGTTTGTAAACCTTTAGTAGTATCAAATAACAACTACTAAACAACTTGGATTGATTAAATGCAAGTGATTTGAGATGGAGTGATCAATTTAAGATTATAAACCCTAATTGAGTTTAAACCCAAATTGATTAAGAGTATGTTAATGGCAGAGCTTTTCTTTGGTTTTACTTTGTGAAATTCGTGTGTTATGAGCTGGGTAGAAGGGTGTTTATATACCCATCAAATCCCACTCATGATAAGTCAAAAACTCTTCAAGTTTAAGCCTTATCCCACACAAACACCAATGTTTATCATGACTCTTCTTTACTCCTTATCTCAAATGAATCTGAACACTCAAGTAATCATTCTAGATCTTTCCTCAGCCTACTAAAACGAATTTAGGACAGCCATAAAAGTTCTTACATGATTAGTCCAGTAGTTTACAATTTCTAAGCATATCGTGAAGTAAAACGCACTCTAAGTGTTTAACGTGTGTGCCCCCAATAGGCTCACACACCTCTAGCCACATTTGGCTAATCCAACGAGCATGAACTAACAGCTCCCACTTGGTCGTTGGAGTAGACAACACAAATGTCAACGACGGAAACGTCTAGCAACGCTCACACTCGTTATTTAACTAGAGGTGTCTGAGATATAGTTTCATAGAACATTCTCAGTAGCATGGTCATTTATGTCTTGCTTTTCATCATCCTTTGTTATAGATACCGTTAAACCATGGATATGGATCCTAACTCATTCCATATAGTTTAACCATTTAGATTCTCGTTATTGAATTCAATTCAGATATACCAAATGTAACCAAGATTCATCTTGCATTACCATTTGGGTTCGGCCAAACAATTATCTGATTAATTCTAGAGAGGCGCCATGGTATCATTCTGCACATACTAAGTGGAGTAACAAATCCTTTATTGACTACAAGTGTTGTGGATGCTGCTTCACATCACTCTGAAAAATAGCTTTTATAACTACCTTATTCAGGATAGCGTTTTGCATATAATTACGAAAGTGATATCCACACATGCAGAACTTGTTTGCATCTCAAGTCTAAGGATGACTTAACAGACCATTTTCAACATCTTACTCATGACATGGATCCAAAAGTAAATGTTTGAAGTTGGGGAATCCAGTATGCATCCCTTATGAACACATATGAGTTTGGCTTAGAACAATTCTCATTCTCACAGAATATATCCAACACCCATATTTGCCTTATGTAAACAATATTCCCATATTGCTAACCGACAATGGATATTTAGAATGATTAAATCATTCATGGATTAAACATGCAAATATAGAATAACAAATTTTATATGAATGAAATAACAAATACCTCGTATCTTTATTTATCAGAAAATAAAACTGTCTTACAATTCCAAATTATCCAAATACTAATTAACATACAGATTTACATGAGACTACTAGCTGGTATCAAACCAATACCCCGAGTCAATTTAGAATGCTTAGGGAATGCTAACGCCTTCGTAAATGGATCAGCTAGATTGTCATCTGTATGAACTTTTGCTATCTTAACATCACCCATCTCAATGGTTTCTCGAAGATAGTGAACTTTTGCGCGGAAATGTCTAGCACCCTTGGTGACTCCGCTTTCATTAGCTATAGTAATGGCTCCAGTATTGTCACAATACATATCAATGGGATCTTCAATTGTGGGCATAATACCAAGCCCAGAAATGAACTTACGAATCCAAACAGCCTCTTTAGCTGCATCAAAAGCAGCTATATACTCAGCTTCTGTAGATGAAGTTGCAAAAATACTTTACTTTGTGCTCTTCCAGTCAACAGCACCTCCATTTAGAATGAAAACATATCCAGTCTGAGATTTTAGGTCATCAGCATCTGTCAGATATCCAGCATCAGTGTAGCAAGAAACCCTGAGCTCTCGTTTTTCGTCACCACCATAAACCAGAAACATATCCTTAGTATTCCGTAAATACTTAAGAATATTTTTAACAACAGTCCAGTGAAGTTCACCAGTACTCTGTTGAAATCGGCTTGTTATGTTCTGAGCGAACGCAACATCAGGACGAGTACATCTCACAGCATACATAATTGATCCTATAGCCGAGGCATAAGGAACATTCTGCATGCGTTGCTTTTCAGCTGGTGAAACAGCACATTGTGACTTACTCAATTTAGGGCTTTCATGCATTGGGATAGTTCCACGCTTGGAATTCTCCATATGAAATCTTTTCAAGATTTTCTCAATGTAAGCACTTTGACATAAACCAATTAACCGTCTAGATCTATCTCGGTCGATCTTGATTCCAAGAATATATGCAGCTTCTCCTAAATCTTTCATAGCAAAACATTTTCCAAGGTAGGATTTTACCCCTTTCAACATTGGAATATTGTTCCCCATGAGCAATATGTCATCAACATATAGAATTAGGAAAGTAACATTACTCCCACTGGCTTTGTGATATACACATGGCTCATCTTGATTCTGAGTGAAACCGAATTTCTTAATCTCATCATCAAAACGCTTATTCCATTGCCTAGATGCTTGCTTAAGTCCATAAATGGAACGCTTGAGCTTGCATACTCGGTTAGGATATTTAGGATCGACAAAACCCTCAGGTTGCACCATATAGACTTCTTCGGAAAGATGTCCATTGAGGAAAGCGGTTTTGACATCCATTTGCCAAATCTCATAGTCATAGAACGCGGCTATGGCTATAAGAATCCTTATAGCTCTAATGTCTGCTACAAGAGAAAAGGTCTCTTCATAATCAACCCCGTAGGTTTGAGTGAAGCCCTTTGCTACTAGACGAGCTTTAAAGGTGTGTACTTTGCCATCCATGTCAGTCTTTTTCTTGAATAGCCACTTGCTACCAACGGTTCTACCGTTAGGAGGAAGATCAACTAATACCCAGACATCATTATCTTTCATGGACTGCATCTCCACATTCATCGCATTAAGCCATTTTTCGAATTCAGGATCCAATAATGCAGCTTTATAGTTAGCGGGTTCTCCAAGATCCCCTAACTCATGCTCCTCAGCATCGACGTATAAACACATTCGATCTGGTGCACGGCGTGTCCTAGAGGACTTACGAATGGGATTGATATCACTTTGAGGTTCTTCAATTTCTTGATCATCCTCATCATGATCTAAGCCAGTGTCATCAGAAGGATTTGTATCTTCATCTTGAATAATTTCAAGATCTTCTATACTCCCACTTGCTTCTTGATCTAAGAGATTACTCTCAAAGAACTCAGCATTCCGAGCAACAATAACTTTGTTCTCAGGTGGGTAGTAGAAGGAATATCCCATCGTTTCCTTTGGGTATCCTACAAATATACACTTAATAGATCTGGGTTCCAGTTTGTCAGGTTTGGTCATCGTATCACGTTTAACCAAAGCTTCACAACCCCATACTCTTAAGTAAGACAACTTAGGGGCTTGCCCATGCCATACTTCGTATGGTGTCTTTTCAACCTTCTTAGTTGAAACCATGTTGAGTATGCATGCAGTAGACTCAAGGGCATAATCCCAAAAGGACTTTGGAAGAGTAGTTTGACTCATCATGGATCGAACCATGTCTAGCAGTGTTCGATTCCTCCTCTCAGACACCCCATTATGTTGAGGTGTGTAGGGAGGAGTTCGATGGGCAATAATCCCATGCTCCTTAAGATGATCCAAAAACTCTTGACTCATATATTCACCTCCACGATCAGATCGTAGTGATTTTATGGTCTTACCGAGTTGATTTTCTACTTCCTTTTGAAACACTTTAAATGTCTCAAACACTTCATGTTTATGCTTTAACAGGTAAACATAACCATACCGACTAAAGTCGTCAGTAAAAGTGACAAAGTAGTTAGCTCCTTGCCTTGACATGATTCTAAATGGGCCACAAACATCAGTATGTATTAGTCCAAGTAGATCTTTAGCCCTTTCCACTTGATGTGAATAGGGTTTTCTTGCCATCTTCCCAGACATGCAAGAGACACACTTTTCAAATGACTTAATGTCAGTTGAGGTGAGAAGTCCATCATGTTGCAACTTCTCCATGCGTTTCTTGCTTATGTGTCCAAGACGACAATGCCACAAGAGAGTAGAGTCCAAAGTTAATTTGGCTCTTTTATTGCTAACAGCAAACATAGAACTATCATTTGTTTTAGAACAAGACATATCAATTTCATAAATGCCATCCCCTCGGGGAGTAGCAGTAAAATAAACAACGTTATTCCTAGAAACTGAAATTGCATTATTCGAATCAAAACAGTTTACAAAACCATCTTTAAACAAACCAGAAACTGAAATAATCCCTCTAGTGATAGAGGGAGCATAGTGACAATTGTTCAAAACAATAACTAATCCACTAGAGAGACATAAATGATAATTTCCAATAGCTTCGACTCCTGCACGTTGACCATTGCCCATGTACAGATTCAAAGCTCCTGGATTCAACTTCTTACTTCCCCTTAGACCCTGAGTATTATTACAAATGTGAGTACCACAACCAGTGTCATATACCCACGAATTACTCGGAAGGGAATATAGTTCTATTGTGAAAATACCTGAAGTGTTGGCTTCTTGAGACAACCTCTTCTTTTTCTGCAACTCGGCTAAGTGCTCGGGACAGTTCCGTTTCCAATGACCTATCTGACCACATTTGTGACAGGGGTCGTCCTTAGCAGGATTATCCTTTTTGGGTGGTGGAGGATTTCTGTTCTTGGGAGCATAAGATGGTTTGTGCTCGGGAGCATAAGCCAGCTTATTCTTTCCATTACCATAATTCCCCTTCGCAGCCTTAGGCGGTTTTCTACCTTGGTTTTTCTGGACCTTGCCTGCACGCACATTATGAAGTGCAGGTGAAACAACCTTCTTGGGAAGTGTTTGCTCATGTTGTTTAAGCATGGCATGCAGTTCATTCACCGAATTCACAGTCTTCCCCATGCCATGCATGTGGAAGTTTTGAACAAAACTGTCATACTCCTTGGAAAGGCCTATCAAGATCAGGCTTATTCCATAGCTGACAGTCACGGGGTGACCAAGACGCTCCAAGTTCTCAATGTAGCCCTTCATCTTAAGAACATATGAGCCTACATTTTGACCATCCTCAAGCTTGCACGCGTGAAATTCACGCGCAGTTTGAAGAAGTTCCTGTTCTGCTTGCTGAGAAAACATGGTTTTCAGCTCCTGCAACATGTCATATGCTCCGAGATGGGTTAGATTTCGTTGGATCTCTAAGTCCATAGTCATGAGCATAAGGGCAGCAATGTCCTTTGACCCTTTGACCCAAGCAGCATGAGCTGCAAGAGCATCGGGAGGGACTTGGTGACCAGGAGTTGCAACAGGTGCAGCAGGAATTGGATGTTCCAAGTATTGTTCCTTGTCTTCAGCTGATAGGATAATGCGCAACTGGCGGTACCAATCAATGAAGTTAGGCCCAGTGAGTTTGTGTTTCTCGAAGAAACTCCTGAGTACCGAATTGTTTCCGACATTGGTAGTCATCTACAATTAAAAAGTTCAAACAATTAGTATTTTCGATAATTACATTCTTAATAGAATTAACTACCCAATTAATTACTAATTAAGACTAAGATCCATCTTGTACTCCCACTCTTACAAAAGGACTATCCAATATGTAAACAAGTGGGGCAAGAGGTAAGCGACGAGCGTTAATTGCATAACATGCAACTCTTAGACTTTATGAGACCGTTCAAGACACTAGTAAAACGGTAGTAGTGTCATGAGCATGTTTAGTCTCATCTTATGCCTCGGGTCCAGGGTCTGACCGTGCATACTCGAGTTAAGTTAACCAAGCAAGAACATGCAAATATCACACAGGGTCTGACCGTCGTGAAAAATTTGCCATGGGTTTGACAAGGCCCTTAGGACTGTCCAGAGAAGCCAAATCAAATGCATGTGTTCTTAGTTGGCTGGCATACACTTAAATTTCACATAGGGTATAACACATAAATGTGGTAAAACATGTGTAGAAAGAAGCATGTAAACAACTTTGTAGCACGATTTTTAAAAACTTTTAGTAATGACACTGTAGTGATCTACGATGGTTCACGGTAGCTCCAATCGAACTCGCAAGCAAGCGCAGGACCAGACCAGCGCAAGGCAATAGTCGGATATCCTTTAGGTATGACTGTGCGCACCGGCTTATACCCGCCTTATAGTTTGTTCTAGTGGGTGAGCCGTACATCCCATGAGTCCATAGCGTCCAGTTTTTATTTTCATGAAAGCGTGTTTCAATAGTGTTTAGGTCCTTTTATTTTATAAAACACTTTTCCACGTAACACATAACCGGTCACAATGAACATGTATTTAGGCGTGTAAAATATTGACCAATTTCAATGTCATGTTTCTCTATAAGTATTTATCCATATTGCATGTAATTTAGGTGTTTTGAAAAACATGTAACAATAATGCAATTAGGAAAACAAATACAACAAACATAAGACATTAAGTAAACACATAAATCCGAGACCCCGAAGAGTCTTCCCCAAACGAAGAACCATAAGACTCTCATTAGGTTTTCATCAAGTGCCTAAATCGCCCCATGCATCACATTACGTGATTGTAGTGAGTCTTATAGCCGGATAACACATAAAATAATCATGGCAAAACAATTAACTATTAATTTTTTTAATTATTTTATGTATTCTAATTAACCATTTAATTTTAATTATATGTTTCTAATTAACAATTAATTTTAATAATTACCATCTTGTTATTTTTTTATAATTAATGACAAGTACATAATTTAATTGTCAAATAAAAATAAAACAAATAACTAAATTAGGTTTCATGCATGCGGTTTCGCGTGTTTATTTAAAACGTGTAACCCATAACCACCAAACGAGCATGACTCGTGATGCCACTGTTGGGATTTAATACCTAGTTAACCATGTAACTACGAGTGCGCAGCGGAATGGATCTAGTTTGAGCAATTATGATTAACACGTAATTAATAATAAACAATAAAGTAAACGCGAAAACTAACCTTCGTCCAAAAGCAATGAAACTAAAACGAGTGATAAAATATACCACCTCTATGGTTGCTCACACAAACACGTCAAATGAACACGTCCGGATTGCTAGCCGAACTCCACGTATGCCCAAACACCAAGTGTCGAAAAACCCGATCCGAACCAAAAAAAAAAAACAGCCTAAAACTGCTTTGTTGTCCGAGATATAGCTTTACCCGAGAACTTTTCCCTTTGCTGTAAGATATCGGACAACACTGTCCGATCTGCACAGAAGCTTTTGTCCGAGAACGATCAGAAAGAGCCCGGAATAGCTTCTGTGATCTGTCACGCCTTTGACAGATTATCCCACGGTTTGTAAACCTTTAGTAGTATCAAATAACAACTACTAAACAACTTGGATTGATTAAATGCAAGTGATTTGAGATGGAGTGATCAATTTAAGATTATAAACCCTAATTGAGTTTAAACCCAAATTGATTAAGAGTATGTTAATAGCAGAGCTTTTCTTTGGTTTTGCTTTATGAAATTCGTGTGTTATGAGCTGGGTAGAAGGGTGTTTATATACCCATCAAATCCCACTCATGATAAGTCAAAAACTCTTCAAGTTTAAGCCTTATCCCACACAAACACCAATGTTTATCATGACTCTTCTTTACTCCTTATCTCAAATGAATCTGGACACTCAAGTAATCATTCTAGATCTTTCCTCAGCCTACTAAAACGAATTTAGGACAGCCATAAAAGTTCTTACATGATTAGTCCAGTAGTTTACAATTTCTAAGCATATCGTGAAGTAAAACGCACTCTAAGTGTTTAACGTGTGTGCCCCCAATAGGCTCACACACCTCTAGCCACATTTGGCTAATCCAACGAGCATGAACTAACAAGGAATTCCGCCAAGAGGGACAAACAAGACCCTTCCATGGAAGGAGGGTGCTCTGTTTCCCACTATATTCTAACCAAGGCTCGTATAGCTTAAACCAATTAACATTAAACTTCCTTTTTTTCCCGCCAATTACCTTTGAAGGAAACTTATGACCAGTAGGTTGACAAGGACCTCTCAACAAGTATGCACGTCAAACTTTTTCACGATCGTTAGGATTATATTTAGATATTCGTTTTCGTTCCATGGGATCAGCGGGAAGATCACCCAAATTAATTTTTTCCCGACTCCTTTTTGAACTTTCCTCATTACTTGGTGTTTTCTCCAATGGTAGTCTTGGTTTTCTTATCACAAATTTGTCCATTTGTGATCTGTCATAAGTTATCAATTAGAAAAACTCATTAAGCCCCAAAAATTAGATAAATACCCAAAAAGTAGATAATCTTTAAAAATTAGAATAATCCTAAAAACATTAACTATGGATTGATTACGATTAGGAGCAACAGTTAATTACTCTAATCAAGATTAATCCTAAAAATTAGATAAACCATCAAATATTATTAGATATCATTTAATTACTTAATTTTCGTCACACAAAAATTGATCAGTTTCATGATTTTATCTCAAGAGATTGATTAGGATTTACGAGCAACAGTTTCTATGATTCAAAAATCAATCATAAATCAATATTAAAAAAATACATAAAAGAAATCATAAATCAATATTAAAATAATACAAACTTAAAAATTAAAAATTTCCCAGTGAAAGATTCGGTGGATAATTGGATAAATGAATATTATGAGCCATTTCTTATCTTTTTATTTCTTGTGAATTGTGAAGTGTATTGTGTGTACCTACCCTTTAAAAATATGACTTTGATTATTGCGTTTGAAACTTCTTTGTCAGATACTATTTTGAGGGGGCACTTTTACCAAAATACTCTTAAAATCAGAAAATTTTACACACTGAAAATTTTGGTTAGAAGGGCCACGTGCCTCTGGGCCCCCTGCCTATCTCCGCCTCTAGTTATAAACGTTTTGTATAAAGGTTGAAGAAGCTAGCCATTAGATCCATCTATCATCATGTAATATGTTCACTTTTGTTATAATTTAACTGTTCCTTTTTAACCAACCTAATTAACTAGCATATATACATTTTGCAAAGTTTAAAACATTACATGTACAAAATGATCAGAGGACTGTTAACATCATATGCTCCTTAATATTATATCAAGCCATTCAAAATGATACTCAGTCATGTTCTTTCATTATAGATATTTGTCTAACTATTAGCTAAAGTTGGTTTATTTATGTGAAAACCAATTTCAAGGAAAAATTATATGTTGCGGTTTCGATGGTGATTTAGGCCTTTCAACCTGTGCATACCATAAGGCAAGCCTATCCCTACAAATAAACGAAACAATATTATTTATCAGATCTTCAGAACCTACACTTGAAGATGGAAGTAGTGGAGGTGAAACAAAGAGCGAGTTTTGAGGAGTTGTGAAGGCATTCTTCTTTTCAATATAGGAACATAAATTTGGCATGATTGTTTTACATTTTTGCAACATTTTTTCCCTTTTAATTACCTTCCAACACGTAATGATTTTCTTTTACTAGGCGAGTACCCGCGCATAGCGGCGGGAGTTCTTAACGGCAGATAATTAACGATATGCGATATTGTTGAAAGTGTTTCGTGTAACATTCAAAATTGAGCGTGAAAATATTAAAATGAGATTGCAAACTGTGGTAACATGCGATAAATTCTTAAAATTTACCCAACATATAAAAACATAATGAAACTGAAAGTGAAACATTACAATGGGATAAAATCTAACACGCGTGTGTCATCGTCACGTAAAACTTTTAGGTGCCATGTCTTTGATTTATTTCAACAGATAACTTGCTCTGAACAAATTTGTATGGTAGTTAGCAGTGGCGGACGCAAGAAAAGGGGCAAATATTTTTGTTTTTTGATAATAGCAAACCAAAAAATACTAAAATTCGAATAAACAACCGAGTTTAACATAAAAATGTAATATTTTTTGGTTTTAGAGTGTTAAATGTTCGACTTTTAAGTATTAAATAATGATCAAAACAATCAAGCTAAAAATACGTGGGTCTCTCCTCTTGTTGACTGGTAATGGCCTAATAGTTCTAACCTTCTATTGCATCCAGTTGTCCAAGTTGAGAGACACTGGGATCATAGCTGCAATGAAGGAATGGAGATCATTCGCTAATTATTTCTCTCATATATGCAGTGGACTTATGAAGCATAGGTGTGCATTTCAAGTGTTTCAGCGTCAAAATGTTCCACTTTAGTGCACTAAACGAAAATCTATTCAGCATGTTCCAAGCGCCAAAGGAAACTTGGATTACAACCTACTGTACGTCTCAACTATTGCCAGCATTCACATCCAAAGCATTCATACTAAGACATTGGAAACTTATAACACACTAAACAAAATTCTTATAGGGTGACAAAAAGTGATTATAGGCTCAAACTCCTTACATCTAAACAGGGGTGACAAAAAGTACCAATAACACGACTCTACTACAAGAACATTTTCAAAAGTCAGTTAGTAAACTCAATATTTGACATGATGACGTGACTCTACTACCAACAGTAACAAATAACAACACTAAACACGGGTGACAAAAAGTGATTATGGTCATCTCATTATCTAATTTGGTATTTAGTATTGAGTTTCCAAAACATCATTTTTAAAAGGTAGGTCTCAAATTCCTTATATATCTGCTATCTATGAAAACGCAGACAGTCGTTTATTAATTGGCTTTCCGAAAACAATATCTTGATTATCCGAATTTTGTAAGCAAAATTTTCATATTTACTCATAAAAAAATCATGATTCCCCAAATAACTGACATCGCGAACATTATCACTTAAAACTTGAGAGGAGAATAAGACATTTTACTATTTCAAAATAGTAGAAAGTTGAGACAACTTTCTAACAACATCCCCTGCTGAAAACCACTAACATTCCTAATAATATTGGCTAATACCCACAGATAGGTACTACATCATCCACATCTGTGGATTCGTTGCTTGCACTTGGAAAAACTACAAAGGTAAGATGTATATGTGGTTACATATTACATTCAATCTGGACCATAGTTTGTATCTAATTCTAAACAACCTTCGGGAAAAAATAAAAGAATCTTGTAGAACGAAACGTATATCATCAATTTAGTTGGGATATAATAAACAATAAGTACTCTTGAGTAATGAAATTTATAATGTGGTGAATCATGGACTTATTTTCTAGTTAGCATTTGCTGTTGTACATGAATTAATCTACCGATACTTAAGTTACTTGTTCATTTTTAGTAGATGTACGGAATATGGTTTCATGTTGATGTCGTTCAACAGCCCCTACTATAGGAAAAAAAGTGATATGGAAAATACCTTCAATTTTGGTATGTATCTCTTTTGATCTCTACATATATGCAGATGCATTTGTGACTGTCGTTCCCATTTAACAAAGGCAAAGATTGAAATTTAACAAAAGCGAATTCAAAAAATACATCGTCACGTAAATACAATGCCACAAGGGAAAAAAATCTTACTCACATTCCTGTTTATCGCTGCTAGATCCTATTGGATAATAATTTGTATCCTACTGGTTACAAGTAAATGCACCAACATGTGCAATGAAAACACATAACTGTAATTATAAGAATCAAGTAGCATTATTACCTGATGTTAATTGGATGGTAACGACTACTCGAACCGCACCGATGAAACCTGAACAAACTGATAATAGGCTCTGCACGGGAAGACGTTCCCTATCCTTAAAAGGTGTTTACGTGCTCGATTCGCTGCAAGCCTCATACGTAACGACCCCAGGATTGATGCAGACCCATGTTGCCTTTCGTCAGCGAACGAATACAACATAATGTTAATGGCGGAGCAGAATAAACTCAATACATCAATGATATGAATAAGCAAGAGGCAATATATTTGAAACCTTCTGAAATGAGTTGTGTATTTTCTTTTGTTGTGTATCTCGTGATTAGCTGCCATCCTATTCTTTTATATTTGGCTACAATAAGTATAAACAAGAAGTTAATCATGTTCTCAATACTTGCCAAAAAATTAGGATCATGGGCAGATGGTTGCATTTTTTACGAATGCCATCCAAATCCACCCCACTCTCCTATTTTCTTGGTTGATTTGGCCAGCCATAAACACACATACACATGGGTAGTTTTTGAGTCATTTGCTTGTATCACAAACTCTAAAATTTGTACAATGAGTCATCACATAAAACTGTACATATTGCTTCAATCATGCAAAAACTTGCAAACCTTATCATAAAGTTCCAACAGATCCTCCACGTAGCTGTACTATCTCGCAAAACTGTCTCGATTATCTTTCTGATAAAAACACGAAAAGAAGATTTAGTATCTGATGTATAAGTTCAGTCAGCAATTCCCTTGAATTTGCTAACGCTGCTATAAGACATAGAAAAATGTTAATTACAGAGTGCCCACCAGATGTATTTTAGTGAGTGTTTTACGTTAGATATGAAGGTAAAAGAGTACTTATGATTTCAGCTCATATAAGTGCTTTGATAAAAGTAAACCGTAACTGGTTATTTTACGGGACAATTCATTTAATCTTGTTTTTTGACAAGGGTTTACGTGGGTCAATTGAGAACATAGTGGTTTGTGGAGGGCCATTCTTTGGAGACTTACAGTGGCGACTTGCTTCTTTACCCATTCGTCTTGGTGGTTTGGGTTTGTACTCGGCAAAAGAGGCCTCCTCTTATGCTTTTGTGGCCTCGAGGGCCCAATCTTGGGTGTTACAAGATCACATTTTACGTGACAGTGGCGTATGTGGTATGGATGATGATTATGCTTCTGCTTTAGCTTGTCTACGTGATAAGATTCCAAGCTTTGATTTTAGTTGTTTCACTAATAAGGATACCGCCCCCTCTAAAACCCAACAAACATTGGCGACTACCCTTTTTAGTGAAATGGTCAAGGATATGGAGGTCCACTTTGATATGACTTTGAGGCAGAAAGCGGTTTTTGAGTGTTTACGCGCGTCACATGCTCAGGATTTCCTACTAGCTATCCCTATAGACGGGCTTGGTCAACATATGTCACCAGTGGAATACCGTTCTATTCTTAAGTATCGCCTCATGATCCCATTATTTCCGGCTGATACAATGTGCCCTGTTTGTCGCAAGGCATGTTTGGATTCTTTTGGGGAACATGCGGTTCATTGTAAAGAGCTCCCGGGCTTCAAGTATCGACACGATATGGTTAGAGACGTTCTTTTTGACATATGTAGACGTGCTGGTATCTCCGCCAAGAAAGAAGCACCTGTGAACTTCTTGACTGACCCGGTAGATGGAAGATCCACACTCAGACCAGCGGACATTCTGGTTTTTGGATGGGTTGGAGGAAAACATGCATGTGTGGATCTGACTGGGGTTTCTCCTCTTGTGGGGATGAGTAGCCGGGGTTTTACAGCAGGTCAGGCTGCTTTGAAAGCCGCCTCATGCAAAGTGACAAAACACGAAAAAGCATGCATTGAAAATCAACACGTGTTTATTCCTTTTGCATTTGATACCTTCGGTTTTCTTGCACCTGAAGCGGTGGAGTTTCTGAATAGAGTTCAGCGCGTTATGAATAGCAACGTTATGACACCTAAATCCACAAATGTGATTTTTACTAGAATTAGCTTTGCAATTCAAAAAGGGCTTGCGGCGCAGCTTGTTGCTCGCTTGCCTTCTACAGTTATGTAATTAAACTTTTTCAGTTACGTAAATCAATAGTTCTTGGTAAAAAAAAAAAAAAAAAAAAAAAAAAAAAAAAAAAAAAAAAAATTTAATCTTAAATTGAGTTGTTTTATTGAAACACTCTAGGTTGTTGATCCCTTTCAAAAATAAGTAATCCTAAACAGCCTCTTTAGAAAATTTCGTTGATTTTTTTATGTTTTAATACAACCTAATTAAGCTTATTTTCTTGGCTTATGCACTAACAAAATCCCCATAGCTCAATTGTAGTATGCTAGAGTGTTATATCGTGTTGCACAATTTTTATCATTTAAAGAACGTAAATATCGATCAGATACTAAATTAGATACAAAGAGCTAAAGTATGATTTTTAAAGAAAACACAGTAACCTTTCTCACACATAAGCATTTTCTGAACACCACAAATTACAGAAAAATAAGAAGATTAATAATACTTACAGTAAATACCTATTTAACTTGGCCACAAACCATCACCAACCCCAACGGAGGCCAACTCTACTTCTGCTACATATACAGCCGCACACTTACCATAACCCCTGCCGACTCCACTCATCCGAACTCGGTTGACCCATTTATCACGTCTCTTTTATATGGGAATGACGGTGCAATGTAATCCTGCACAAAATCGCAAACCGCTTCAGCAATCTTGTGTATCATCAAAGAGAAACGGAAATGACCTTCATTCCACGTTAATGTTTGTTTATAGAAGACGAACCTAGAATTTATGAGACTACATCTTGTTGATAGCTTTACACATTGCTTTAAACACCATCCTGTAATTATATGTTCTAATTATTCCATCTCACATAACCACTATTAAAACGCAAAATAACGTTTGTGGACTGGTCCAGTATCTTTGAGGGTCCGAAGCTATCTTCATCGAACGAAAACAACAATTAAATACACTTATTTAAAGGAAATAAGGTGAACAAATTGTTCGAAATTTATCTCCAAATTATTATCGTTAATGAAACTGCTTTTTAAGTTGCATTGTAAGATGCGATCCAATAAATGGGTTTTTACACGTTGCTTATGTAAACTGTTATATCACCTTTAAAACTAAGCAAGCACTTACGAAGTCAGGTGAACAACATGTTTGAAGTTTAAATTTACAAAATACTATCGTTAATGAGAACGCTTTTTATGTGAGATAGTAAGATGCCATACAATAAATGGGTTCCAAACGTTGCTTATGCAAACTGCTTTATCTGGATTAAAACTAAGCAAGCACCAACCAACTACTGTATAGATATTTATCAACAGTGTAAACACACAAAACTGATTTAACTGTTTTAGAAATAAGCAGTTTAACTTAAACGCTCGCTCTTACCCCAACGTAAAAAGGCAAGGAGAAGGCCTTAAGACCATACTTTGAGCGGACCAATGCTGTGAAAATTGGAGATCTATCCTTTTCCTGCTTAATATATTCGGATGACTATGGCATTTGGCTTCTAAGATGGATGAGGTAAACTAACTGTTATTTAAAACGTAAGTCACTTTTCCGCGACTAAGTGGTTACTAATAGCCAAGTTCTAACTTCAAACATCAAACAAGAAGTAGACAAATCCATAAACGATCGCTCCACCATACAAAATGAAGTACCAAGCCCTGCTATATGTTATATATAGAGACCAACAAACTTCTTCGTTATCAAAGTCCTATGAAGCAACCAACCATAGCTAATTCACAAAAATCGATCTTCAAATTCCAAATTCCAAATACCAAATTCAAATTCAAATACCAAACAAACCGATTCTAAGAAACCAATACCACCAACCAATGATCTCATATTCCCATGTCGTTACTAATAGCCAAGTTCCAACTTCAAACATCAAACAAGAAGTAGACAAATCCATAAATGATCGCTCCACCATACAAAATGAAGTACCAAGCCCTGCTATATGTTATATGTAGAGACCAACAAACTTCTTTGTTATCAAAGTCCTATGAAGCAACCAACCATAGCTAATTCACAAAACCTAACTCTGATTTGCTACCCAATCCTAATTAACAAACCCCTTTGATCAATCAAATAAGCGGAAGCAACAACGAGAACTAGATGGTTTGACTACTGTTTTGGGTTTACTAAAATTCTGGAACAAAACCACCCACAACAAATAACAAATTCTAATCCTAATTCCCAATTAACAAACACCTTCAATTTATCAAACACATAGTAGCAACAAATGATTGAAGGATAACAAAACAACAAAGCTGATGTGTAATAAGCCCACCAAATCAAGAGGATAAATAAACCTATTCAAAAGATTCAATAACCCACAATTGAATCTTGATTCAAATGGACCGATTGGCTCTGATACCAATTTGTTAGGATCAGCTAGACAAAAGTGCACCAAAACTGATTGATCAAAACAGATACAAATGATCAGAACAAGGGAGTTTTAGGATAAAACAAAAGTAGTGAACTTTGTTGTATGGAAGTTTTTCTCTCTTATATTACAAACAAAGGATACAAATATATATATATAGACTTATGGTTTCTAGAATTTTCCTATCCAGAACCTTCCTAGATTTTTCCATAAGTCACTCCTTTTCTAGATTCTTCTTAAGAAACTATCTATCTAGATTTTTCTTAAGTTTCTAGCAAAAAGACCAAAATACCCTTTAGACCAAAATTACTAAACTACCCTTAGGACTAACAGTCAAACATCTAACAATTCCTATAAAAATAAAATCTAAAACTGCTAACCTTTGGAGAAACATACGGTACCCTGTCACCAAGAACTTCTCGCACCAGTTCACATTCGTGGAACAGATCCTTAGGAAAGTGAAGTTGAGTATCCTTATCAGAAACCAACCATTGAACGCCATTGAGAATTTTTATAACATACGAGGTAAAAGGCTTGTTGCCACAATGACCGTCCCACAGTTGATTTAGCACCTTCAACAAGTACTTACTCTTCTCCTTATCACCTCTCGAGGAAATATGTGACAACAAATGCGTTAACTCTTGAGAATCCCAGACACCTTCTTTAACTTCAACTATTTTCACAAAATCGGAGACTCCCAATTTGCGTAAGAACTTTCTCCATTTCTTTAATCCTTTAGATAAGGATTTACAAACTGGGTGATTTAGATAGCTGATATCAATTTCAAACCATTCCATACCAGTCCCAGTAGACAGCTTGCTCATATCGAATGGATTCCCAAATTTTACACCAAAATGAATCGGCACATCAGCAAGTCGTTTGTGCCCATGATTTGTGTAAATATAAGCCTTTTTGCGTAGCCGAGATAGAATGTGTTCCTTCTCTACAAGACACCGAGAACAAGAAGACGAGTCTAGGTGTAACATAATATAAGAGAGACACTCAATTGTCAATTCTGTACTTCCCAACATAATTTTTTCATCACAGATAGCAGGTAAGATGTGCCCTTCTAAAATTTCATGAGCAGACAACGACTGGACTCCAACTTTATAAAGCATATGGGTTATGTTTTCGGCATGATCATTAAAAAGGACGGGATTAACAATTCGTAGTTTTGAATACAACTTCCCAAATGTTTTAAAACCGTGCTCACCCATATCCATCCAAATCACACCTTCATTTATTGATGCGTAAGTACCATCTAAAAGAGGAATAAACGGTAATTGGCTAAGAGAGCTTAAGACATCATGATGAGCTCCATTAACCATCATCAAAAACAGTTTATTTAGCCCAGAGGAAAGCCAACTCAGGCCCATAGATTTAAGAGAACCAGACCGACACAAAGATATTAAAACTTGAACAAGAACTTTGGGTCCACATTCTTCAATGCCTAGAGCGCGAGCCAAAGAATCAGTTAGAACTGTATCTTTATTCAAGTACCCAACATCAAGATGCTCCCTTACGAATTCATGTAAAACCATATTGACTGATTCTTCTTCTTTAGTACTGCAAATGACATTTGCAACTTTAGATTTCTTCAATGCCACATCACCCCGAGTAGACGGATTCCCATTAGAAGCCTGTCCGACACCATCCTTTTTAGGAGAATTACAGTTGGCAGAAAATGTGCAGCCGATTAAGCCCAACTTTCTCTTTTTAGTTGAGTTTTGAGTGCTTTTATTGCAAATTAACTTATCGAGTGAAGGGCTTGAGACTGATATACTCTTTTTAGCTCGCTTTTTTAAGCTTTTCTTGCTATTTAACCTATCAGGTGAAGGGTTTTTTTTCTTTTCATTTAATACTCCAAGGGGCATATTCTCTTGAGTTTCAGAGTAATTCGGACAGTTACTAACTCGACTAGAACCTTCCACGTTTGGAGATGAGGTTTTGTTTTGATTAGTTAAACAAGTTTCTTCCTTGTTGTGTTTGGTTTTATATCGTCACCATCACCATTCCCACAAGAAACTGACTTGATGCGTTCAGGCATACCACTTGAACTTTCTGTTGGAATCGACACCACCAACAACCCGAAGATCGATATGCGGAACCTAGATCGCTGTAAAAAAGATCGCAGAGATGCAACGAATGAAACCCAGAAGAACGACACAAAGGTAACCAAACGATTTACTTTATTATACCAATCGATTGATTACAGTAGAAAGAATAGAAGCTACGGTGTTCTAGGTTTCCGCTAATCGATCTTCAGGGTTGTTGGGTTATCGATTCCAACACTTTCTTTCACGTGCTCTTTTTTTTTTACAAGAAACAATTTTTTAATGTGGAAATTTCCAACGGCCTTGCTTGATCAATAAAAGAAAGATGCAACCTACATGAAAAAAGTTACGTTTGTATGAAAAGCACTTAAAAAAGTAATGATAACGAAACAACATAGTAACCATGACGATCTGGATTCAGTTACTATAAAAT
Organism: Glebionis coronaria; assembly: GCA_025667525.1. Lineage (NCBI taxonomy): Eukaryota > Viridiplantae > Streptophyta > Magnoliopsida > Asterales > Asteraceae > Glebionis > Glebionis coronaria. Next base: position 65,679 of record JANFOE010001304.1, read on the forward strand.
TATAACTAAACTGTTTTTCGTTAAATGTTATGCTTTGAATAAAGATGCTACAAATGAGTTGCAAAACATACCTCAAGCTTTGGATACGCACATGAAGCTTTTCCTTGCTATCAACGGATCGTTTTTTGGCAATGAAATCCAATAATTCTTCAACCCCGACTTTTATCCCTTTGTGAGTATCCCTTTGCGAGTATCCCTTTGTGACTTTTATCCCTTTGTGTTTATGGCATGTCATAAGCACTAGTTTCCAAGCCTTTGCTTGAGGTTAATGTGGTACTTCGGCCACATTCCTGTGTACTTAACATTATTTTTTGGTTAATATATTTACCGGGGTAACCCATTACCAAAAAAAAAACAATTTCTTCACCGGATATTTTGAACACTCCTGTCGAATCAGAACTCACACGAAAATAACGAATTACAAGAGGATGCCGAATGAGAGGCCCCAACTCGAGCTCTTCATACTGATTAACTCCCTCATTCTTGCAGATTGCTGACTCCAAATCATATAAGGTGATAATCTCCCAGACCTCAACAAAGCAATTTATGAATGTATTGATCTACAAATGACAAGGAACCATCACATATATCAGCATATCTCACTTTGACACGAAGTTTAAAGTTAGATAAACACGTCACAGCAGTAGTGGCACTCGATCCACAAAATGAGAAAACGGGTCCTCTCATCCATAAACACATATAATAAAACAGACACCAACTCGGCTTTAAACTCTTGAAATATAGTTATGCTACAATGACTCGTGTTTTCATTACACTTTAAAGTATGTAATGTACTGCCACGCGTGCTCATAATATTTATAAAATCGGTGTTTAGATGTCTGTTTTCAAGTGATTATCTCCGCTTGAATATGCAGAATCAAATAATAAGTTGATTATCGCTGAAATTTGTTAGGTAGTCTTGCCTTTTTCTATAATTGGTCCTTTAAAGTAACTCTTTACCTAATTATCATAATTTTTATAGAAATTGACCCTAAATATGGTTTACTTCAATAACCAAAGTGTTGTGAAACTTGGATCAAGGTCAGTGACCGAGGCGATTTGAGCCACATCAGCTAAAAAAGATTGGTTTGGAAAAAATGGTCAAAACTTGATCAAATTTGATTATGTCGGTGTTTGTTTAAGCTTGGGCTTATGAGCTTATTTGATTTTAGCTTATACTTCATGAGCCCAAATTTTCTGGCTTTTTCTAATGACTTACGAGTTTATATAAGCTTGTTATATCATAAAAAGCTTATATAATCCTATAAGTCTCAAAAAACCGAAAATTTGGCGCTTATGAAATATAATCCGAAATCAAATAAGCTAAGACAAACACCAAAAAGTGTGTTTTAAGCGTAACTTGAACAATGAGAACCTTAAAGCTACATAATGTTTCTAACTCAAAACAATAACTATAATTAAAGCAGGGCAAAATAATTACGACGAGCTAAGCTAGGCACTGTAAAAAGGGGGAACTTATACAACCTTGTTTTCTAACGATCTGTGAGTTTATATAAGCTTGTTATATCATAAAAAGCTTATATAAGCCCATAAGTCTCAAAAAAGCTGAAAAAATTGGAACTTATAAAATATATAAGCGAAATCAAATAAGCTCACATATAAGCTTAAACAAACACCAAAAAGTGTTTATAAGTGCGTTTTACACGTAACTATTGTCACGTGAACAATAGGAATCAGATAAGATAATACGTTCCTTAAAGCTACATAATGTTTCTAGCTCAAAACAATAACTATAAAACGACAGACATTGTAAAAATTGTGCAACTTATACAACCTTGTTTTCTAATTGCATAAGGCGAGGCAAAGGCGGCATTTCTCAAAATACGTGCTAATCATAAAAAGCTTTATATAAACCCACAAGTCGTTAGAAAAGCCAGAAAATTTGGGCTCACGAAGTCTAAGCTAAAATCAAATAAGCTAATAAGCCCACATAGTAGCTTAAACAAACACCAAAAAGTGTTTATAAGTGCGCTTTAAACGTAATTATCACGACTTCAACAATGAGAATTAGATAATACATTCCTTAAAGGCTTAAAGCTACATAATGTTCCAATAACTCAAAACAATAACTATAACGCAGGCTTCTTCTATTAGTGTTCAAGTCTTTCAGCTAAACGCTCATTATATCCAAAACATTAAACAATCGCCTAACTCCAACTCTAAATTCATAAACCTATAACACGCAACTAAAACAAACACCAAAAGTATTTTAAACGTAATTATTATCACTTGAAGAATCAGATAACACGTTTTCTAAAGCTACATAATGTTCCAATAACTCAAAACGATAACTATAACGCAGGCTTCTTCTATTAAGAGTGTTTCAGATAGGAATGCTAGCTAAACGCTCATTATATCCTAAACATTAAACAACCGCCTAACTCCAACTCTAAATTCAGAAACCTATAACACGCAGCTAGAAGCTTCTTCTATTAGGGCCTCATATAGGGGTGTTTGGTTTGGCTTATATAACATAAGCCTCAATTTTGTGGCTTATTTGGAGACTTATGGACATATATAAGTTTATTATACCATGATAAACTTATATAAGCACTTACGTTTCAAAATAAGCCATAAAATTGGGATTTATGTTATATAAGCCGAAAATAAGCCATATTTCGGCTTATATTTCATAAACTCCAATTTTTTAATCTTATTTGGAGACTTATGGGCGTATATAAGTTAATTAGTATGTCATAATAAACTAATATAAGCCCATAAGTATCCAAATAAGCCACAAAATTGAGGCTTATGTTATAGAAGCCAAAATAAGCTTATATTATACTCCGCTAAAACAAACAGGCCCATAGTCATATAGGAATGTTAGCTAAACGCTCATTATATCCAAAACCTTAAACGCTCGCCAAACTCCAACCATAAACCTACAGTTCGCACAAATATCCCTATGTTCATTCATACAACCTTCTTTTCCAATTGCATAAGACGAGATAAATCTGGGACGTCTCGCAAATTCACCCCAAGAGAATCCCATCCATCATCTACTTGAAGCTCCAAAACAACTTCCTCCACCACTTTGGTCCACCCCAAAACAAATTTCTGGCTACGCTCCTGACAATAACTATAACCCAGGCTTCTTCTATTAGAGTTTCAGTCTTTCAGATAAACGCTCATTATATCATAATTCCTAAACATTAAACAATCGCCTAACTCCAACTCTAAACTCAAAAACTCAGAAACCTATAACACGCAGCTAAAAGCTTCTTCTATTAGTTTCTCATATAGTCCTATAGGAATGTTAGCTAAACGCTCATCATATTCTAAACATTGAACGCTCGCCTAACTCCAACTCTAAATTTATAATTCGCACGAATATCCCTACGTACATTTATACAATGGATTTCTGGCTACGCCCCTGAAAATAACTATAACGCATGCTTCTTCTATTAGAGGGTGTTTGTTTTAGCTTATATAGTGGCCTTATAAGCTTATTAGCTTATATAAGCTTATAAGCCAAAACCAAGTGTTTGGTTAAGCTTATATAAGTAGGCTTATAAGTTTATATAAGGAGGTTTTGGTAAGCCAAAAATTTGTGGCTTATGTAAGGTTAATTGGGCTTATATAAAAATATTACCTAAAAAGACTTTTATACCTTTATTTAACAATTACTATCCTTTTTATTTTTATGTATTTTTTTTGTCATTTTACCATATTAGTTATATAAGCTAAACCAAACACTTAACAAAAGCTTATAAAGCTTATTATATAAAAGCCATAATTTGCTTATATAATATAAGCCTAAACCCACTTATAAGCTTAACCAAACACCCTCTTAGTGTTTCAGTCTTTCAGCTAAACGCTCATTATATCCTAATTCCTAAACATTAAACAATCGCCTAACTCCAACTCTAAATTCATAAACCCATAATTCACACATTTATACTATACTACCTTTTTTTTCTAATTGCATAAGGCTCAACAAAGGCGGCATGTTCCTAACAAAGGCAAAACGATAACGATAATATATATTACGAGCAACTTCTACAACCTTTTTATCCAATTGCATAAGGCGAGATAAGGCCGGCACGTCTCGCATTCGAACCCCAAGAGAATCCCACCCGTCATCCACTCGAAGCTCCAAAACAACTTCATACACAACTTTCGCACTCGAAACGTGCCCGCCGCTACTTACAATACCCCGTCGCGCATTAGTTACCGCTCTACCTATCAGTTCCATCACATTCACATTCTCACCACATGATAAGTTACTAGGGTTTGGTTGTTGTTGTTGAAGGTTAGGATAGTTGAGATAATAGAGGCCGTGAAGGTAGCTAGGGTGGTCCAGATACGATGGTTCTTGTGGTGGTGGTGGTTGTGATGGTGGTTGACCGGTGAGAAAAGTCAACGGCGGTGGTCGTTGACCGTACATGGTGGCGGTCAAACCCGATAAGACCTGAATCCGATAAATCAGCCGACAATAACTAAAGTGAAGAAAAGAGTTCAAGTCAAACACTTCTCTTGAAGATAAATAAAAGTCAAACCCGATAAGATCTGAACCCGATAAGACTTTATACGATCAGGTTGACTCGAGAACCGATTTGATTCATCGAGTATATTTAGTCAACCCGATGATAAAACTTTATACGATCAGGTTGACTTAAATTCGATTTAATTTATCGGGTTAATTTAGTTAAGATGATATATTCGATAGTCTAATAAGATCGGGTTAAGATAAGTTTTCATATCGGCTTATCATGTCAATTCGATATAAAATACGATGACATGTCTAAAAGACAATTATTTTCCATAACTGGTTTTTTTGTTTTTGAACAGTAATTTTATATCACTTCTCATTAAGGAGATAAGTTGAACAAAACAAGTTATATCGAGTAGAAAAATAAAAAAATCAAAACTGATTTGTCAAACAAAATACACGAAGTAACAAGTTGAGTGAAACAAAAACAATACAAGGATGAAGAGAATTCATCAATATGAGCTTTTAATGAACACAAACATTTTAAAGATGAGGGGATTTCCATAACTGGTTAAGTAAATACATATTGACAAATTTGACAAGTTACATGTTAAGAGGGATGGTTAAGTGATTATAATATTGTTATTAAAATTGTAAAATAAAAAACAAACATAAAATATAAAATTAAATAATCAAAAGTAATAAAACGTGAAAATCCGGAGTATAAACTTGTCTTTCTCTTTTTAATAAAGTGAGAAAAACTGTTATAAAACTACGAAACACTATAAAGGATATTGATACTAGTAGGAAGATGATATAATTTCTTTTAAATTGTGTGTTAAAAAAAATGGAGTATTAAGGTGAGCTTACAAAATCGATAAACAAAACCTATTTTGTTATAAAAGCCAAATAAAACACTCAGTTTATCAGTTAATATGATATATTAGATAATTATCATTGTATTTTATCGAATCAACACGATAAGCGAATATAAAAATTATCTAATATATCATGTTAACTGATAAATTGAGTGTTTTATGGGTTTTGTTAACAGCAGCCTTATAGGTTTTTCTTAAAGCTACTATTTGTATAAAATTGCATTCAATGAACTGATTATTTCCATATTTATATGTATTTAAATATTATAATTATAGAATGTGTAGTTAAACATGGAATGATTTATCATAATTAAATATTGAGTTATTAGTTAAGTTATTTAAATATGGAAAGTTTTATATTAATTAAATGTTTAATTTTAATTATATAACCTTAAGAAAAACTCATAGGACTGCCGTTACCAAAACCCTAATTTAAAAAAAAAAACTTTTGAACAAAAGCTCATAACTACTCGTAACATATTTCCATAACTGACTGCGTTAATACATATTGACAAAGTTTAACAACTTTTTTAAGTGATTTAAATATTTTTTTAAATTTTTTCCATTTTCTTTATATATTTTATAATTTTATTTTTAGTATTAAAACTCTAAAATAAAAAAGGAAAAGAAATAAAATAAAATTAATCAAAAGTAATAAAATGTGACAAAAACGAAGTATGAATTCTGTCTTTTTTCTTGTTAATAAATTGAGAAAACTGTCAAAAATTACGAAATAATTATTATAAAATTTTACATTTCAAAAATCATAAAATGTAAAATATACGAAATGAAAAACATAAAAAAACTATCTTTTCTAATTTTAGAAAGGATATTGATAGTAGTAGGAAGATGATATAATTTCTTTTAAAATTTGTGTTTTACAAAAAAAATGGAGTATTAAGGTGAGCCTACAAAATCGATAAACGAAACCTATTTTGTGAGTTATCTTAAAACATAAACTTATCGTAAGTACGTGTATTGTGACGACAGATACCAACTATCTATCACCAATCGACCGAACAACATACGACAACACCATCAAGCATCACCAAATACTATCATTCATTTTGTTGTTTTATTAGTTTCTCGTATATTCGATTTACATAGAGGGCATGTTTGGCAAAAGATTTTTTAACGCTTTTTTAGAGTTGTTAAATTTTGTTTAAAATATACGTAGTAATATTTTTTAAAATAACTAGCTCAGTTAAGTACAACAACTTCTTGAAGCTGTTATCTTTTTATTTTAAATAAGTATCTTTTAAATGAAAAGCTAATTCATATAACTTTTTAAATAACTAGCTTTATAAAAGCCCTATAAATCTATGATATACCCTCTAAATATATTATAATTTAAATAAATATGTCATTTTAATTCATTTTACATCTTAATTTTATAGCTAATCTACCAAACATTTTTATTGAAAACCAATACAGCTTATAACTAATGTTAATAGTTTTATAATTAACAGTTTACAGTTTATAGTTAATTGTGTATTTTACTTTTACTAGTATGTTAATGATTTAAATTCATGTGCATAACTCACATATTAAAACAGTGAATCTCAATCACTTATTTTTAGCAATTATTATTTTATTATTTTTTTTCAAAGGCATTATAAATTCTTTTATGTAACGATTAACGATTTTAAAAATAATTTTCTCAATGATTAAATCTCGTTAACCTATAAATACCTCATTTATTCAACCATTTTTCACATTTATTCAACTATTTTTCACACACATTAAATTAACAATTCTTCAAACTTCAATTTTTATACAATCTTAAAAAAATGACTTCTCAACTTTCGTAGACTACCGAAGAGAAGGTAACTTTATGTAAAGCTTGGGTGCACGTTACAGAGAATTCACTTTCAGGCCGACATCATAAGTCGAAAAGATTTTGTCGAAGGTACGTGACTTCTTTTATCAAGAAACGGGTTAGCAAAAATTCATGTACATAACTCACATATTAAAACGGTGAACCTCAATCACTTATTTTTAGCAATTGTTATTTTATTATTTTTTTTCAAAGGCATTTTAAATTCTTTCATGTAACGATTAACGATTTTAAAAATAATTTTCTAAATGATTAAATCTCGTTAACCTATAAATATCTCATTTATTCAACCATTTTTCACATTTATTCAACTATTTTTCACACACATTAAACTAACAATTCTTCAAACTTCAATTTTTATACAATCTTAAAAAATGACTTCTCAATTTTCGTAGACTACCGAAGAGGAGGTAACTTTATCTAAAGCTTGGGTGCACGTTACAGAGAATTCACTTTCAGGCCGACATCATAAGTCGAAAAGGTTTTGTCGAAGGTACGTGAATTCTTTTATCAAGAAACGGGTTAGCAAAAAAGAGGTTATGACTCAATTATCAGTAAATGGAAAAATTCGATTCGTTCTAAAGTTGGTCAATTTACTACGATTTACAATTACGTCGTACGTAAACACCCGGTTGGCACTTCAAAATATACTCTTTATTAAGAAGCTGCACTTGAATATCACACTCTTCGTCATATATTTGAATACAGTGAATGTTGAAATTTTTTGAAACAAAGTCTCCATTTGAGCATTGAAATAGCACACTTCGATAATCGAATAGTTTAAGTTTTTAAGTTTTACAACTTAAAAATTATTATTATGTTTCAATATGTTTTTTAATTTATGTAATGTTTTTTTATTTTATGTAATGTTTTTTATTTATGGTAATGTGTTTTTTATTAAATTAAAATATTTTTTTTAATAAAATGTTATTTTTATTAAATATAAAAAAACTAAAAATTGAATTAGGTCGTATTAGATTGTTTTATTGAGACAAATAGGTCGCATTAAGTCATATGAGAGAGAAAACTGAAAAATCAAGATCATGACCAGATCGCTGTTGCAGTATGTTGCAGTAGGCTAAGTAAAGGAAAACAGATAAATCGCATGTTGTTTGCAATATGCTCGTTTCCCCATGTTTCAAAGCGTACTTATAGCATAATACTATGAACAACTTTAAATTTTTTTATTTTTATTTTTTTTTTTGGAACAAACAACTTTTTTGTTTTTGGAACAAAAAACTTTTAAGGTATTAAAGTAATACATTTTCCACTTTATATGCAAAGCTTTTGGTCGAGTACTTCGGGTCTAAGCAAGTCACTCACTAGTCACTCCAAATTAACTTTATTTTTATTTTTAAAAAGAATAAAATATTAAAGTAATACTAAAATAATTCAAAAGTAAGAAAAAATATTTCTTAAAAAAAAGCAGAAAAAGGACAATAATAATTCAAAAGAGAACAAAACACTTATATGGCTCTTCATCTTCTTCCTAAAACTAAAAAACACAACTCAACTGATCATTTAAGTAGACTTTTGTATTTCAGTAGTTGACTTACTATTTTTAGTAACGTTGACCATTATTATGTTATGGGTCATTGGGGAAGGGTATGGTCGATACCAAAAGATGCATGGAATCAGGGTGTTTCCTCTACAGTTGTAAACCTTTTAGGTCTAAAAGGTGGCAAGTCCTCATCAACCAATAACTATGATGCTATAATTCAGAGATCAAATTTTGTACTCGAACTTGTGAGTGTATACATACATACCCTTTTATTTGCTTTTTTATATAAATGTATCTTCACAGGGACGAAACCAGGAGTCAAAACGACCGGTATCACAGGACCCTCCAGGACCCACCCTGATTCCGACCCTGTATCTTCATGCTTACTTGTACTGTACGTAGTATGTGTCATCAACATATATATTCTACAACTTTTTGTTGATTAGTATTTCTACTAGCTACTTGATGTCTTAGTGTATATATATAGCAGTAGCAGTTAGTTAGAGGTTTGGTAGATTAGCTATGTATGTAATCAGGGAGGACCTAGGCTCCACGACGGATGTTTACCGTTTAGCAGGACCGTCTCGATCATTTTTTTAGGTGACCTTGGACAATAACAATACGGAGGAGGCCTTGGAATTCTATATATATATTGTACATTTTTTTCTTGATTTGTAGTTCTAGGCTTGTAGCTACTTGGTGTATGTTTAGCAAAAGATCGCGCGTATAGGTTTGGTAGATTAGTCATGTATGTGATTATGGCGTAATTAAATTGATGTAAAAGTTAAATTATACTCGTCTCTAAAGTAGTGTATAAAGAAAAATCCAAAATCCGAAGCAAGCGCTCCTTGCCAAACATAACCTAGCTAAGTACTGTTTTTTAAGCGGAGTATGTAGTTAGTAGTGATGATGATAGTGTTAGAGAAAGGAATGAGTGGCTGGATAAAAGTGGTAGGATAGTGGTTGAGAAAGGAAGCCAACGTGTCGTTGGGTAGTGCTGTTTTAGTAGTGCATCGATCAATTTTGATGTAACGGACTCTGATCTTAGTACCTTGTATGTTATAGTTTGTAACTATGTACTTAGCAGTTCATTCTAATGGATGTGCATCATTTCCTTGTATGTTATATACTGGCAGAAGCTTTTTCATCGACAAAAATATGTTACTCGGTTAAATAACAAAAGTTTGTCATATCAGACAGTAAAAAATCTCGGGACATAACTTAAGTTCTGTTACGTAATGATAAAACATCTGGAAGTTTTTTTTTTTACATTATTCTCGGTTCTTTCAGAAATTCTAATGGATGTGCTGTATGTAATGTTTAGGTTCAAAAGGCTGATGAAAGTGTGTACCCATGTAACGTGGAGCCGACTCTGACCTTCATTTATCAGAAAAAAATGGTTATAGTGTTGAATAATGATGAAGGATTTTCTGCTGAAAGCTTTAAAGCACTTTGTGATGATGTTTGCAATATCAAAACGAAGGAACCTAGTGGTGATGCGTATGTTGATAACAAAAGCATTGGTTTCAAATCTGTATTTCGTGTTAGTGATGCTCCGGAAATACATTCCAATGAGTTCAATATCATGTTTAACATAAGTGACGGTTTGGCAACACCTGTTCCACCTCGTGATGTTACTTCGATTAGCAAGATGGTTACTTCAGATGGTGATCCAGAAGATGAAAAACTTTGGAAAACGTGCGTGGTACTTCCACAGAAAAATGAAGTTCTTGCAGGCAGTGATATACTTTTCATACTAATTCATAAAGTACTCCGTCCGCAAGTGATGCTATTCCTTCACCGGCTTAAATGTATCAAGTACAGAGATTTTGTACATGGTTCTACCTTTTTCATGAGAAAAGAAGCTGTTGGAGACTCCATGGTTAATATGTTTTATAATAATGAAAAAACAACCTGGTTTATCGAAAAGTTTAGACTACAAGCAGATCATATCCGGCAGGATGTCCAAACAACTGAAATATCAATGGCAGTTCAGTTAAAAGATTCAAATAATGGAAACCGCACCCCCGATCTGTTACCAGGACTTGTTTTTGCTTTTCTTCGTCCAATAGGGTATTACGGTTTTGATTTTATCATCCAAGCGGATTTTATTCTTTCCTCGTCAGCGGAAGAAGTTGATGCAGATAGTCCATGGAACCAATGGTTACTATCTGAGTTTCCAAATGTGTTCGTGAGTGCTGAGTTGTCATTCTGTAGCCTTCCATGTTTTAGGGAGAATCCAGCAAGGGGTGTTTCCATCTTTTTGAGCTTTGTTTCTCTTGAAGAGGGATTTTACGGGTTTTTTTCTTCCCTTCCACGTATGATTATCACCAAGTTGCGTGCGTCTAACTGTCTGCTTCTAGAAGGGGGCTGCAATGACTGGGTCCGCCCATGTAAAGTAGTGAGAAATTGGACAGAACAAATCCGTTCGTTGTTGCCTGATAGTTTGATAAGGGAGCATCTCGACGTTGGCTACTTGAATAAAGATGTGGTTCTCTCCGATTCATTGGCACAAGCTTTAGTCATTGAAGATTGTGGACCTAAATTTCTTGTTCGAGTTATGATATCTTTATGTCGGGCTGATTCTCTTAAATCATTGGGTCTCAGTTGGCTATCCTCTTGGCTGAATGTTTTGTTTTCGATGTTGGTTGATGAATCCGAGTATGATGTTATAAGTTCCCTCAGCCAATTACCGTTTATTCCTCTTTTCGATGGCAATTATGCATCAATTAGTGAACGTGAAATCTGGTTGCTTTGGGACGAGCCTGGTTTTGAAATGTTTGGGAGGTTGTCTCCGAGTCCGAAACTCAGACTAGTTGATCCAGACCTTTTTAGTGATCATCCTGAAAACATCGCCGAAATGCTTTACAAATTTGGGGTCCAGAGGTTATCTGCTCATGAAGTTTTTAAAGTGCAAATCTTACCGTCAATATGTGATGAAAAGATGTTGACGGAAACTACTGAGTTGATGATTGAGTACCTATCATTTGCAATGTATCACTTAGAATCAAGTTGCACCAAATGCGGTGCAGAAAAGGAGCACATATTCTCACAGTTACGTAAGAATGTTTATATTTCCACAAATTATGGGTGCAAACGGCCTATTGATGTGCCGATTCATTTCAGTGAAGAATTCGGGAATCTAATTGATATGAACAAGTTGCTTGGTGGGACCAATATGGAATGGTATGAGATTGATAACGGCTATCTGAAACACCCGGTTTACAAATCCACGCCTGAAGGAACATTGAAATGGCGGAAGTTTCTGCAGAAATTAGGAGTTACTGATTTCATGCAGGTAGTTGAAGTTGAAAAGCCCGCTGAGGGCATACAGTATACTTCTCCCGAGTTAATGCATTTGTTGTCACATGTGACCACGCTTGGTGATAGGGAAAAGAGTAAGTACCTGTTAAAGGTACTTGATACGCTATGGGATAATCATTTTAGAAACAAGCCTTATAAATCTTACTCGTATATTGTAAGAATGCTTCTAGTATGATCGATGGACTTCACTTCCCTAAAGATTTGTTCCAACACTGTCGGGCGGTGCATACGGTTCTTGGTCACAGGGTACCATACACTATTCCAAAGGTTAGTACTTTAATTTTATATCGTATGAAAAGTTGTAACTCTATGGGACTATATAAGTCTATGATATCCTATACTTTTGTTGCTAAATAGGTGTGCTCTGTGAAGTTTTTAAACGATATTGGCTTGAAGAAAACAGTCACTCTTGATGATGCGTTATCAATTCTGGATGTCTGGAGAAAATCTAAGATACCTCTCAGGGCCAGGTATCACTATTTCGTATGCAAAATTTTTGTGCATTTGTATGAATGGGGCAATTCTTTGTTTTTATGTAGTACTTTTCTTTTCCTTCGGCTTGCTTGTTAACCGTTTATAAATTTACCTTTACCAGCATATCTCAGATGTCCGAGTTCTACAGATACTTAGAGAAAGAGATGCGCATCTCGAAGCCAAAGATAGTCGAGAAATTGCATTCTCAAGCTTTCATATTTGTTCCTCATCACTCATTTAGTTCCGCGCATGAAGGGGTGTCTGGTTCATTTTTATCTCCCAGTGATGTGTGTTGGCATGATTCTTTCGGTTCAATAGAAGAAACACAGTCAATTCATCCTCTTTCCAATAAGATGTTACGCAATGTTTATCCGCGCCTCCATAATTTCTTTGTGAATGAGTTTGGAGTACCTGAAAATGCTCCTCTCGTTAGCTATCTGCAGTCTCTGCTACAGTTATCAGCCAAGAGTTCGCCATCACAGGCAGCTAAAACAGTGAGTACAGTTATACATTCGTTTGTTTATGCATATACTATGGTGCGCAAGGCACATTTTAAATATACGACTTTCAAACCATGTGACCCATATCCAACCTCAGCTATAAAACGCCAGTTTACTTCTTAAGTATACTTTGGGTGACTGTCAAACCATGTGGCCCGTTTTCATATACTAATGAACAACAACCTGAACTGGACGATTTTTCTGATTGTTATTTTCTTTCATGTGTCAGTTTTTCTATGTTCTCAAAAAATGGAGTGACGGACTGGACTCAGGGGTTATGAGGTCTGAAGATATTGATCACATGAAGATGAGAATGGAGAAAAGGAAAACGAGGATCTTTCCGACTGTGAAAAATAAATGGGTATCCTTGCATCGATCATTTGGTCTCGTATGTTGGTGTGACGATGAGCAGCTAGGAAAAGAATTCATGAACTTGAAAAATGTTCATTTCTTGTGTTTTGGGCAGCTTAGTACTGAAGAAAAGCAAATGATTCGGGATAAGGTTTCTGTTTTATTTCGGAGACTCTGAATCCCTTCTCTTTCTGAGGTACTCACATTCGCTCCCCCTCACACACATACTAACACTGATCAAATATGTTTAACACATCAACTATGGACAAATCTGGTTCTTGAAACACCCGTTTCAAGCTCGGCTTGTTTGACGCATTTTGCAACCCACCCGCTCCCGTCCATTTTTTTCAAACTGAATAGTATGTCACAAATGGTGAAAGTAGGGATAATCGTATATATAAAGTTGAAGTACTTTGTATCAATCGTCTATTTTATGGCTTCTGCAGGTGGTGACTCGTGAAGCAATATACTCTGGCACAATGGATAATAGCTTTATAGCTTACTTCATAAACGGGGCTCTCCCCTATGCTCAACGCTACATTTATAGCTTCCATCGAAAAGAATATTCTGAATTCAAGAACCTAAAGATTATCGTGGTGGAAAAGTTGTCCTACAAGAACGTCATAAAGAAATTTGGCATTAAATCCAGTAAGCAACTTAAGTGCAGTTGTCTTCTGCAGGACAACATTCTGTATGCTACTCCCAATTCTGATTCAGATTCCCACTCGCTTTTTATGGAGCTTTCTCGTTTTCTTGTTCCTGGAGTTCCTGAATTGCCCTTAGCAAATTTCCTCCACATGATTTCAAAAACAGAATTAAGCAACATTGAGGAGCAAATGGAGTTGTTTTTGACAAATAAGCGAAAACTATTGAAGCTCCCAAGTGAAGAATCCGAGTGGTCTATGTTCTCTATTTCATCGCCAGAAGAAGGTACGCCTACACCAACCACAAGTTCTGGCTTGTCACCGGATGTTCTAAATCCCGTAGAGTCTACATCTAAGAAGCTATAGAATATTTGTGTCTGTTATGTACCACTATATGATCCCTTATTTATATATAGTGTGACGAAACGCAAGAGTGCTTATGATGATAATAGTATTTCCGGTGGCGATTCTTACTGGTAACTCATATCATTTATATGGTTTTACGGTACATTTAGGAAGAGGGAGCCAAGGCTATAACAGTAGGAGGAAGAATGTATTGAGAATGAAATTATATTTCTAAATTAAGGAATGTCATATAGTATGTATTTCACAGCAGATTTTTCTTTCCACATTCTATGCCGCCTATCTCACAATACATCTCAAAAATGCTTCGGACAAGACCGAATCCACAATCTCTAGGGTCTTGGGCAGTGACGGGCAAAAACTCGATCTCAATTTACTATATTAAGATAATTAAGGGGAAAAGGTTACTTAAAGGGACTGGTTATCAAGATAAACGCAAGATTTCCTAACAAACGTGTAGCGCCAATCAACTTCTTATCTAATTCTGTGTATTCTGCCGAGAATAGTTTCTCGAAAACATACATTTAAACACCCATTTTTCTAATATCGTAAGCACTTTTGGTAGTACATGCTATACTTAGAAGTGTACTGAAAACAACAGTTATTGCAGCATAACTATATTTTAAGAGTTTTAAGCCGCTTTGGTGTCGGTTTTGTTTTCTGCTACTGTAGATGAACGATTCGTTTTCTCATTTTGGGATCAAGTGCCACACTACTGCTATGATGTGTGTGTGTATATACAAATTATAGGCTTCTATGTATGTGATGGTTCGTTATATACAGTATATAATTAGTACTTATATAAGTATTATTGTTTGAGGTATTGCGGAAAATGGTGTAACCTCTTCCAACTCGAACAGTGGTGGAACCTGTACGTAGCAACCACGACTACGACAGTAATGGAACCTGGTGTAACTGCAACAGAGGTGGAACCTCCTACAACTAACCCCGAGAGTGGTGAAACCTCTTGCAACCGCAATGGTGGTGGAACGGTTGCAAGATTCACTTAAGAATTACGTAATTTTTAATGAAGAAGAAAGTATTAGTGAAGGGATATAGATTGACAGGGAAGTCACATGGGTCTCGAGACTAAGAAGCATAAGATGATGCAACAAGGGACATCGCCTGCTTCTTTAAGAGCTTGTTAAAATTGCTCTTACACATTATAGTTCTAGATGTCCCACATCGGTGGGTGATGTAAAACAAATATAGTTTATAATTGCAAACAAGTCTGTTATTTGTATTTGTGCTAGTATTTGTATCCTATAAACGTGTTACGCTAATATGATGCAAGTTCTATTAAGGGCGGCTTGGCTTTCAGATTTTTTATTGACTGCCATATGATATTGTGATCGATGGTAATGATAATAGCAAGGAATGTTGGGATTTAATACCTAGTTAACCATGTAACTACGAGTGCGCAGCGGAATGGATCTAGTTTGAGCAATTATGATTAACACGTAATTAATAATAAACAATAAAGTAAACGCGAAAACTAACCTTCGTCCAAAAGCAATGAAACTAAAACGAGTGATAAAATATACCACCTCTATGGTTGCTCACACAAACACGTCAAATGAACACGTCCGGATTGCTAGCCGAACTCCACGTATGCCCAAACACCAAGTGTCGAAAAACCCGATCCGAACCAAAAAAACAAAACAGCCTAAAACTGCTTTGTTGTCCGAGATATAGCTTTACCCGAGAACTTTTCCCTTTGCTGTAAGATATCGGACAACACTGTCCGATCTGCACAGAAGCTTTTGTCCGAGAACGATCAGAAAGAGCCCGGAATAGCTTCTGTGATCTGTCACGCCTTTGACAGATTATCCCACGGTTTGTAAACCTTTAGTAGTATCAAATAACAACTACTAAACAACTTGGATTGATTAAATGCAAGTGATTTGAGATGGAGTGATCAATTTAAGATTATAAACCCTAATTGAGTTTAAACCCAAATTGATTAAGAGTATGTTAATGGCAGAGCTTTTCTTTGGTTTTACTTTGTGAAATTCGTGTGTTATGAGCTGGGTAGAAGGGTGTTTATATACCCATCAAATCCCACTCATGATAAGTCAAAAACTCTTCAAGTTTAAGCCTTATCCCACACAAACACCAATGTTTATCATGACTCTTCTTTACTCCTTATCTCAAATGAATCTGAACACTCAAGTAATCATTCTAGATCTTTCCTCAGCCTACTAAAACGAATTTAGGACAGCCATAAAAGTTCTTACATGATTAGTCCAGTAGTTTACAATTTCTAAGCATATCGTGAAGTAAAACGCACTCTAAGTGTTTAACGTGTGTGCCCCCAATAGGCTCACACACCTCTAGCCACATTTGGCTAATCCAACGAGCATGAACTAACAGCTCCCACTTGGTCGTTGGAGTAGACAACACAAATGTCAACGACGGAAACGTCTAGCAACGCTCACACTCGTTATTTAACTAGAGGTGTCTGAGATATAGTTTCATAGAACATTCTCAGTAGCATGGTCATTTATGTCTTGCTTTTCATCATCCTTTGTTATAGATACCGTTAAACCATGGATATGGATCCTAACTCATTCCATATAGTTTAACCATTTAGATTCTCGTTATTGAATTCAATTCAGATATACCAAATGTAACCAAGATTCATCTTGCATTACCATTTGGGTTCGGCCAAACAATTATCTGATTAATTCTAGAGAGGCGCCATGGTATCATTCTGCACATACTAAGTGGAGTAACAAATCCTTTATTGACTACAAGTGTTGTGGATGCTGCTTCACATCACTCTGAAAAATAGCTTTTATAACTACCTTATTCAGGACAGCGTTTTGCATATAATTACGAAAGTGATATCCACACATGCAGAACTTGTTTGCATCTCAAGTCTAAGGATGACTTAACAGACCATTTTCAACATCTTACTCATGACATGGATCCAAAAGTAAATGTTTGAAGTTGGGGAATCCAGTATGCATCCCTTATGAACACATATGAGTTTGGCTTAGAACAATTCTCATTCTCACAGAATATATCCAACACCCATATTTGCCTTATGTAAACAATATTCCCATATTGCTAACCGACAATGGATATTTAGAATGATTAAATCATTCATGGATTAAACATGCAAATATAGAATAACAAATTTTATATGAATGAAATAACAAATACCTCGTATCTTTATTTATCAGAAAATAAAACTGTCTTACAATTCCAAATTATCCAAATACTAATTAACATACAGATTTACATGAGACTACTAGCTGGTATCAAACCAATACCCCGAGTCAATTTAGAATGCTTAGGGAATGCTAACGCCTTCGTAAATGGATCAGCTAGATTGTCATCTGTATGAACTTTTGCTATCTTAACATCACCCATCTCAATGGTTTCT
Organism: Glebionis coronaria; assembly: GCA_025667525.1. Lineage (NCBI taxonomy): Eukaryota > Viridiplantae > Streptophyta > Magnoliopsida > Asterales > Asteraceae > Glebionis > Glebionis coronaria. Next base: position 83,395 of record JANFOE010001304.1, read on the forward strand.
CGAAGATAGTGAACTTTTGCGCGGAAATGTCTAGCACCCTTGGTGACTCCGCTTTCATTAGCTATAGTAATGGCTCCAGTATTGTCACAATACATATCAATGGGATCTTCAATTGTGGGCATAATACCAAGCCCAGAAATGAACTTACGAATCCAAACAGCCTCTTTAGCTGCATCAAAAGCAGCTATATACTCAGCTTCTGTAGATGAAGTTGCAAAAATACTTTACTTTGTGCTCTTCCAGTCAACAGCACCTCCATTTAGAATGAAAACATATCCAGTCTGAGATTTTAGGTCATCAGCATCTGTCAGATATCCAGCATCAGTGTAGCAAGAAACCCTGAGCTCTCGTTTTTCGTCACCACCATAAACCAGAAACATATCCTTAGTATTCCGTAAATACTTAAGAATATTTTTAACAACAGTCCAGTGAAGTTCACCAGTACTCTGTTGAAATCGGCTTGTTATGTTCTGAGCGAACGCAACATCAGGACGAGTACATCTCACAGCATACATAATTGATCCTATAGCCGAGGCATAAGGAACATTCTGCATGCGTTGCTTTTCAGCTGGTGAAACAGCACATTGTGACTTACTCAATTTAGGGCTTTCATGCATTGGGATAGTTCCACGCTTGGAATTCTCCATATGAAATCTTTTCAAGATTTTCTCAATGTAAGCACTTTGACATAAACCAATTAACCGTCTAGATCTATCTCGGTCGATCTTGATTCCAAGAATATATGCAGCTTCTCCTAAATCTTTCATAGCAAAACATTTTCCAAGGTAGGATTTTACCCCTTTCAACATTGGAATATTGTTCCCCATGAGCAATATGTCATCAACATATAGAATTAGGAAAGTAACATTACTCCCACTGGCTTTGTGATATACACATGGCTCATCTTGATTCTGAGTGAAACCGAATTTCTTAATCTCATCATCAAAACGCTTATTCCATTGCCTAGATGCTTGCTTAAGTCCATAAATGGAACGCTTGAGCTTGCATACTCGGTTAGGATATTTAGGATCGACAAAACCCTCAGGTTGCACCATATAGACTTCTTCGGAAAGATGTCCATTGAGGAAAGCGGTTTTGACATCCATTTGCCAAATCTCATAGTCATAGAACGCGGCTATGGCTATAAGAATCCTTATAGCTCTAATGTCTGCTACAAGAGAAAAGGTCTCTTCATAATCAACCCCGTAGGTTTGAGTGAAGCCCTTTGCTACTAGACGAGCTTTAAAGGTGTGTACTTTGCCATCCATGTCAGTCTTTTTCTTGAATAGCCACTTGCTACCAACGGTTCTACCGTTAGGAGGAAGATCAACTAATACCCAGACATCATTATCTTTCATGGACTGCATCTCCACATTCATCGCATTAAGCCATTTTTCGAATTCAGGATCCAATAATGCAGCTTTATAGTTAGCGGGTTCTCCAAGATCCCCTAACTCATGCTCCTCAGCATCGACGTATAAACACATTCGATCTGGTGCACGGCGTGTCCTAGAGGACTTACGAATGGGATTGATATCACTTTGAGGTTCTTCAATTTCTTGATCATCCTCATCATGATCTAAGCCAGTGTCATCAGAAGGATTTGTATCTTCATCTTGAATAATTTCAAGATCTTCTATACTCCCACTTGCTTCTTGATCTAAGAGATTACTCTCAAAGAACTCAGCATTCCGAGCAACAATAACTTTGTTCTCAGGTGGGTAGTAGAAGGAATATCCCATCGTTTCCTTTGGGTATCCTACAAATATACACTTAATAGATCTGGGTTCCAGTTTGTCAGGTTTGGTCATCGTATCACGTTTAACCAAAGCTTCACAACCCCATACTCTTAAGTAAGACAACTTAGGGGCTTGCCCATGCCATACTTCGTATGGTGTCTTTTCAACCTTCTTAGTTGAAACCATGTTGAGTATGCATGCAGTAGACTCAAGGGCATAATCCCAAAAGGACTTTGGAAGAGTAGTTTGACTCATCATGGATCGAACCATGTCTAGCAGTGTTCGATTCCTCCTCTCAGACACCCCATTATGTTGAGGTGTGTAGGGAGGAGTTCGATGGGCAATAATCCCATGCTCCTTAAGATGATCCAAAAACTCTTGACTCATATATTCACCTCCACGATCAGATCGTAGTGATTTTATGGTCTTACCGAGTTGATTTTCTACTTCCTTTTGAAACACTTTAAATGTCTCAAACACTTCATGTTTATGCTTTAACAGGTAAACATAACCATACCGACTAAAGTCGTCAGTAAAAGTGACAAAGTAGTTAGCTCCTTGCCTTGACATGATTCTAAATGGGCCACAAACATCAGTATGTATTAGTCCAAGTAGATCTTTAGCCCTTTCCACTTGATGTGAATAGGGTTTTCTTGCCATCTTCCCAGACATGCAAGAGACACACTTTTCAAATGACTTAATGTCAGTTGAGGTGAGAAGTCCATCATGTTGCAACTTCTCCATGCGTTTCTTGCTTATGTGTCCAAGACGACAATGCCACAAGAGAGTAGAGTCCAAAGTTAATTTGGCTCTTTTATTGCTAACAGCAAACATAGAACTATCATTTGTTTTAGAACAAGACATATCAATTTCATAAATGCCATCCCCTCGGGGAGTAGCAGTAAAATAAACAACGTTATTCCTAGAAACTGAAATTGCATTATTCGAATCAAAACAGTTTACAAAACCATCTTTAAACAAACCAGAAACTGAAATAATCCCTCTAGTGATAGAGGGAGCATAGTGACAATTGTTCAAAACAATAACTAATCCACTAGAGAGACATAAATGATAATTTCCAATAGCTTCGACTCCTGCACGTTGACCATTGCCCATGTACAGATTCAAAGCTCCTGGATTCAGCTTCTTACTTCCCCTTAGACCCTGAGTATTATTACAAATGTGAGTACCACAACCAGTGTCATATACCCACGAATTACTCGGAAGGGAATATAGTTCTATTGTGAAAATACCTGAAGTGTTGGCTTCTTGAGACAACCTCTTCTTTTTCTGCAACTCGGCTAAGTGCTCGGGACAGTTCCGTTTCCAATGACCTATCTGACCACATTTGTGACAGGGGTCGTCCTTAGCAGGATTATCCTTTTTGGGTGGTGGAGGATTTCTGTTCTTGGGAGCATAAGATGGTTTGTGCTCGGGAGCATAAGCCAGCTTATTCTTTCCATTACCATAATTCCCCTTCGCAGCCTTAGGCGGTTTTCTACCTTGGTTTTTCTGGACCTTGCCTGCACGCACATTATGAAGTGCAGGTGAAACAACCTTCTTGGGAAGTGTTTGCTCATGTTGTTTAAGCATGGCATGCAGTTCATTCACCGAATTCACAGTCTTCCCCATGCCATGCATGTGGAAGTTTTGAACAAAACTGTCATACTCCTTGGAAAGGCCTATCAAGATCAGGCTTATTCCATAGCTGACAGTCACGGGGTGACCAAGACGCTCCAAGTTCTCAATGTAGCCCTTCATCTTAAGAACATATGAGCCTACATTTTGACCATCCTCAAGCTTGCACGCGTGAAATTCACGCGCAGTTTGAAGAAGTTCCTGTTCTGCTTGCTGAGAAAACATGGTTTTCAGCTCCTGCAACATGTCATATGCTCCGAGATGGGTTAGATTTCGTTGGATCTCTAAGTCCATAGTCATGAGCATAAGGGCAGCAATGTCCTTTGACCCTTTGACCCAAGCAGCATGAGCTGCAAGAGCATCGGGAGGGACTTGGTGACCAGGAGTTGCAACAGGTGCAGCAGGAATTGGATGTTCCAAGTATTGTTCCTTGTCTTCAGCTGATAGGATAATGCGCAACTGGCGGTACCAATCAATGAAGTTAGGCCCAGTGAGTTTGTGTTTCTCGAAGAAACTCCTGAGTACCGAATTGTTTCCGACATTGGTAGTCATCTACAATTAAAAAGTTCAAACAATTAGTATTTTCGATAATTACATTCTTAATAGAATTAACTACCCAATTAATTACTAATTAAGACTAAGATCCATCTTGTACTCCCACTCTTACAAAAGGACTATCCAATATGTAAACAAGTGGGGCAAGAGGTAAGCGACGAGCGTTAATTGCATAACATGCAACTCTTAGACTTTATGAGACCGTTCAAGACACTAGTAAAACGGTAGTAGTGTCATGAGCATGTTTAGTCTCATCTTATGCCTCGGGTCCAGGGTCTGACCGTGCATACTCGAGTTAAGTTAACCAAGCAAGAACATGCAAATATCACACAGGGTCTGACCGTCGTGAAAAATTTGCCATGGGTTTGACAAGGCCCTTAGGACTGTCCAGAGAAGCCAAATCAAATGCATGTGTTCTTAGTTGGCTGGCATACACTTAAATTTCACATAGGGTATAACACATAAATGTGGTAAAACATGTGTAGAAAGAAGCATGTAAACAACTTTGTAGCACGATTTTTAAAAACTTTTAGTAATGACACTGTAGTGATCTACGATGGTTCACGGTAGCTCCAATCGAACTCGCAAGCAAGCGCAGGACCAGACCAGCGCAAGGCAATAGTCGGATATCCTTTAGGTATGACTGTGCGCACCGGCTTATACCCGCCTTATAGTTTGTTCTAGTGGGTGAGCCGTACATCCCATGAGTCCATAGCGTCCAGTTTTTATTTTCATGAAAGCGTGTTTCAATAGTGTTTAGGTCCTTTTATTTTATAAAACACTTTTCCACGTAACACATAACCGGTCACAATGAACATGTATTTAGGCGTGTAAAATATTGACCAATTTCAATGTCATGTTTCTCTATAAGTATTTATCCATATTGCATGTAATTTAGGTGTTTTGAAAAACATGTAACAATAATGCAATTAGGAAAACAAATACAACAAACATAAGACATTAAGTAAACACATAAATCCGAGACCCCGAAGAGTCTTCCCCAAACGAAGAACCATAAGACTCTCATTAGGTTTTCATCAAGTGCCTAAATCGCCCCATGCATCACATTACGTGATTGTAGTGAGTCTTATAGCCGGATAACACATAAAATAATCATGGCAAAACAATTAACTATTAATTTTTTTAATTATTTTATGTATTCTAATTAACCATTTAATTTTAATTATATGTTTCTAATTAACAATTAATTTTAATAATTACCATCTTGTTATTTTTTTATAATTAATGACAAGTACATAATTTAATTGTCAAATAAAAATAAAACAAATAACTAAATTAGGTTTCATGCATGCGGTTTCGCGTGTTTATTTAAAACGTGTAACCCATAACCACCAAACGAGCATGACTCGTGATGCCACTGTTGGGATTTAATACCTAGTTAACCATGTAACTACGAGTGCGCAGCGGAATGGATCTAGTTTGAGCAATTATGATTAACACGTAATTAATAATAAACAATAAAGTAAACGCGAAAACTAACCTTCGTCCAAAAGCAATGAAACTAAAACGAGTGATAAAATATACCACCTCTATGGTTGCTCACACAAACACGTCAAATGAACACGTCCGGATTGCTAGCCGAACTCCACGTATGCCCAAACACCAAGTGTCGAAAAACCCGATCCGAACCAAAAAAAAAAAACAGCCTAAAACTGCTTTGTTGTCCGAGATATAGCTTTACCCGAGAACTTTTCCCTTTGCTGTAAGATATCGGACAACACTGTCCGATCTGCACAGAAGCTTTTGTCCGAGAACGATCAGAAAGAGCCCGGAATAGCTTCTGTGATCTGTCACGCCTTTGACAGATTATCCCACGGTTTGTAAACCTTTAGTAGTATCAAATAACAACTACTAAACAACTTGGATTGATTAAATGCAAGTGATTTGAGATGGAGTGATCAATTTAAGATTATAAACCCTAATTGAGTTTAAACCCAAATTGATTAAGAGTATGTTAATGGCAGAGCTTTTCTTTGGTTTTGCTTTATGAAATTCGTGTGTTATGAGCTGGGTAGAAGGGTGTTTATATACCCATCAAATCCCACTCATGATAAGTCAAAAACTCTTCAAGTTTAAGCCTTATCCCACACAAACACCAATGTTTATCATGACTCTTCTTTACTCCTTATCTCAAATGAATCTGGACACTCAAGTAATCATTCTAGATCTTTCCTCAGCCTACTAAAACGAATTTAGGACAGCCATAAAAGTTCTTACATGATTAGTCCAGTAGTTTACAATTTCTAAGCATATCGTGAAGTAAAACGCACTCTAAGTGTTTAACGTGTGTGCCCCCAATAGGCTCACACACCTCTAGCCACATTTGGCTAATCCAACGAGCATGAACTAACAAGGAATTCCGCCAAGAGGGACAAACAAGACCCTTCCATGGAAGGAGGGTGCTCTGTTTCCCACTATATTCTAACCAAGGCTCGTATAGCTTAAACCAATTAACATTAAACTTCCTTTTTTTCCCGCCAATTACCTTTGAAGGAAACTTATGACCAGTAGGTTGACAAGGACCTCTCAACAAGTATGCACGTCAAACTTTTTCACGATCGTTAGGATTATATTTAGATATTCGTTTTCGTTCCATGGGATCAGCGGGAAGATCACCCAAATTAATTTTTTCCCGACTCCTTTTTGAACTTTCCTCATTACTTGGTGTTTTCTCCAATGGTAGTCTTGGTTTTCTTATCACAAATTTGTCCATTTGTGATCTGTCATAAGTTATCAATTAGAAAAACTCATTAAGCCCCAAAAATTAGATAAATACCCAAAAAGTAGATAATCTTTAAAAATTAGAATAATCCTAAAAACATTAACTATGGATTGATTACGATTAGGAGCAACAGTTAATTACTCTAATCAAGATTAATCCTAAAAATTAGATAAACCATCAAATATTATTAGATATCATTTAATTACTTAATTTTCGTCACACAAAAATTGATCAGTTTCATGATTTTATCTCAAGAGATTGATTAGGATTTACGAGCAACAGTTTCTATGATTCAAAAATCAATCATAAATCAATATTAAAAAAATACATAAAAGAAATCATAAATCAATATTAAAATAATACAAACTTAAAAATTAAAAATTTCCCAGTGAAAGATTCGGTGGATAATTGGATAAATGAATATTATGAGCCATTTCTTATCTTTTTATTTCTTGTGAATTGTGAAGTGTATTGTGTGTACCTACCCTTTAAAAATATGACTTTGATTATTGCGTTTGAAACTTCTTTGTCAGATACTATTTTGAGGGGGCACTTTTACCAAAATACTCTTAAAATCAGAAAATTTTACACACTGAAAATTTTGGTTAGAAGGGCCACGTGCCTCTGGGCCCCCTGCCTATCTCCGCCTCTAGTTATAAACGTTTTGTATAAAGGTTGAAGAAGCTAGCCATTAGATCCATCTATCATCATGTAATATGTTCACTTTTGTTATAATTTAACTGTTCCTTTTTAACCAACCTAATTAACTAGCATATATACATTTTGCAAAGTTTAAAACATTACATGTACAAAATGATCAGAGGACTGTTAACATCATATGCTCCTTAATATTATATCAAGCCATTCAAAATGATACTCAGTCATGTTCTTTCATTATAGATATTTGTCTAACTATTAGCTAAAGTTGGTTTATTTATGTGAAAACCAATTTCAAGGAAAAATTATATGTTGCGGTTTCGATGGTGATTTAGGCCTTTCAACCTGTGCATACCATAAGGCAAGCCTATCCCTACAAATAAACGAAACAATATTATTTATCAGATCTTCAGAACCTACACTTGAAGATGGAAGTAGTGGAGGTGAAACAAAGAGCGAGTTTTGAGGAGTTGTGAAGGCATTCTTCTTTTCAATATAGGAACATAAATTTGGCATGATTGTTTTACATTTTTGCAACATTTTTTCCCTTTTAATTACCTTCCAACACGTAATGATTTTCTTTTACTAGGCGAGTACCCGCGCATAGCGGCGGGAGTTCTTAACGGCAGATAATTAACGATATGCGATATTGTTGAAAGTGTTTCGTGTAACATTCAAAATTGAGCGTGAAAATATTAAAATGAGATTGCAAACTGTGGTAACATGCGATAAATTCTTAAAATTTACCCAACATATAAAAACATAATGAAACTGAAAGTGAAACATTACAATGGGATAAAATCTAACACGCGTGTGTCATCGTCACGTAAAACTTTTAGGTGCCATGTCTTTGATTTATTTCAACAGATAACTTGCTCTGAACAAATTTGTATGGTAGTTAGCAGTGGCGGACGCAAGAAAAGGGGCAAATATTTTTGTTTTTTGATAATAGCAAACCAAAAAATACTAAAATTCGAATAAACAACCGAGTTTAACATAAAAATGTAATATTTTTTGGTTTTAGAGTGTTAAATGTTCGACTTTTAAGTATTAAATAATGATCAAAACAATCAAGCTAAAAATACGTGGGTCTCTCCTCTTGTTGACTGGTAATGGCCTAATAGTTCTAACCTTCTATTGCATCCAGTTGTCCAAGTTGAGAGACACTGGGATCATAGCTGCAATGAAGGAATGGAGATCATTCGCTAATTATTTCTCTCATATATGCAGTGGACTTATGAAGCATAGGTGTGCATTTCAAGTGTTTCAGCGTCAAAATGTTCCACTTTAGTGCACTAAACGAAAATCTATTCAGCATGTTCCAAGCGCCAAAGGAAACTTGGATTACAACCTACTGTACGTCTCAACTATTGCCAGCATTCACATCCAAAGCATTCATACTAAGACATTGGAAACTTATAACACACTAAACAAAATTCTTATAGGGTGACAAAAAGTGATTATAGGCTCAAACTCCTTACATCTAAACAGGGGTGACAAAAAGTACCAATAACACGACTCTACTACAAGAACATTTTCAAAAGTCAGTTAGTAAACTCAATATTTGACATGATGACGTGACTCTACTACCAACAGTAACAAATAACAACACTAAACACGGGTGACAAAAAGTGATTATGGTCATCTCATTATCTAATTTGGTATTTAGTATTGAGTTTCCAAAACATCATTTTTAAAAGGTAGGTCTCAAATTCCTTATATATCTGCTATCTATGAAAACGCAGACAGTCGTTTATTAATTGGCTTTCCGAAAACAATATCTTGATTATCCGAATTTTGTAAGCAAAATTTTCATATTTACTCATAAAAAAATCATGATTCCCCAAATAACTGACATCGCGAACATTATCACTTAAAACTTGAGAGGAGAATAAGACATTTTACTATTTCAAAATAGTAGAAAGTTGAGACAACTTTCTAACAACATCCCCTGCTGAAAACCACTAACATTCCTAATAATATTGGCTAATACCCACAGATAGGTACTACATCATCCACATCTGTGGATTCGTTGCTTGCACTTGGAAAAACTACAAAGGTAAGATGTATATGTGGTTACATATTACATTCAATCTGGACCATAGTTTGTATCTAATTCTAAACAACCTTCGGGAAAAAATAAAAGAATCTTGTAGAACGAAACGTATATCATCAATTTAGTTGGGATATAATAAACAATAAGTACTCTTGAGTAATGAAATTTATAATGTGGTGAATCATGGACTTATTTTCTAGTTAGCATTTGCTGTTGTACATGAATTAATCTACCGATACTTAAGTTACTTGTTCATTTTTAGTAGATGTACGGAATATGGTTTCATGTTGATGTCGTTCAACAGCCCCTACTATAGGAAAAAAAGTGATATGGAAAATACCTTCAATTTTGGTATGTATCTCTTTTGATCTCTACATATATGCAGATGCATTTGTGACTGTCGTTCCCATTTAACAAAGGCAAAGATTGAAATTTAACAAAAGCGAATTCAAAAAATACATCGTCACGTAAATACAATGCCACAAGGGAAAAAAATCTTACTCACATTCCTGTTTATCGCTGCTAGATCCTATTGGATAATAATTTGTATCCTACTGGTTACAAGTAAATGCACCAACATGTGCAATGAAAACACATAACTGTAATTATAAGAATCAAGTAGCATTATTACCTGATGTTAATTGGATGGTAACGACTACTCGAACCGCACCGATGAAACCTGAACAAACTGATAATAGGCTCTGCACGGGAAGACGTTCCCTATCCTTAAAAGGTGTTTACGTGCTCGATTCGCTGCAAGCCTCATACGTAACGACCCCAGGATTGATGCAGACCCATGTTGCCTTTCGTCAGCGAACGAATACAACATAATGTTAATGGCGGAGCAGAATAAACTCAATACATCAATGATATGAATAAGCAAGAGGCAATATATTTGAAACCTTCTGAAATGAGTTGTGTATTTTCTTTTGTTGTGTATCTCGTGATTAGCTGCCATCCTATTCTTTTATATTTGGCTACAATAAGTATAAACAAGAAGTTAATCATGTTCTCAATACTTGCCAAAAAATTAGGATCATGGGCAGATGGTTGCATTTTTTACGAATGCCATCCAAATCCACCCCACTCTCCTATTTTCTTGGTTGATTTGGCCAGCCATAAACACACATACACATGGGTAGTTTTTGAGTCATTTGCTTGTATCACAAACTCTAAAATTTGTACAATGAGTCATCACATAAAACTGTACATATTGCTTCAATCATGCAAAAACTTGCAAACCTTATCATAAAGTTCCAACAGATCCTCCACGTAGCTGTACTATCTCGCAAAACTGTCTCGATTATCTTTCTGATAAAAACACGAAAAGAAGATTTAGTATCTGATGTATAAGTTCAGTCAGCAATTCCCTTGAATTTGCTAACGCTGCTATAAGACATAGAAAAATGTTAATTACAGAGTGCCCACCAGATGTATTTTAGTGAGTGTTTTACGTTAGATATGAAGGTAAAAGAGTACTTATGATTTCAGCTCATATAAGTGCTTTGATAAAAGTAAACCGTAACTGGTTATTTTACGGGACAATTCATTTAATCTTGTTTTTTGACAAGGGTTTACGTGGGTCAATTGAGAACATAGTGGTTTGTGGAGGGCCATTCTTTGGAGACTTACAGTGGCGACTTGCTTCTTTACCCATTCGTCTTGGTGGTTTGGGTTTGTACTCGGCAAAAGAGGCCTCCTCTTATGCTTTTGTGGCCTCGAGGGCCCAATCTTGGGTGTTACAAGATCACATTTTACGTGACAGTGGCGTATGTGGTATGGATGATGATTATGCTTCTGCTTTAGCTTGTCTACGTGATAAGATTCCAAGCTTTGATTTTAGTTGTTTCACTAATAAGGATACCGCCCCCTCTAAAACCCAACAAACATTGGCGACTACCCTTTTTAGTGAAATGGTCAAGGATATGGAGGTCCACTTTGATATGACTTTGAGGCAGAAAGCGGTTTTTGAGTGTTTACGCGCGTCACATGCTCAGGATTTCCTACTAGCTATCCCTATAGACGGGCTTGGTCAACATATGTCACCAGTGGAATACCGTTCTATTCTTAAGTATCGCCTCATGATCCCATTATTTCCGGCTGATACAATGTGCCCTGTTTGTCGCAAGGCATGTTTGGATTCTTTTGGGGAACATGCGGTTCATTGTAAAGAGCTCCCGGGCTTCAAGTATCGACACGATATGGTTAGAGACGTTCTTTTTGACATATGTAGACGTGCTGGTATCTCCGCCAAGAAAGAAGCACCTGTGAACTTCTTGACTGACCCGGTAGATGGAAGATCCACACTCAGACCAGCGGACATTCTGGTTTTTGGATGGGTTGGAGGAAAACATGCATGTGTGGATCTGACTGGGGTTTCTCCTCTTGTGGGGATGAGTAGCCGGGGTTTTACAGCAGGTCAGGCTGCTTTGAAAGCCGCCTCATGCAAAGTGACAAAACACGAAAAAGCATGCATTGAAAATCAACACGTGTTTATTCCTTTTGCATTTGATACCTTCGGTTTTCTTGCACCTGAAGCGGTGGAGTTTCTGAATAGAGTTCAGCGCGTTATGAATAGCAACGTTATGACACCTAAATCCACAAATGTGATTTTTACTAGAATTAGCTTTGCAATTCAAAAAGGGCTTGCGGCGCAGCTTGTTGCTCGCTTGCCTTCTACAGTTATGTAATTAAACTTTTTCAGTTACGTAAATCAATAGTTCTTGGTAAAAAAAAAAAAAAAAAAAAAAAAAAAAAAAAAAAAAAAAAATTTAATCTTAAATTGAGTTGTTTTATTGAAACACTCTAGGTTGTTGATCCCTTTCAAAAATAAGTAATCCTAAACAGCCTCTTTAGAAAATTTCGTTGATTTTTTTATGTTTTAATACAACCTAATTAAGCTTATTTTCTTGGCTTATGCACTAACAAAATCCCCATAGCTCAATTGTAGTATGCTAGAGTGTTATATCGTGTTGCACAATTTTTATCATTTAAAGAACGTAAATATCGATCAGATACTAAATTAGATACAAAGAGCTAAAGTATGATTTTTAAAGAAAACACAGTAACCTTTCTCACACATAAGCATTTTCTGAACACCACAAATTACAGAAAAATAAGAAGATTAATAATACTTACAGTAAATACCTATTTAACTTGGCCACAAACCATCACCAACCCCAACGGAGGCCAACTCTACTTCTGCTACATATACAGCCGCACACTTACCATAACCCCTGCCGACTCCACTCATCCGAACTCGGTTGACCCATTTATCACGTCTCTTTTATATGGGAATGACGGTGCAATGTAATCCTGCACAAAATCGCAAACCGCTTCAGCAATCTTGTGTATCATCAAAGAGAAACGGAAATGACCTTCATTCCACGTTAATGTTTGTTTATAGAAGACGAACCTAGAATTTATGAGACTACATCTTGTTGATAGCTTTACACATTGCTTTAAACACCATCCTGTAATTATATGTTCTAATTATTCCATCTCACATAACCACTATTAAAACGCAAAATAACGTTTGTGGACTGGTCCAGTATCTTTGAGGGTCCGAAGCTATCTTCATCGAACGAAAACAACAATTAAATACACTTATTTAAAGGAAATAAGGTGAACAAATTGTTCGAAATTTATCTCCAAATTATTATCGTTAATGAAACTGCTTTTTAAGTTGCATTGTAAGATGCGATCCAATAAATGGGTTTTTACACGTTGCTTATGTAAACTGTTATATCACCTTTAAAACTAAGCAAGCACTTACGAAGTCAGGTGAACAACATGTTTGAAGTTTAAATTTACAAAATACTATCGTTAATGAGAACGCTTTTTATGTGAGATAGTAAGATGCCATACAATAAATGGGTTCCAAACGTTGCTTATGCAAACTGCTTTATCTGGATTAAAACTAAGCAAGCACCAACCAACTACTGTATAGATATTTATCAACAGTGTAAACACACAAAACTGATTTAACTGTTTTAGAAATAAGCAGTTTAACTTAAACGCTCGCTCTTACCCCAACGTAAAAAGGCAAGGAGAAGGCCTTAAGACCATACTTTGAGCGGACCAATGCTGTGAAAATTGGAGATCTATCCTTTTCCTGCTTAATATATTCGGATGACTATGGCATTTGGCTTCTAAGATGGATGAGGTAAACTAACTGTTATTTAAAACGTAAGTCACTTTTCCGCGACTAAGTGGTTACTAATAGCCAAGTTCTAACTTCAAACATCAAACAAGAAGTAGACAAATCCATAAACGATCGCTCCACCATACAAAATGAAGTACCAAGCCCTGCTATATGTTATATATAGAGACCAACAAACTTCTTCGTTATCAAAGTCCTATGAAGCAACCAACCATAGCTAATTCACAAAAATCGATCTTCAAATTCCAAATTCCAAATACCAAATTCAAATTCAAATACCAAACAAACCGATTCTAAGAAACCAATACCACCAACCAATGATCTCATATTCCCATGTCGTTACTAATAGCCAAGTTCCAACTTCAAACATCAAACAAGAAGTAGACAAATCCATAAATGATCGCTCCACCATACAAAATGAAGTACCAAGCCCTGCTATATGTTATATGTAGAGACCAACAAACTTCTTTGTTATCAAAGTCCTATGAAGCAACCAACCATAGCTAATTCACAAAACCTAACTCTGATTTGCTACCCAATCCTAATTAACAAACCCCTTTGATCAATCAAATAAGCGGAAGCAACAACGAGAACTAGATGGTTTGACTACTGTTTTGGGTTTACTAAAATTCTGGAACAAAACCACCCACAACAAATAACAAATTCTAATCCTAATTCCCAATTAACAAACACCTTCAATTTATCAAACACATAGTAGCAACAAATGATTGAAGGATAACAAAACAACAAAGCTGATGTGTAATAAGCCCACCAAATCAAGAGGATAAATAAACCTATTCAAAAGATTCAATAACCCACAATTGAATCTTGATTCAAATGGACCGATTGGCTCTGATACCAATTTGTTAGGATCAGCTAGACAAAAGTGCACCAAAACTGATTGATCAAAACAGATACAAATGATCAGAACAAGGGAGTTTTAGGATAAAACAAAAGTAGTGAACTTTGTTGTATGGAAGTTTTTCTCTCTTATATTACAAACAAAGGATACAAATATATATATATAGACTTATGGTTTCTAGAATTTTCCTATCCAGAACCTTCCTAGATTTTTCCATAAGTCACTCCTTTTCTAGATTCTTCTTAAGAAACTATCTATCTAGATTTTTCTTAAGTTTCTAGCAAAAAGACCAAAATACCCTTTAGACCAAAATTACTAAACTACCCTTAGGACTAACAGTCAAACATCTAACAATTCCTATAAAAATAAAATCTAAAACTGCTAACCTTTGGAGAAACATACGGTACCCTGTCACCAAGAACTTCTCGCACCAGTTCACATTCGTGGAACAGATCCTTAGGAAAGTGAAGTTGAGTATCCTTATCAGAAACCAACCATTGAACGCCATTGAGAATTTTTATAACATACGAGGTAAAAGGCTTGTTGCCACAATGACCGTCCCACAGTTGATTTAGCACCTTCAACAAGTACTTACTCTTCTCCTTATCACCTCTCGAGGAAATATGTGACAACAAATGCGTTAACTCTTGAGAATCCCAGACACCTTCTTTAACTTCAACTATTTTCACAAAATCGGAGACTCCCAATTTGCGTAAGAACTTTCTCCATTTCTTTAATCCTTTAGATAAGGATTTACAAACTGGGTGATTTAGATAGCTGATATCAATTTCAAACCATTCCATACCAGTCCCAGTAGACAGCTTGCTCATATCGAATGGATTCCCAAATTTTACACCAAAATGAATCGGCACATCAGCAAGTCGTTTGTGCCCATGATTTGTGTAAATATAAGCCTTTTTGCGTAGCCGAGATAGAATGTGTTCCTTCTCTACAAGACACCGAGAACAAGAAGACGAGTCTAGGTGTAACATAATATAAGAGAGACACTCAATTGTCAATTCTGTACTTCCCAACATAATTTTTTCATCACAGATAGCAGGTAAGATGTGCCCTTCTAAAATTTCATGAGCAGACAACGACTGGACTCCAACTTTATAAAGCATATGGGTTATGTTTTCGGCATGATCATTAAAAAGGACGGGATTAACAATTCGTAGTTTTGAATACAACTTCCCAAATGTTTTAAAACCGTGCTCACCCATATCCATCCAAATCACACCTTCATTTATTGATGCGTAAGTACCATCTAAAAGAGGAATAAACGGTAATTGGCTAAGAGAGCTTAAGACATCATGATGAGCTCCATTAACCATCATCAAAAACAGTTTATTTAGCCCAGAGGAAAGCCAACTCAGGCCCATAGATTTAAGAGAACCAGACCGACACAAAGATATTAAAACTTGAACAAGAACTTTGGGTCCACATTCTTCAATGCCTAGAGCGCGAGCCAAAGAATCAGTTAGAACTGTATCTTTATTCAAGTACCCAACATCAAGATGCTCCCTTACGAATTCATGTAAAACCATATTGACTGATTCTTCTTCTTTAGTACTGCAAATGACATTTGCAACTTTAGATTTCTTCAATGCCACATCACCCCGAGTAGACGGATTCCCATTAGAAGCCTGTCCGACACCATCCTTTTTAGGAGAATTACAGTTGGCAGAAAATGTGCAGCCGATTAAGCCCAACTTTCTCTTTTTAGTTGAGTTTTGAGTGCTTTTATTGCAAATTAACTTATCGAGTGAAGGGCTTGAGACTGATATACTCTTTTTAGCTCGCTTTTTTAAGCTTTTCTTGCTATTTAACCTATCAGGTGAAGGGTTTTTTTTCTTTTCATTTAATACTCCAAGGGGCATATTCTCTTGAGTTTCAGAGTAATTCGGACAGTTACTAACTCGACTAGAACCTTCCACGTTTGGAGATGAGGTTTTGTTTTGATTAGTTAAACAAGTTTCTTCCTTGTTGTGTTTGGTTTTATATCGTCACCATCACCATTCCCACAAGAAACTGACTTGATGCGTTCAGGCATACCACTTGAACTTTCTGTTGGAATCGACACCACCAACAACCCGAAGATCGATATGCGGAACCTAGATCGCTGTAAAAAAGATCGCAGAGATGCAACGAATGAAACCCAGAAGAACGACACAAAGGTAACCAAACGATTTACTTTATTATACCAATCGATTGATTACAGTAGAAAGAATAGAAGCTACGGTGTTCTAGGTTTCCGCTAATCGATCTTCAGGGTTGTTGGGTTATCGATTCCAACACTTTCTTTCACGTGCTCTTTTTTTTTTACAAGAAACAATTTTTTAATGTGGAAATTTCCAACGGCCTTGCTTGATCAATAAAAGAAAGATGCAACCTACATGAAAAAGTTACGTTTGTATGAAAAGCACTTAAAAAAGTAATGATAACGAAACAACATAGTAACCATGACGATCTGGATTCAGTTACTATAAAATTATAACTAAACTGTTTTTCGTTAAATGTTATGCTTTGAATAAAGATGCTACAAATGAGTTGCAAAACATACCTCAAGCTTTGGATACGCACATGAAGCTTTTCCTTGCTATCAACGGATCGTTTTTTGGCAATGAAATCCAATAATTCTTCAACCCCGACTTTTATCCCTTTGTGAGTATTCCTTTGCGAGTATCCCTTTGTGACTTTTATCCCTTTGTGTTTATGGCATGTCATAAGCACTAGTTTCCAAGCCTTTGCTTGAGGTTAATGTGGTACTTCGGCCACATTCCTGTGTACTTAACATTATTTTTTGGTTAATATATTTACCGGGGTAACCCATTACCAAAAAAAAAACAATTTCTTCACCGGATATTTTGAACACTCCTGTCGAATCAGAACTCACACGAAAATAACGAATTACAAGAGGATGCCGAATGAGAGGCCCCAACTCGAGCTCTTCATACTGATTAACTCCCTCATTCTTGCAGATTGCTGACTCCAAATCATATAAGGTGATAATCTCCCAGACCTCAACAAAGCAATTTATGAATGTATTGATCTACAAATGACAAGGAACCATCACATATATCAGCATATCTCACTTTGACACGAAGTTTAAAGTTAGATAAACACGTCACAGCAGTAGTGGCACTCGATCCACAAAATGAGAAAACGGGTCCTCTCATCCATAAACACATATAATAAAACAGACACCAACTCGGCTTTAAACTCTTGAAATATAGTTATGCTACAATGACTCGTGTTTTCATTACACTTTAAAGTATGTAATGTACTGCCACGCGTGCTCATAATATTTATAAAATCGGTGTTTAGATGTCTGTTTTCAAGTGATTATCTCCGCTTGAATATGCAGAATCAAATAATAAGTTGATTATCGCTGAAATTTGTTAGGTAGTCTTGCCTTTTTCTATAATTGGTCCTTTAAAGTAACTCTTTACCTAATTATCATAATTTTTATAGAAATTGACCCTAAATATGGTTTACTTCAATAACCAAAGTGTTGTGAAACTTGGATCAAGGTCAGTGACCGAGGCGATTTGAGCCACATCAGCTAAAAAAGATTGGTTTGGAAAAAATGGTCAAAACTTGATCAAATTTGATTATGTCGGTGTTTGTTTAAGCTTGGGCTTATGAGCTTATTTGATTTTAGCTTATACTTCATGAGCCCAAATTTTCTGGCTTTTTCTAATGACTTACGAGTTTATATAAGCTTGTTATATCATAAAAAGCTTATATAATCCTATAAGTCTCAAAAAACCGAAAATTTGGCGCTTATGAAATATAATCCGAAATCAAATAAGCTAAGACAAACACCAAAAAGTGTGTTTTAAGCGTAACTTGAACAATGAGAACCTTAAAGCTACATAATGTTTCTAACTCAAAACAATAACTATAATTAAAGCAGGGCAAAATAATTACGACGAGCTAAGCTAGGCACTGTAAAAAGGGGGAACTTATACAACCTTGTTTTCTAACGATCTGTGAGTTTATATAAGCTTGTTATATCATAAAAAGCTTATATAAGCCCATAAGTCTCAAAAAAGCTGAAAAAATTGGAACTTATAAAATATATAAGCGAAATCAAATAAGCTCACATATAAGCTTAAACAAACACCAAAAAGTGTTTATAAGTGCGTTTTACACGTAACTATTGTCACGTGAACAATAGGAATCAGATAAGATAATACGTTCCTTAAAGCTACATAATGTTTCTAGCTCAAAACAATAACTATAAAACGACAGACATTGTAAAAATTGTGCAACTTATACAACCTTGTTTTCTAATTGCATAAGGCGAGGCAAAGGCGGCATTTCTCAAAATACGTGCTAATCATAAAAAGCTTTATATAAACCCACAAGTCGTTAGAAAAGCCAGAAAATTTGGGCTCACGAAGTCTAAGCTAAAATCAAATAAGCTAATAAGCCCACATAGTAGCTTAAACAAACACCAAAAAGTGTTTATAAGTGCGCTTTAAACGTAATTATCACGACTTCAACAATGAGAATTAGATAATACATTCCTTAAAGGCTTAAAGCTACATAATGTTCCAATAACTCAAAACAATAACTATAACGCAGGCTTCTTCTATTAGTGTTCAAGTCTTTCAGCTAAACGCTCATTATATCCAAAACATTAAACAATCGCCTAACTCCAACTCTAAATTCATAAACCTATAACACGCAACTAAAACAAACACCAAAAGTATTTTAAACGTAATTATTATCACTTGAAGAATCAGATAACACGTTTTCTAAAGCTACATAATGTTCCAATAACTCAAAACGATAACTATAACGCAGGCTTCTTCTATTAAGAGTGTTTCAGATAGGAATGCTAGCTAAACGCTCATTATATCCTAAACATTAAACAACCGCCTAACTCCAACTCTAAATTCAGAAACCTATAACACGCAGCTAGAAGCTTCTTCTATTAGGGCCTCATATAGGGGTGTTTGGTTTGGCTTATATAACATAAGCCTCAATTTTGTGGCTTATTTGGAGACTTATGGACATATATAAGTTTATTATACCATGATAAACTTATATAAGCACTTACGTTTCAAAATAAGCCATAAAATTGGGATTTATGTTATATAAGCCGAAAATAAGCCATATTTCGGCTTATATTTCATAAACTCCAATTTTTTAATCTTATTTGGAGACTTATGGGCGTATATAAGTTAATTAGTATGTCATAATAAACTAATATAAGCCCATAAGTATCCAAATAAGCCACAAAATTGAGGCTTATGTTATAGAAGCCAAAATAAGCTTATATTATACTCCGCTAAAACAAACAGGCCCATAGTCATATAGGAATGTTAGCTAAACGCTCATTATATCCAAAACCTTAAACGCTCGCCAAACTCCAACCATAAACCTACAGTTCGCACAAATATCCCTATGTTCATTCATACAACCTTCTTTTCCAATTGCATAAGACGAGATAAATCTGGGACGTCTCGCAAATTCACCCCAAGAGAATCCCATCCATCATCTACTTGAAGCTCCAAAACAACTTCCTCCACCACTTTGGTCCACCCCAAAACAAATTTCTGGCTACGCTCCTGACAATAACTATAACCCAGGCTTCTTCTATTAGAGTTTCAGTCTTTCAGATAAACGCTCATTATATCATAATTCCTAAACATTAAACAATCGCCTAACTCCAACTCTAAACTCAAAAACTCAGAAACCTATAACACGCAGCTAAAAGCTTCTTCTATTAGTTTCTCATATAGTCCTATAGGAATGTTAGCTAAACGCTCATCATATTCTAAACATTGAACGCTCGCCTAACTCCAACTCTAAATTTATAATTCGCACGAATATCCCTACGTACATTTATACAATGGATTTCTGGCTACGCCCCTGAAAATAACTATAACGCATGCTTCTTCTATTAGAGGGTGTTTGTTTTAGCTTATATAGTGGCCTTATAAGCTTATTAGCTTATATAAGCTTATAAGCCAAAACCAAGTGTTTGGTTAAGCTTATATAAGTAGGCTTATAAGTTTATATAAGGAGGTTTTGGTAAGCCAAAAATTTGTGGCTTATGTAAGGTTAATTGGGCTTATATAAAAATATTACCTAAAAAGACTTTTATACCTTTATTTAACAATTACTATCCTTTTTATTTTTATGTATTTTTTTTGTCATTTTACCATATTAGTTATATAAGCTAAACCAAACACTTAACAAAAGCTTATAAAGCTTATTATATAAAAGCCATAATTTGCTTATATAATATAAGCCTAAACCCACTTATAAGCTTAACCAAACACCCTCTTAGTGTTTCAGTCTTTCAGCTAAACGCTCATTATATCCTAATTCCTAAACATTAAACAATCGCCTAACTCCAACTCTAAATTCATAAACCCATAATTCACACATTTATACTATACTACCTTTTTTTTCTAATTGCATAAGGCTCAACAAAGGCGGCATGTTCCTAACAAAGGCAAAACGATAACGATAATATATATTACGAGCAACTTCTACAACCTTTTTATCCAATTGCATAAGGCGAGATAAGGCCGGCACGTCTCGCATTCGAACCCCAAGAGAATCCCACCCGTCATCCACTCGAAGCTCCAAAACAACTTCATACACAACTTTCGCACTCGAAACGTGCCCGCCGCTACTTACAATACCCCGTCGCGCATTAGTTACCGCTCTACCTATCAGTTCCATCACATTCACATTCTCACCACATGATAAGTTACTAGGGTTTGGTTGTTGTTGTTGAAGGTTAGGATAGTTGAGATAATAGAGGCCGTGAAGGTAGCTAGGGTGGTCCAGATACGATGGTTCTTGTGGTGGTGGTGGTTGTGATGGTGGTTGACCGGTGAGAAAAGTCAACGGCGGTGGTCGTTGACCGTACATGGTGGCGGTCAAACCCGATAAGACCTGAATCCGATAAATCAGCCGACAATAACTAAAGTGAAGAAAAGAGTTCAAGTCAAACACTTCTCTTGAAGATAAATAAAAGTCAAACCCGATAAGATCTGAACCCGATAAGACTTTATACGATCAGGTTGACTCGAGAACCGATTTGATTCATCGAGTATATTTAGTCAACCCGATGATAAAACTTTATACGATCAGGTTGACTTAAATTCGATTTAATTTATCGGGTTAATTTAGTTAAGATGATATATTCGATAGTCTAATAAGATCGGGTTAAGATAAGTTTTCATATCGGCTTATCATGTCAATTCGATATAAAATACGATGACATGTCTAAAAGACAATTATTTTCCATAACTGGTTTTTTTGTTTTTGAACAGTAATTTTATATCACTTCTCATTAAGGAGATAAGTTGAACAAAACAAGTTATATCGAGTAGAAAAATAAAAAAATCAAAACTGATTTGTCAAACAAAATACACGAAGTAACAAGTTGAGTGAAACAAAAACAATACAAGGATGAAGAGAATTCATCAATATGAGCTTTTAATGAACACAAACATTTTAAAGATGAGGGGATTTCCATAACTGGTTAAGTAAATACATATTGACAAATTTGACAAGTTACATGTTAAAAGGGATGGTTAAGTGATTATAATATTGTTATTAAAATTGTAAAATAAAAAACAAACATAAAATATAAAATTAAATAATCAAAAGTAATAAAACGTGAAAATCCGGAGTATAAACTTGTCTTTCTCTTTTTAATAAAGTGAGAAAAACTGTTATAAAACTACGAAACACTATAAAGGATATTGATACTAGTAGGAAGATGATATAATTTCTTTTAAATTGTGTGTTAAAAAAAATGGAGTATTAAGGTGAGCTTACAAAATCGATAAACAAAACCTATTTTGTTATAAAAGCCAAATAAAACACTCAGTTTATCAGTTAATATGATATATTAGATAATTATCATTGTATTTTATCGAATCAACACGATAAGCGAATATAAAAATTATCTAATATATCATGTTAACTGATAAATTGAGTGTTTTATGGGTTTTGTTAACAGCAGCCTTATAGGTTTTTCTTAAAGCTACTATTTGTATAAAATTGCATTCAATGAACTGATTATTTCCATATTTATATGTATTTAAATATTATAATTATAGAATGTGTAGTTAAACATGGAATGATTTATCATAATTAAATATTGAGTTATTAGTTAAGTTATTTAAATATGGAAAGTTTTATATTAATTAAATGTTTAATTTTAATTATATAACCTTAAGAAAAACTCATAGGACTGCCGTTACCAAAACCCTAATTTAAAAAAAAAAACTTTTGAACAAAAGCTCATAACTACTCGTAACATATTTCCATAACTGACTGCGTTAATACATATTGACAAAGTTTAACAACTTTTTTAAGTGATTTAAATATTTTTTTAAATTTTTTCCATTTTCTTTATATATTTTATAATTTTATTTTTAGTATTAAAACTCTAAAATAAAAAAGGAAAAGAAATAAAATAAAATTAATCAAAAGTAATAAAATGTGACAAAAACGAAGTATGAATTCTGTCTTTTTTCTTGTTAATAAATTGAGAAAACTGTCAAAAATTACGAAATAATTATTATAAAATTTTACATTTCAAAAATCATAAAATGTAAAATATACGAAATGAAAAACATAAAAAAACTATCTTTTCTAATTTTAGAAAGGATATTGATAGTAGTAGGAAGATGATATAATTTCTTTTAAAATTTGTGTTTTACAAAAAAAATGGAGTATTAAGGTGAGCCTACAAAATCGATAAACGAAACCTATTTTGTGAGTTATCTTAAAACATAAACTTATCGTAAGTACGTGTATTGTGACGACAGATACCAACTATCTATCACCAATCGACCGAACAACATACGACAACACCATCAAGCATCACCAAATACTATCATTCATTTTGTTGTTTTATTAGTTTCTCGTATATTCGATTTACATAGAGGGCATGTTTGGCAAAAGATTTTTTAACGCTTTTTTAGAGTTGTTAAATTTTGTTTAAAATATACGTAGTAATATTTTTTAAAATAACTAGCTCAGTTAAGTACAACAACTTCTTGAAGCTGTTATCTTTTTATTTTAAATAAGTATCTTTTAAATGAAAAGCTAATTCATATAACTTTTTAAATAACTAGCTTTATAAAAGCCCTATAAATCTATGATATACCCTCTAAATATATTATAATTTAAATAAATATGTCATTTTAATTCATTTTACATCTTAATTTTATAGCTAATCTACCAAACATTTTTATTGAAAACCAATACAGCTTATAACTAATGTTAATAGTTTTATAATTAACAGTTTACAGTTTATAGTTAATTGTGTATTTTACTTTTACTAGTATGTTAATGATTTAAATTCATGTGCATAACTCACATATTAAAACAGTGAATCTCAATCACTTATTTTTAGCAATTATTATTTTATTATTTTTTTTCAAAGGCATTATAAATTCTTTTATGTAACGATTAACGATTTTAAAAATAATTTTCTCAATGATTAAATCTCGTTAACCTATAAATACCTCATTTATTCAACCATTTTTCACATTTATTCAACTATTTTTCACACACATTAAATTAACAATTCTTCAAACTTCAATTTTTATACAATCTTAAAAAAATGACTTCTCAACTTTCGTAGACTACCGAAGAGAAGGTAACTTTATGTAAAGCTTGGGTGCACGTTACAGAGAATTCACTTTCAGGCCGACATCATAAGTCGAAAAGATTTTGTCGAAGGTACGTGACTTCTTTTATCAAGAAACGGGTTAGCAAAAATTCATGTACATAACTCACATATTAAAACGGTGAACCTCAATCACTTATTTTTAGCAATTGTTATTTTATTATTTTTTTTCAAAGGCATTTTAAATTCTTTCATGTAACGATTAACGATTTTAAAAATAATTTTCTAAATGATTAAATCTCGTTAACCTATAAATATCTCATTTATTCAACCATTTTTCACATTTATTCAACTATTTTTCACACACATTAAACTAACAATTCTTCAAACTTCAATTTTTATACAATCTTAAAAAATGACTTCTCAATTTTCGTAGACTACCGAAGAGGAGGTAACTTTATCTAAAGCTTGGGTGCACGTTACAGAGAATTCACTTTCAGGCCGACATCATAAGTCGAAAAGGTTTTGTCGAAGGTACGTGAATTCTTTTATCAAGAAACGGGTTAGCAAAAAAGAGGTTATGACTCAATTATCAGTAAATGGAAAAATTCGATTCGTTCTAAAGTTGGTCAATTTACTACGATTTACAATTACGTCGTACGTAAACACCCGGTTGGCACTTCAAAATATACTCTTTATTAAGAAGCTGCACTTGAATATCACACTCTTCGTCATATATTTGAATACAGTGAATGTTGAAATTTTTTGAAACAAAGTCTCCATTTGAGCATTGAAATAGCACACTTCGATAATCGAATAGTTTAAGTTTTTAAGTTTTACAACTTAAAAATTATTATTATGTTTCAATATGTTTTTTAATTTATGTAATGTTTTTTTATTTTATGTAATGTTTTTTATTTATGGTAATGTGTTTTTTATTAAATTAAAATATTTTTTTTAATAAAATGTTATTTTTATTAAATATAAAAAAACTAAAAATTGAATTAGGTCGTATTAGATTGTTTTATTGAGACAAATAGGTCGCATTAAGTCATATGAGAGAGAAAACTGAAAAATCAAGATCATGACCAGATCGCTGTTGCAGTATGTTGCAGTAGGCTAAGTAAAGGAAAACAGATAAATCGCATGTTGTTTGCAATATGCTCGTTTCCCCATGTTTCAAAGCGTACTTATAGCATAATACTATGAACAACTTTAAATTTTTTTATTTTTATTTTTTTTTTTGGAACAAACAACTTTTTTGTTTTT
Source organism: Glebionis coronaria (assembly GCA_025667525.1). Lineage (NCBI taxonomy): Eukaryota > Viridiplantae > Streptophyta > Magnoliopsida > Asterales > Asteraceae > Glebionis > Glebionis coronaria. Next base: position 108,695 of record JANFOE010001304.1, read on the forward strand.
GGAACAAAAAACTTTTAAGGTATTAAAGTAATACATTTTCCACTTTATATGCAAAGCTTTTGGTCGAGTACTTCGGGTCTAAGCAAGTCACTCACTAGTCACTCCAAATTAACTTTATTTTTATTTTTAAAAAGAATAAAATATTAAAGTAATACTAAAATAATTCAAAAGTAAGAAAAAATATTTCTTAAAAAAAAGCAGAAAAAGGACAATAATAATTCAAAAGAGAACAAAACACTTATATGGCTCTTCATCTTCTTCCTAAAACTAAAAAACACAACTCAACTGATCATTTAAGTAGACTTTTGTATTTCAGTAGTTGACTTACTATTTTTAGTAACGTTGACCATTATTATGTTATGGGTCATTGGGGAAGGGTATGGTCGATACCAAAAGATGCATGGAATCAGGGTGTTTCCTCTACAGTTGTAAACCTTTTAGGTCTAAAAGGTGGCAAGTCCTCATCAACCAATAACTATGATGCTATAATTCAGAGATCAAATTTTGTACTCGAACTTGTGAGTGTATACATACATACCCTTTTATTTGCTTTTTTATATAAATGTATCTTCACAGGGACGAAACCAGGAGTCAAAACGACCGGTATCACAGGACCCTCCAGGACCCACCCTGATTCCGACCCTGTATCTTCATGCTTACTTGTACTGTACGTAGTATGTGTCATCAACATATATATTCTACAACTTTTTGTTGATTAGTATTTCTACTAGCTACTTGATGTCTTAGTGTATATATATAGCAGTAGCAGTTAGTTAGAGGTTTGGTAGATTAGCTATGTATGTAATCAGGGAGGACCTAGGCTCCACGACGGATGTTTACCGTTTAGCAGGACCGTCTCGATCATTTTTTTAGGTGACCTTGGACAATAACAATACGGAGGAGGCCTTGGAATTCTATATATATATTGTACATTTTTTTCTTGATTTGTAGTTCTAGGCTTGTAGCTACTTGGTGTATGTTTAGCAAAAGATCGCGCGTATAGGTTTGGTAGATTAGTCATGTATGTGATTATGGCGTAATTAAATTGATGTAAAAGTTAAATTATACTCGTCTCTAAAGTAGTGTATAAAGAAAAATCCAAAATCCGAAGCAAGCGCTCCTTGCCAAACATAACCTAGCTAAGTACTGTTTTTTAAGCGGAGTATGTAGTTAGTAGTGATGATGATAGTGTTAGAGAAAGGAATGAGTGGCTGGATAAAAGTGGTAGGATAGTGGTTGAGAAAGGAAGCCAACGTGTCGTTGGGTAGTGCTGTTTTAGTAGTGCATCGATCAATTTTGATGTAACGGACTCTGATCTTAGTACCTTGTATGTTATAGTTTGTAACTATGTACTTAGCAGTTCATTCTAATGGATGTGCATCATTTCCTTGTATGTTATATACTGGCAGAAGCTTTTTCATCGACAAAAATATGTTACTCGGTTAAATAACAAAAGTTTGTCATATCAGACAGTAAAAAATCTCGGGACATAACTTAAGTTCTGTTACGTAATGATAAAACATCTGGAAGTTTTTTTTTTTACATTATTCTCGGTTCTTTCAGAAATTCTAATGGATGTGCTGTATGTAATGTTTAGGTTCAAAAGGCTGATGAAAGTGTGTACCCATGTAACGTGGAGCCGACTCTGACCTTCATTTATCAGAAAAAAATGGTTATAGTGTTGAATAATGATGAAGGATTTTCTGCTGAAAGCTTTAAAGCACTTTGTGATGATGTTTGCAATATCAAAACGAAGGAACCTAGTGGTGATGCGTATGTTGATAACAAAAGCATTGGTTTCAAATCTGTATTTCGTGTTAGTGATGCTCCGGAAATACATTCCAATGAGTTCAATATCATGTTTAACATAAGTGACGGTTTGGCAACACCTGTTCCACCTCGTGATGTTACTTCGATTAGCAAGATGGTTACTTCAGATGGTGATCCAGAAGATGAAAAACTTTGGAAAACGTGCGTGGTACTTCCACAGAAAAATGAAGTTCTTGCAGGCAGTGATATACTTTTCATACTAATTCATAAAGTACTCCGTCCGCAAGTGATGCTATTCCTTCACCGGCTTAAATGTATCAAGTACAGAGATTTTGTACATGGTTCTACCTTTTTCATGAGAAAAGAAGCTGTTGGAGACTCCATGGTTAATATGTTTTATAATAATGAAAAAACAACCTGGTTTATCGAAAAGTTTAGACTACAAGCAGATCATATCCGGCAGGATGTCCAAACAACTGAAATATCAATGGCAGTTCAGTTAAAAGATTCAAATAATGGAAACCGCACCCCCGATCTGTTACCAGGACTTGTTTTTGCTTTTCTTCGTCCAATAGGGTATTACGGTTTTGATTTTATCATCCAAGCGGATTTTATTCTTTCCTCGTCAGCGGAAGAAGTTGATGCAGATAGTCCATGGAACCAATGGTTACTATCTGAGTTTCCAAATGTGTTCGTGAGTGCTGAGTTGTCATTCTGTAGCCTTCCATGTTTTAGGGAGAATCCAGCAAGGGGTGTTTCCATCTTTTTGAGCTTTGTTTCTCTTGAAGAGGGATTTTACGGGTTTTTTTCTTCCCTTCCACGTATGATTATCACCAAGTTGCGTGCGTCTAACTGTCTGCTTCTAGAAGGGGGCTGCAATGACTGGGTCCGCCCATGTAAAGTAGTGAGAAATTGGACAGAACAAATCCGTTCGTTGTTGCCTGATAGTTTGATAAGGGAGCATCTCGACGTTGGCTACTTGAATAAAGATGTGGTTCTCTCCGATTCATTGGCACAAGCTTTAGTCATTGAAGATTGTGGACCTAAATTTCTTGTTCGAGTTATGATATCTTTATGTCGGGCTGATTCTCTTAAATCATTGGGTCTCAGTTGGCTATCCTCTTGGCTGAATGTTTTGTTTTCGATGTTGGTTGATGAATCCGAGTATGATGTTATAAGTTCCCTCAGCCAATTACCGTTTATTCCTCTTTTCGATGGCAATTATGCATCAATTAGTGAACGTGAAATCTGGTTGCTTTGGGACGAGCCTGGTTTTGAAATGTTTGGGAGGTTGTCTCCGAGTCCGAAACTCAGACTAGTTGATCCAGACCTTTTTAGTGATCATCCTGAAAACATCGCCGAAATGCTTTACAAATTTGGGGTCCAGAGGTTATCTGCTCATGAAGTTTTTAAAGTGCAAATCTTACCGTCAATATGTGATGAAAAGATGTTGACGGAAACTACTGAGTTGATGATTGAGTACCTATCATTTGCAATGTATCACTTAGAATCAAGTTGCACCAAATGCGGTGCAGAAAAGGAGCACATATTCTCACAGTTACGTAAGAATGTTTATATTTCCACAAATTATGGGTGCAAACGGCCTATTGATGTGCCGATTCATTTCAGTGAAGAATTCGGGAATCTAATTGATATGAACAAGTTGCTTGGTGGGACCAATATGGAATGGTATGAGATTGATAACGGCTATCTGAAACACCCGGTTTACAAATCCACGCCTGAAGGAACATTGAAATGGCGGAAGTTTCTGCAGAAATTAGGAGTTACTGATTTCATGCAGGTAGTTGAAGTTGAAAAGCCCGCTGAGGGCATACAGTATACTTCTCCCGAGTTAATGCATTTGTTGTCACATGTGACCACGCTTGGTGATAGGGAAAAGAGTAAGTACCTGTTAAAGGTACTTGATACGCTATGGGATAATCATTTTAGAAACAAGCCTTATAAATCTTACTCGTATATTGTAAGAATGCTTCTAGTATGATCGATGGACTTCACTTCCCTAAAGATTTGTTCCAACACTGTCGGGCGGTGCATACGGTTCTTGGTCACAGGGTACCATACACTATTCCAAAGGTTAGTACTTTAATTTTATATCGTATGAAAAGTTGTAACTCTATGGGACTATATAAGTCTATGATATCCTATACTTTTGTTGCTAAATAGGTGTGCTCTGTGAAGTTTTTAAACGATATTGGCTTGAAGAAAACAGTCACTCTTGATGATGCGTTATCAATTCTGGATGTCTGGAGAAAATCTAAGATACCTCTCAGGGCCAGGTATCACTATTTCGTATGCAAAATTTTTGTGCATTTGTATGAATGGGGCAATTCTTTGTTTTTATGTAGTACTTTTCTTTTCCTTCGGCTTGCTTGTTAACCGTTTATAAATTTACCTTTACCAGCATATCTCAGATGTCCGAGTTCTACAGATACTTAGAGAAAGAGATGCGCATCTCGAAGCCAAAGATAGTCGAGAAATTGCATTCTCAAGCTTTCATATTTGTTCCTCATCACTCATTTAGTTCCGCGCATGAAGGGGTGTCTGGTTCATTTTTATCTCCCAGTGATGTGTGTTGGCATGATTCTTTCGGTTCAATAGAAGAAACACAGTCAATTCATCCTCTTTCCAATAAGATGTTACGCAATGTTTATCCGCGCCTCCATAATTTCTTTGTGAATGAGTTTGGAGTACCTGAAAATGCTCCTCTCGTTAGCTATCTGCAGTCTCTGCTACAGTTATCAGCCAAGAGTTCGCCATCACAGGCAGCTAAAACAGTGAGTACAGTTATACATTCGTTTGTTTATGCATATACTATGGTGCGCAAGGCACATTTTAAATATACGACTTTCAAACCATGTGACCCATATCCAACCTCAGCTATAAAACGCCAGTTTACTTCTTAAGTATACTTTGGGTGACTGTCAAACCATGTGGCCCGTTTTCATATACTAATGAACAACAACCTGAACTGGACGATTTTTCTGATTGTTATTTTCTTTCATGTGTCAGTTTTTCTATGTTCTCAAAAAATGGAGTGACGGACTGGACTCAGGGGTTATGAGGTCTGAAGATATTGATCACATGAAGATGAGAATGGAGAAAAGGAAAACGAGGATCTTTCCGACTGTGAAAAATAAATGGGTATCCTTGCATCGATCATTTGGTCTCGTATGTTGGTGTGACGATGAGCAGCTAGGAAAAGAATTCATGAACTTGAAAAATGTTCATTTCTTGTGTTTTGGGCAGCTTAGTACTGAAGAAAAGCAAATGATTCGGGATAAGGTTTCTGTTTTATTTCGGAGACTCTGAATCCCTTCTCTTTCTGAGGTACTCACATTCGCTCCCCCTCACACACATACTAACACTGATCAAATATGTTTAACACATCAACTATGGACAAATCTGGTTCTTGAAACACCCGTTTCAAGCTCGGCTTGTTTGACGCATTTTGCAACCCACCCGCTCCCGTCCATTTTTTTCAAACTGAATAGTATGTCACAAATGGTGAAAGTAGGGATAATCGTATATATAAAGTTGAAGTACTTTGTATCAATCGTCTATTTTATGGCTTCTGCAGGTGGTGACTCGTGAAGCAATATACTCTGGCACAATGGATAATAGCTTTATAGCTTACTTCATAAACGGGGCTCTCCCCTATGCTCAACGCTACATTTATAGCTTCCATCGAAAAGAATATTCTGAATTCAAGAACCTAAAGATTATCGTGGTGGAAAAGTTGTCCTACAAGAACGTCATAAAGAAATTTGGCATTAAATCCAGTAAGCAACTTAAGTGCAGTTGTCTTCTGCAGGACAACATTCTGTATGCTACTCCCAATTCTGATTCAGATTCCCACTCGCTTTTTATGGAGCTTTCTCGTTTTCTTGTTCCTGGAGTTCCTGAATTGCCCTTAGCAAATTTCCTCCACATGATTTCAAAAACAGAATTAAGCAACATTGAGGAGCAAATGGAGTTGTTTTTGACAAATAAGCGAAAACTATTGAAGCTCCCAAGTGAAGAATCCGAGTGGTCTATGTTCTCTATTTCATCGCCAGAAGAAGGTACGCCTACACCAACCACAAGTTCTGGCTTGTCACCGGATGTTCTAAATCCCGTAGAGTCTACATCTAAGAAGCTATAGAATATTTGTGTCTGTTATGTACCACTATATGATCCCTTATTTATATATAGTGTGACGAAACGCAAGAGTGCTTATGATGATAATAGTATTTCCGGTGGCGATTCTTACTGGTAACTCATATCATTTATATGGTTTTACGGTACATTTAGGAAGAGGGAGCCAAGGCTATAACAGTAGGAGGAAGAATGTATTGAGAATGAAATTATATTTCTAAATTAAGGAATGTCATATAGTATGTATTTCACAGCAGATTTTTCTTTCCACATTCTATGCCGCCTATCTCACAATACATCTCAAAAATGCTTCGGACAAGACCGAATCCACAATCTCTAGGGTCTTGGGCAGTGACGGGCAAAAACTCGATCTCAATTTACTATATTAAGATAATTAAGGGGAAAAGGTTACTTAAAGGGACTGGTTATCAAGATAAACGCAAGATTTCCTAACAAACGTGTAGCGCCAATCAACTTCTTATCTAATTCTGTGTATTCTGCCGAGAATAGTTTCTCGAAAACATACATTTAAACACCCATTTTTCTAATATCGTAAGCACTTTTGGTAGTACATGCTATACTTAGAAGTGTACTGAAAACAACAGTTATTGCAGCATAACTATATTTTAAGAGTTTTAAGCCGCTTTGGTGTCGGTTTTGTTTTCTGCTACTGTAGATGAACGATTCGTTTTCTCATTTTGGGATCAAGTGCCACACTACTGCTATGATGTGTGTGTGTATATACAAATTATAGGCTTCTATGTATGTGATGGTTCGTTATATACAGTATATAATTAGTACTTATATAAGTATTATTGTTTGAGGTATTGCGGAAAATGGTGTAACCTCTTCCAACTCGAACAGTGGTGGAACCTGTACGTAGCAACCACGACTACGACAGTAATGGAACCTGGTGTAACTGCAACAGAGGTGGAACCTCCTACAACTAACCCCGAGAGTGGTGAAACCTCTTGCAACCGCAATGGTGGTGGAACGGTTGCAAGATTCACTTAAGAATTACGTAATTTTTAATGAAGAAGAAAGTATTAGTGAAGGGATATAGATTGACAGGGAAGTCACATGGGTCTCGAGACTAAGAAGCATAAGATGATGCAACAAGGGACATCGCCTGCTTCTTTAAGAGCTTGTTAAAATTGCTCTTACACATTATAGTTCTAGATGTCCCACATCGGTGGGTGATGTAAAACAAATATAGTTTATAATTGCAAACAAGTCTGTTATTTGTATTTGTGCTAGTATTTGTATCCTATAAACGTGTTACGCTAATATGATGCAAGTTCTATTAAGGGCGGCTTGGCTTTCAGATTTTTTATTGACTGCCATATGATATTGTGATCGATGGTAATGATAATAGCAAGGAATGTTGGGATTTAATACCTAGTTAACCATGTAACTACGAGTGCGCAGCGGAATGGATCTAGTTTGAGCAATTATGATTAACACGTAATTAATAATAAACAATAAAGTAAACGCGAAAACTAACCTTCGTCCAAAAGCAATGAAACTAAAACGAGTGATAAAATATACCACCTCTATGGTTGCTCACACAAACACGTCAAATGAACACGTCCGGATTGCTAGCCGAACTCCACGTATGCCCAAACACCAAGTGTCGAAAAACCCGATCCGAACCAAAAAAACAAAACAGCCTAAAACTGCTTTGTTGTCCGAGATATAGCTTTACCCGAGAACTTTTCCCTTTGCTGTAAGATATCGGACAACACTGTCCGATCTGCACAGAAGCTTTTGTCCGAGAACGATCAGAAAGAGCCCGGAATAGCTTCTGTGATCTGTCACGCCTTTGACAGATTATCCCACGGTTTGTAAACCTTTAGTAGTATCAAATAACAACTACTAAACAACTTGGATTGATTAAATGCAAGTGATTTGAGATGGAGTGATCAATTTAAGATTATAAACCCTAATTGAGTTTAAACCCAAATTGATTAAGAGTATGTTAATGGCAGAGCTTTTCTTTGGTTTTACTTTGTGAAATTCGTGTGTTATGAGCTGGGTAGAAGGGTGTTTATATACCCATCAAATCCCACTCATGATAAGTCAAAAACTCTTCAAGTTTAAGCCTTATCCCACACAAACACCAATGTTTATCATGACTCTTCTTTACTCCTTATCTCAAATGAATCTGAACACTCAAGTAATCATTCTAGATCTTTCCTCAGCCTACTAAAACGAATTTAGGACAGCCATAAAAGTTCTTACATGATTAGTCCAGTAGTTTACAATTTCTAAGCATATCGTGAAGTAAAACGCACTCTAAGTGTTTAACGTGTGTGCCCCCAATAGGCTCACACACCTCTAGCCACATTTGGCTAATCCAACGAGCATGAACTAACAGCTCCCACTTGGTCGTTGGAGTAGACAACACAAATGTCAACGACGGAAACGTCTAGCAACGCTCACACTCGTTATTTAACTAGAGGTGTCTGAGATATAGTTTCATAGAACATTCTCAGTAGCATGGTCATTTATGTCTTGCTTTTCATCATCCTTTGTTATAGATACCGTTAAACCATGGATATGGATCCTAACTCATTCCATATAGTTTAACCATTTAGATTCTCGTTATTGAATTCAATTCAGATATACCAAATGTAACCAAGATTCATCTTGCATTACCATTTGGGTTCGGCCAAACAATTATCTGATTAATTCTAGAGAGGCGCCATGGTATCATTCTGCACATACTAAGTGGAGTAACAAATCCTTTATTGACTACAAGTGTTGTGGATGCTGCTTCACATCACTCTGAAAAATAGCTTTTATAACTACCTTATTCAGGACAGCGTTTTGCATATAATTACGAAAGTGATATCCACACATGCAGAACTTGTTTGCATCTCAAGTCTAAGGATGACTTAACAGACCATTTTCAACATCTTACTCATGACATGGATCCAAAAGTAAATGTTTGAAGTTGGGGAATCCAGTATGCATCCCTTATGAACACATATGAGTTTGGCTTAGAACAATTCTCATTCTCACAGAATATATCCAACACCCATATTTGCCTTATGTAAACAATATTCCCATATTGCTAACCGACAATGGATATTTAGAATGATTAAATCATTCATGGATTAAACATGCAAATATAGAATAACAAATTTTATATGAATGAAATAACAAATACCTCGTATCTTTATTTATCAGAAAATAAAACTGTCTTACAATTCCAAATTATCCAAATACTAATTAACATACAGATTTACATGAGACTACTAGCTGGTATCAAACCAATACCCCGAGTCAATTTAGAATGCTTAGGGAATGCTAACGCCTTCGTAAATGGATCAGCTAGATTGTCATCTGTATGAACTTTTGCTATCTTAACATCACCCATCTCAATGGTTTCTCGAAGATAGTGAACTTTTGCGCGGAAATGTCTAGCACCCTTGGTGACTCCGCTTTCATTAGCTATAGTAATGGCTCCAGTATTGTCACAATACATATCAATGGGATCTTCAATTGTGGGCATAATACCAAGCCCAGAAATGAACTTACGAATCCAAACAGCCTCTTTAGCTGCATCAAAAGCAGCTATATACTCAGCTTCTGTAGATGAAGTTGCAAAAATACTTTACTTTGTGCTCTTCCAGTCAACAGCACCTCCATTTAGAATGAAAACATATCCAGTCTGAGATTTTAGGTCATCAGCATCTGTCAGATATCCAGCATCAGTGTAGCAAGAAACCCTGAGCTCTCGTTTTTCGTCACCACCATAAACCAGAAACATATCCTTAGTATTCCGTAAATACTTAAGAATATTTTTAACAACAGTCCAGTGAAGTTCACCAGTACTCTGTTGAAATCGGCTTGTTATGTTCTGAGCGAACGCAACATCAGGACGAGTACATCTCACAGCATACATAATTGATCCTATAGCCGAGGCATAAGGAACATTCTGCATGCGTTGCTTTTCAGCTGGTGAAACAGCACATTGTGACTTACTCAATTTAGGGCTTTCATGCATTGGGATAGTTCCACGCTTGGAATTCTCCATATGAAATCTTTTCAAGATTTTCTCAATGTAAGCACTTTGACATAAACCAATTAACCGTCTAGATCTATCTCGGTCGATCTTGATTCCAAGAATATATGCAGCTTCTCCTAAATCTTTCATAGCAAAACATTTTCCAAGGTAGGATTTTACCCCTTTCAACATTGGAATATTGTTCCCCATGAGCAATATGTCATCAACATATAGAATTAGGAAAGTAACATTACTCCCACTGGCTTTGTGATATACACATGGCTCATCTTGATTCTGAGTGAAACCGAATTTCTTAATCTCATCATCAAAACGCTTATTCCATTGCCTAGATGCTTGCTTAAGTCCATAAATGGAACGCTTGAGCTTGCATACTCGGTTAGGATATTTAGGATCGACAAAACCCTCAGGTTGCACCATATAGACTTCTTCGGAAAGATGTCCATTGAGGAAAGCGGTTTTGACATCCATTTGCCAAATCTCATAGTCATAGAACGCGGCTATGGCTATAAGAATCCTTATAGCTCTAATGTCTGCTACAAGAGAAAAGGTCTCTTCATAATCAACCCCGTAGGTTTGAGTGAAGCCCTTTGCTACTAGACGAGCTTTAAAGGTGTGTACTTTGCCATCCATGTCAGTCTTTTTCTTGAATAGCCACTTGCTACCAACGGTTCTACCGTTAGGAGGAAGATCAACTAATACCCAGACATCATTATCTTTCATGGACTGCATCTCCACATTCATCGCATTAAGCCATTTTTCGAATTCAGGATCCAATAATGCAGCTTTATAGTTAGCGGGTTCTCCAAGATCCCCTAACTCATGCTCCTCAGCATCGACGTATAAACACATTCGATCTGGTGCACGGCGTGTCCTAGAGGACTTACGAATGGGATTGATATCACTTTGAGGTTCTTCAATTTCTTGATCATCCTCATCATGATCTAAGCCAGTGTCATCAGAAGGATTTGTATCTTCATCTTGAATAATTTCAAGATCTTCTATACTCCCACTTGCTTCTTGATCTAAGAGATTACTCTCAAAGAACTCAGCATTCCGAGCAACAATAACTTTGTTCTCAGGTGGGTAGTAGAAGGAATATCCCATCGTTTCCTTTGGGTATCCTACAAATATACACTTAATAGATCTGGGTTCCAGTTTGTCAGGTTTGGTCATCGTATCACGTTTAACCAAAGCTTCACAACCCCATACTCTTAAGTAAGACAACTTAGGGGCTTGCCCATGCCATACTTCGTATGGTGTCTTTTCAACCTTCTTAGTTGAAACCATGTTGAGTATGCATGCAGTAGACTCAAGGGCATAATCCCAAAAGGACTTTGGAAGAGTAGTTTGACTCATCATGGATCGAACCATGTCTAGCAGTGTTCGATTCCTCCTCTCAGACACCCCATTATGTTGAGGTGTGTAGGGAGGAGTTCGATGGGCAATAATCCCATGCTCCTTAAGATGATCCAAAAACTCTTGACTCATATATTCACCTCCACGATCAGATCGTAGTGATTTTATGGTCTTACCGAGTTGATTTTCTACTTCCTTTTGAAACACTTTAAATGTCTCAAACACTTCATGTTTATGCTTTAACAGGTAAACATAACCATACCGACTAAAGTCGTCAGTAAAAGTGACAAAGTAGTTAGCTCCTTGCCTTGACATGATTCTAAATGGGCCACAAACATCAGTATGTATTAGTCCAAGTAGATCTTTAGCCCTTTCCACTTGATGTGAATAGGGTTTTCTTGCCATCTTCCCAGACATGCAAGAGACACACTTTTCAAATGACTTAATGTCAGTTGAGGTGAGAAGTCCATCATGTTGCAACTTCTCCATGCGTTTCTTGCTTATGTGTCCAAGACGACAATGCCACAAGAGAGTAGAGTCCAAAGTTAATTTGGCTCTTTTATTGCTAACAGCAAACATAGAACTATCATTTGTTTTAGAACAAGACATATCAATTTCATAAATGCCATCCCCTCGGGGAGTAGCAGTAAAATAAACAACGTTATTCCTAGAAACTGAAATTGCATTATTCGAATCAAAACAGTTTACAAAACCATCTTTAAACAAACCAGAAACTGAAATAATCCCTCTAGTGATAGAGGGAGCATAGTGACAATTGTTCAAAACAATAACTAATCCACTAGAGAGACATAAATGATAATTTCCAATAGCTTCGACTCCTGCACGTTGACCATTGCCCATGTACAGATTCAAAGCTCCTGGATTCAGCTTCTTACTTCCCCTTAGACCCTGAGTATTATTACAAATGTGAGTACCACAACCAGTGTCATATACCCACGAATTACTCGGAAGGGAATATAGTTCTATTGTGAAAATACCTGAAGTGTTGGCTTCTTGAGACAACCTCTTCTTTTTCTGCAACTCGGCTAAGTGCTCGGGACAGTTCCGTTTCCAATGACCTATCTGACCACATTTGTGACAGGGGTCGTCCTTAGCAGGATTATCCTTTTTGGGTGGTGGAGGATTTCTGTTCTTGGGAGCATAAGATGGTTTGTGCTCGGGAGCATAAGCCAGCTTATTCTTTCCATTACCATAATTCCCCTTCGCAGCCTTAGGCGGTTTTCTACCTTGGTTTTTCTGGACCTTGCCTGCACGCACATTATGAAGTGCAGGTGAAACAACCTTCTTGGGAAGTGTTTGCTCATGTTGTTTAAGCATGGCATGCAGTTCATTCACCGAATTCACAGTCTTCCCCATGCCATGCATGTGGAAGTTTTGAACAAAACTGTCATACTCCTTGGAAAGGCCTATCAAGATCAGGCTTATTCCATAGCTGACAGTCACGGGGTGACCAAGACGCTCCAAGTTCTCAATGTAGCCCTTCATCTTAAGAACATATGAGCCTACATTTTGACCATCCTCAAGCTTGCACGCGTGAAATTCACGCGCAGTTTGAAGAAGTTCCTGTTCTGCTTGCTGAGAAAACATGGTTTTCAGCTCCTGCAACATGTCATATGCTCCGAGATGGGTTAGATTTCGTTGGATCTCTAAGTCCATAGTCATGAGCATAAGGGCAGCAATGTCCTTTGACCCTTTGACCCAAGCAGCATGAGCTGCAAGAGCATCGGGAGGGACTTGGTGACCAGGAGTTGCAACAGGTGCAGCAGGAATTGGATGTTCCAAGTATTGTTCCTTGTCTTCAGCTGATAGGATAATGCGCAACTGGCGGTACCAATCAATGAAGTTAGGCCCAGTGAGTTTGTGTTTCTCGAAGAAACTCCTGAGTACCGAATTGTTTCCGACATTGGTAGTCATCTACAATTAAAAAGTTCAAACAATTAGTATTTTCGATAATTACATTCTTAATAGAATTAACTACCCAATTAATTACTAATTAAGACTAAGATCCATCTTGTACTCCCACTCTTACAAAAGGACTATCCAATATGTAAACAAGTGGGGCAAGAGGTAAGCGACGAGCGTTAATTGCATAACATGCAACTCTTAGACTTTATGAGACCGTTCAAGACACTAGTAAAACGGTAGTAGTGTCATGAGCATGTTTAGTCTCATCTTATGCCTCGGGTCCAGGGTCTGACCGTGCATACTCGAGTTAAGTTAACCAAGCAAGAACATGCAAATATCACACAGGGTCTGACCGTCGTGAAAAATTTGCCATGGGTTTGACAAGGCCCTTAGGACTGTCCAGAGAAGCCAAATCAAATGCATGTGTTCTTAGTTGGCTGGCATACACTTAAATTTCACATAGGGTATAACACATAAATGTGGTAAAACATGTGTAGAAAGAAGCATGTAAACAACTTTGTAGCACGATTTTTAAAAACTTTTAGTAATGACACTGTAGTGATCTACGATGGTTCACGGTAGCTCCAATCGAACTCGCAAGCAAGCGCAGGACCAGACCAGCGCAAGGCAATAGTCGGATATCCTTTAGGTATGACTGTGCGCACCGGCTTATACCCGCCTTATAGTTTGTTCTAGTGGGTGAGCCGTACATCCCATGAGTCCATAGCGTCCAGTTTTTATTTTCATGAAAGCGTGTTTCAATAGTGTTTAGGTCCTTTTATTTTATAAAACACTTTTCCACGTAACACATAACCGGTCACAATGAACATGTATTTAGGCGTGTAAAATATTGACCAATTTCAATGTCATGTTTCTCTATAAGTATTTATCCATATTGCATGTAATTTAGGTGTTTTGAAAAACATGTAACAATAATGCAATTAGGAAAACAAATACAACAAACATAAGACATTAAGTAAACACATAAATCCGAGACCCCGAAGAGTCTTCCCCAAACGAAGAACCATAAGACTCTCATTAGGTTTTCATCAAGTGCCTAAATCGCCCCATGCATCACATTACGTGATTGTAGTGAGTCTTATAGCCGGATAACACATAAAATAATCATGGCAAAACAATTAACTATTAATTTTTTTAATTATTTTATGTATTCTAATTAACCATTTAATTTTAATTATATGTTTCTAATTAACAATTAATTTTAATAATTACCATCTTGTTATTTTTTTATAATTAATGACAAGTACATAATTTAATTGTCAAATAAAAATAAAACAAATAACTAAATTAGGTTTCATGCATGCGGTTTCGCGTGTTTATTTAAAACGTGTAACCCATAACCACCAAACGAGCATGACTCGTGATGCCACTGTTGGGATTTAATACCTAGTTAACCATGTAACTACGAGTGCGCAGCGGAATGGATCTAGTTTGAGCAATTATGATTAACACGTAATTAATAATAAACAATAAAGTAAACGCGAAAACTAACCTTCGTCCAAAAGCAATGAAACTAAAACGAGTGATAAAATATACCACCTCTATGGTTGCTCACACAAACACGTCAAATGAACACGTCCGGATTGCTAGCCGAACTCCACGTATGCCCAAACACCAAGTGTCGAAAAACCCGATCCGAACCAAAAAAAAAAAACAGCCTAAAACTGCTTTGTTGTCCGAGATATAGCTTTACCCGAGAACTTTTCCCTTTGCTGTAAGATATCGGACAACACTGTCCGATCTGCACAGAAGCTTTTGTCCGAGAACGATCAGAAAGAGCCCGGAATAGCTTCTGTGATCTGTCACGCCTTTGACAGATTATCCCACGGTTTGTAAACCTTTAGTAGTATCAAATAACAACTACTAAACAACTTGGATTGATTAAATGCAAGTGATTTGAGATGGAGTGATCAATTTAAGATTATAAACCCTAATTGAGTTTAAACCCAAATTGATTAAGAGTATGTTAATGGCAGAGCTTTTCTTTGGTTTTGCTTTATGAAATTCGTGTGTTATGAGCTGGGTAGAAGGGTGTTTATATACCCATCAAATCCCACTCATGATAAGTCAAAAACTCTTCAAGTTTAAGCCTTATCCCACACAAACACCAATGTTTATCATGACTCTTCTTTACTCCTTATCTCAAATGAATCTGGACACTCAAGTAATCATTCTAGATCTTTCCTCAGCCTACTAAAACGAATTTAGGACAGCCATAAAAGTTCTTACATGATTAGTCCAGTAGTTTACAATTTCTAAGCATATCGTGAAGTAAAACGCACTCTAAGTGTTTAACGTGTGTGCCCCCAATAGGCTCACACACCTCTAGCCACATTTGGCTAATCCAACGAGCATGAACTAACAAGGAATTCCGCCAAGAGGGACAAACAAGACCCTTCCATGGAAGGAGGGTGCTCTGTTTCCCACTATATTCTAACCAAGGCTCGTATAGCTTAAACCAATTAACATTAAACTTCCTTTTTTTCCCGCCAATTACCTTTGAAGGAAACTTATGACCAGTAGGTTGACAAGGACCTCTCAACAAGTATGCACGTCAAACTTTTTCACGATCGTTAGGATTATATTTAGATATTCGTTTTCGTTCCATGGGATCAGCGGGAAGATCACCCAAATTAATTTTTTCCCGACTCCTTTTTGAACTTTCCTCATTACTTGGTGTTTTCTCCAATGGTAGTCTTGGTTTTCTTATCACAAATTTGTCCATTTGTGATCTGTCATAAGTTATCAATTAGAAAAACTCATTAAGCCCCAAAAATTAGATAAATACCCAAAAAGTAGATAATCTTTAAAAATTAGAATAATCCTAAAAACATTAACTATGGATTGATTACGATTAGGAGCAACAGTTAATTACTCTAATCAAGATTAATCCTAAAAATTAGATAAACCATCAAATATTATTAGATATCATTTAATTACTTAATTTTCGTCACACAAAAATTGATCAGTTTCATGATTTTATCTCAAGAGATTGATTAGGATTTACGAGCAACAGTTTCTATGATTCAAAAATCAATCATAAATCAATATTAAAAAAATACATAAAAGAAATCATAAATCAATATTAAAATAATACAAACTTAAAAATTAAAAATTTCCCAGTGAAAGATTCGGTGGATAATTGGATAAATGAATATTATGAGCCATTTCTTATCTTTTTATTTCTTGTGAATTGTGAAGTGTATTGTGTGTACCTACCCTTTAAAAATATGACTTTGATTATTGCGTTTGAAACTTCTTTGTCAGATACTATTTTGAGGGGGCACTTTTACCAAAATACTCTTAAAATCAGAAAATTTTACACACTGAAAATTTTGGTTAGAAGGGCCACGTGCCTCTGGGCCCCCTGCCTATCTCCGCCTCTAGTTATAAACGTTTTGTATAAAGGTTGAAGAAGCTAGCCATTAGATCCATCTATCATCATGTAATATGTTCACTTTTGTTATAATTTAACTGTTCCTTTTTAACCAACCTAATTAACTAGCATATATACATTTTGCAAAGTTTAAAACATTACATGTACAAAATGATCAGAGGACTGTTAACATCATATGCTCCTTAATATTATATCAAGCCATTCAAAATGATACTCAGTCATGTTCTTTCATTATAGATATTTGTCTAACTATTAGCTAAAGTTGGTTTATTTATGTGAAAACCAATTTCAAGGAAAAATTATATGTTGCGGTTTCGATGGTGATTTAGGCCTTTCAACCTGTGCATACCATAAGGCAAGCCTATCCCTACAAATAAACGAAACAATATTATTTATCAGATCTTCAGAACCTACACTTGAAGATGGAAGTAGTGGAGGTGAAACAAAGAGCGAGTTTTGAGGAGTTGTGAAGGCATTCTTCTTTTCAATATAGGAACATAAATTTGGCATGATTGTTTTACATTTTTGCAACATTTTTTCCCTTTTAATTACCTTCCAACACGTAATGATTTTCTTTTACTAGGCGAGTACCCGCGCATAGCGGCGGGAGTTCTTAACGGCAGATAATTAACGATATGCGATATTGTTGAAAGTGTTTCGTGTAACATTCAAAATTGAGCGTGAAAATATTAAAATGAGATTGCAAACTGTGGTAACATGCGATAAATTCTTAAAATTTACCCAACATATAAAAACATAATGAAACTGAAAGTGAAACATTACAATGGGATAAAATCTAACACGCGTGTGTCATCGTCACGTAAAACTTTTAGGTGCCATGTCTTTGATTTATTTCAACAGATAACTTGCTCTGAACAAATTTGTATGGTAGTTAGCAGTGGCGGACGCAAGAAAAGGGGCAAATATTTTTGTTTTTTGATAATAGCAAACCAAAAAATACTAAAATTCGAATAAACAACCGAGTTTAACATAAAAATGTAATATTTTTTGGTTTTAGAGTGTTAAATGTTCGACTTTTAAGTATTAAATAATGATCAAAACAATCAAGCTAAAAATACGTGGGTCTCTCCTCTTGTTGACTGGTAATGGCCTAATAGTTCTAACCTTCTATTGCATCCAGTTGTCCAAGTTGAGAGACACTGGGATCATAGCTGCAATGAAGGAATGGAGATCATTCGCTAATTATTTCTCTCATATATGCAGTGGACTTATGAAGCATAGGTGTGCATTTCAAGTGTTTCAGCGTCAAAATGTTCCACTTTAGTGCACTAAACGAAAATCTATTCAGCATGTTCCAAGCGCCAAAGGAAACTTGGATTACAACCTACTGTACGTCTCAACTATTGCCAGCATTCACATCCAAAGCATTCATACTAAGACATTGGAAACTTATAACACACTAAACAAAATTCTTATAGGGTGACAAAAAGTGATTATAGGCTCAAACTCCTTACATCTAAACAGGGGTGACAAAAAGTACCAATAACACGACTCTACTACAAGAACATTTTCAAAAGTCAGTTAGTAAACTCAATATTTGACATGATGACGTGACTCTACTACCAACAGTAACAAATAACAACACTAAACACGGGTGACAAAAAGTGATTATGGTCATCTCATTATCTAATTTGGTATTTAGTATTGAGTTTCCAAAACATCATTTTTAAAAGGTAGGTCTCAAATTCCTTATATATCTGCTATCTATGAAAACGCAGACAGTCGTTTATTAATTGGCTTTCCGAAAACAATATCTTGATTATCCGAATTTTGTAAGCAAAATTTTCATATTTACTCATAAAAAAATCATGATTCCCCAAATAACTGACATCGCGAACATTATCACTTAAAACTTGAGAGGAGAATAAGACATTTTACTATTTCAAAATAGTAGAAAGTTGAGACAACTTTCTAACAACATCCCCTGCTGAAAACCACTAACATTCCTAATAATATTGGCTAATACCCACAGATAGGTACTACATCATCCACATCTGTGGATTCGTTGCTTGCACTTGGAAAAACTACAAAGGTAAGATGTATATGTGGTTACATATTACATTCAATCTGGACCATAGTTTGTATCTAATTCTAAACAACCTTCGGGAAAAAATAAAAGAATCTTGTAGAACGAAACGTATATCATCAATTTAGTTGGGATATAATAAACAATAAGTACTCTTGAGTAATGAAATTTATAATGTGGTGAATCATGGACTTATTTTCTAGTTAGCATTTGCTGTTGTACATGAATTAATCTACCGATACTTAAGTTACTTGTTCATTTTTAGTAGATGTACGGAATATGGTTTCATGTTGATGTCGTTCAACAGCCCCTACTATAGGAAAAAAAGTGATATGGAAAATACCTTCAATTTTGGTATGTATCTCTTTTGATCTCTACATATATGCAGATGCATTTGTGACTGTCGTTCCCATTTAACAAAGGCAAAGATTGAAATTTAACAAAAGCGAATTCAAAAAATACATCGTCACGTAAATACAATGCCACAAGGGAAAAAAATCTTACTCACATTCCTGTTTATCGCTGCTAGATCCTATTGGATAATAATTTGTATCCTACTGGTTACAAGTAAATGCACCAACATGTGCAATGAAAACACATAACTGTAATTATAAGAATCAAGTAGCATTATTACCTGATGTTAATTGGATGGTAACGACTACTCGAACCGCACCGATGAAACCTGAACAAACTGATAATAGGCTCTGCACGGGAAGACGTTCCCTATCCTTAAAAGGTGTTTACGTGCTCGATTCGCTGCAAGCCTCATACGTAACGACCCCAGGATTGATGCAGACCCATGTTGCCTTTCGTCAGCGAACGAATACAACATAATGTTAATGGCGGAGCAGAATAAACTCAATACATCAATGATATGAATAAGCAAGAGGCAATATATTTGAAACCTTCTGAAATGAGTTGTGTATTTTCTTTTGTTGTGTATCTCGTGATTAGCTGCCATCCTATTCTTTTATATTTGGCTACAATAAGTATAAACAAGAAGTTAATCATGTTCTCAATACTTGCCAAAAAATTAGGATCATGGGCAGATGGTTGCATTTTTTACGAATGCCATCCAAATCCACCCCACTCTCCTATTTTCTTGGTTGATTTGGCCAGCCATAAACACACATACACATGGGTAGTTTTTGAGTCATTTGCTTGTATCACAAACTCTAAAATTTGTACAATGAGTCATCACATAAAACTGTACATATTGCTTCAATCATGCAAAAACTTGCAAACCTTATCATAAAGTTCCAACAGATCCTCCACGTAGCTGTACTATCTCGCAAAACTGTCTCGATTATCTTTCTGATAAAAACACGAAAAGAAGATTTAGTATCTGATGTATAAGTTCAGTCAGCAATTCCCTTGAATTTGCTAACGCTGCTATAAGACATAGAAAAATGTTAATTACAGAGTGCCCACCAGATGTATTTTAGTGAGTGTTTTACGTTAGATATGAAGGTAAAAGAGTACTTATGATTTCAGCTCATATAAGTGCTTTGATAAAAGTAAACCGTAACTGGTTATTTTACGGGACAATTCATTTAATCTTGTTTTTTGACAAGGGTTTACGTGGGTCAATTGAGAACATAGTGGTTTGTGGAGGGCCATTCTTTGGAGACTTACAGTGGCGACTTGCTTCTTTACCCATTCGTCTTGGTGGTTTGGGTTTGTACTCGGCAAAAGAGGCCTCCTCTTATGCTTTTGTGGCCTCGAGGGCCCAATCTTGGGTGTTACAAGATCACATTTTACGTGACAGTGGCGTATGTGGTATGGATGATGATTATGCTTCTGCTTTAGCTTGTCTACGTGATAAGATTCCAAGCTTTGATTTTAGTTGTTTCACTAATAAGGATACCGCCCCCTCTAAAACCCAACAAACATTGGCGACTACCCTTTTTAGTGAAATGGTCAAGGATATGGAGGTCCACTTTGATATGACTTTGAGGCAGAAAGCGGTTTTTGAGTGTTTACGCGCGTCACATGCTCAGGATTTCCTACTAGCTATCCCTATAGACGGGCTTGGTCAACATATGTCACCAGTGGAATACCGTTCTATTCTTAAGTATCGCCTCATGATCCCATTATTTCCGGCTGATACAATGTGCCCTGTTTGTCGCAAGGCATGTTTGGATTCTTTTGGGGAACATGCGGTTCATTGTAAAGAGCTCCCGGGCTTCAAGTATCGACACGATATGGTTAGAGACGTTCTTTTTGACATATGTAGACGTGCTGGTATCTCCGCCAAGAAAGAAGCACCTGTGAACTTCTTGACTGACCCGGTAGATGGAAGATCCACACTCAGACCAGCGGACATTCTGGTTTTTGGATGGGTTGGAGGAAAACATGCATGTGTGGATCTGACTGGGGTTTCTCCTCTTGTGGGGATGAGTAGCCGGGGTTTTACAGCAGGTCAGGCTGCTTTGAAAGCCGCCTCATGCAAAGTGACAAAACACGAAAAAGCATGCATTGAAAATCAACACGTGTTTATTCCTTTTGCATTTGATACCTTCGGTTTTCTTGCACCTGAAGCGGTGGAGTTTCTGAATAGAGTTCAGCGCGTTATGAATAGCAACGTTATGACACCTAAATCCACAAATGTGATTTTTACTAGAATTAGCTTTGCAATTCAAAAAGGGCTTGCGGCGCAGCTTGTTGCTCGCTTGCCTTCTACAGTTATGTAATTAAACTTTTTCAGTTACGTAAATCAATAGTTCTTGGTAAAAAAAAAAAAAAAAAAAAAAAAAAAAAAAAAAAAAAAAAATTTAATCTTAAATTGAGTTGTTTTATTGAAACACTCTAGGTTGTTGATCCCTTTCAAAAATAAGTAATCCTAAACAGCCTCTTTAGAAAATTTCGTTGATTTTTTTATGTTTTAATACAACCTAATTAAGCTTATTTTCTTGGCTTATGCACTAACAAAATCCCCATAGCTCAATTGTAGTATGCTAGAGTGTTATATCGTGTTGCACAATTTTTATCATTTAAAGAACGTAAATATCGATCAGATACTAAATTAGATACAAAGAGCTAAAGTATGATTTTTAAAGAAAACACAGTAACCTTTCTCACACATAAGCATTTTCTGAACACCACAAATTACAGAAAAATAAGAAGATTAATAATACTTACAGTAAATACCTATTTAACTTGGCCACAAACCATCACCAACCCCAACGGAGGCCAACTCTACTTCTGCTACATATACAGCCGCACACTTACCATAACCCCTGCCGACTCCACTCATCCGAACTCGGTTGACCCATTTATCACGTCTCTTTTATATGGGAATGACGGTGCAATGTAATCCTGCACAAAATCGCAAACCGCTTCAGCAATCTTGTGTATCATCAAAGAGAAACGGAAATGACCTTCATTCCACGTTAATGTTTGTTTATAGAAGACGAACCTAGAATTTATGAGACTACATCTTGTTGATAGCTTTACACATTGCTTTAAACACCATCCTGTAATTATATGTTCTAATTATTCCATCTCACATAACCACTATTAAAACGCAAAATAACGTTTGTGGACTGGTCCAGTATCTTTGAGGGTCCGAAGCTATCTTCATCGAACGAAAACAACAATTAAATACACTTATTTAAAGGAAATAAGGTGAACAAATTGTTCGAAATTTATCTCCAAATTATTATCGTTAATGAAACTGCTTTTTAAGTTGCATTGTAAGATGCGATCCAATAAATGGGTTTTTACACGTTGCTTATGTAAACTGTTATATCACCTTTAAAACTAAGCAAGCACTTACGAAGTCAGGTGAACAACATGTTTGAAGTTTAAATTTACAAAATACTATCGTTAATGAGAACGCTTTTTATGTGAGATAGTAAGATGCCATACAATAAATGGGTTCCAAACGTTGCTTATGCAAACTGCTTTATCTGGATTAAAACTAAGCAAGCACCAACCAACTACTGTATAGATATTTATCAACAGTGTAAACACACAAAACTGATTTAACTGTTTTAGAAATAAGCAGTTTAACTTAAACGCTCGCTCTTACCCCAACGTAAAAAGGCAAGGAGAAGGCCTTAAGACCATACTTTGAGCGGACCAATGCTGTGAAAATTGGAGATCTATCCTTTTCCTGCTTAATATATTCGGATGACTATGGCATTTGGCTTCTAAGATGGATGAGGTAAACTAACTGTTATTTAAAACGTAAGTCACTTTTCCGCGACTAAGTGGTTACTAATAGCCAAGTTCTAACTTCAAACATCAAACAAGAAGTAGACAAATCCATAAACGATCGCTCCACCATACAAAATGAAGTACCAAGCCCTGCTATATGTTATATATAGAGACCAACAAACTTCTTCGTTATCAAAGTCCTATGAAGCAACCAACCATAGCTAATTCACAAAAATCGATCTTCAAATTCCAAATTCCAAATACCAAATTCAAATTCAAATACCAAACAAACCGATTCTAAGAAACCAATACCACCAACCAATGATCTCATATTCCCATGTCGTTACTAATAGCCAAGTTCCAACTTCAAACATCAAACAAGAAGTAGACAAATCCATAAATGATCGCTCCACCATACAAAATGAAGTACCAAGCCCTGCTATATGTTATATGTAGAGACCAACAAACTTCTTTGTTATCAAAGTCCTATGAAGCAACCAACCATAGCTAATTCACAAAACCTAACTCTGATTTGCTACCCAATCCTAATTAACAAACCCCTTTGATCAATCAAATAAGCGGAAGCAACAACGAGAACTAGATGGTTTGACTACTGTTTTGGGTTTACTAAAATTCTGGAACAAAACCACCCACAACAAATAACAAATTCTAATCCTAATTCCCAATTAACAAACACCTTCAATTTATCAAACACATAGTAGCAACAAATGATTGAAGGATAACAAAACAACAAAGCTGATGTGTAATAAGCCCACCAAATCAAGAGGATAAATAAACCTATTCAAAAGATTCAATAACCCACAATTGAATCTTGATTCAAATGGACCGATTGGCTCTGATACCAATTTGTTAGGATCAGCTAGACAAAAGTGCACCAAAACTGATTGATCAAAACAGATACAAATGATCAGAACAAGGGAGTTTTAGGATAAAACAAAAGTAGTGAACTTTGTTGTATGGAAGTTTTTCTCTCTTATATTACAAACAAAGGATACAAATATATATATATAGACTTATGGTTTCTAGAATTTTCCTATCCAGAACCTTCCTAGATTTTTCCATAAGTCACTCCTTTTCTAGATTCTTCTTAAGAAACTATCTATCTAGATTTTTCTTAAGTTTCTAGCAAAAAGACCAAAATACCCTTTAGACCAAAATTACTAAACTACCCTTAGGACTAACAGTCAAACATCTAACAATTCCTATAAAAATAAAATCTAAAACTGCTAACCTTTGGAGAAACATACGGTACCCTGTCACCAAGAACTTCTCGCACCAGTTCACATTCGTGGAACAGATCCTTAGGAAAGTGAAGTTGAGTATCCTTATCAGAAACCAACCATTGAACGCCATTGAGAATTTTTATAACATACGAGGTAAAAGGCTTGTTGCCACAATGACCGTCCCACAGTTGATTTAGCACCTTCAACAAGTACTTACTCTTCTCCTTATCACCTCTCGAGGAAATATGTGACAACAAATGCGTTAACTCTTGAGAATCCCAGACACCTTCTTTAACTTCAACTATTTTCACAAAATCGGAGACTCCCAATTTGCGTAAGAACTTTCTCCATTTCTTTAATCCTTTAGATAAGGATTTACAAACTGGGTGATTTAGATAGCTGATATCAATTTCAAACCATTCCATACCAGTCCCAGTAGACAGCTTGCTCATATCGAATGGATTCCCAAATTTTACACCAAAATGAATCGGCACATCAGCAAGTCGTTTGTGCCCATGATTTGTGTAAATATAAGCCTTTTTGCGTAGCCGAGATAGAATGTGTTCCTTCTCTACAAGACACCGAGAACAAGAAGACGAGTCTAGGTGTAACATAATATAAGAGAGACACTCAATTGTCAATTCTGTACTTCCCAACATAATTTTTTCATCACAGATAGCAGGTAAGATGTGCCCTTCTAAAATTTCATGAGCAGACAACGACTGGACTCCAACTTTATAAAGCATATGGGTTATGTTTTCGGCATGATCATTAAAAAGGACGGGATTAACAATTCGTAGTTTTGAATACAACTTCCCAAATGTTTTAAAACCGTGCTCACCCATATCCATCCAAATCACACCTTCATTTATTGATGCGTAAGTACCATCTAAAAGAGGAATAAACGGTAATTGGCTAAGAGAGCTTAAGACATCATGATGAGCTCCATTAACCATCATCAAAAACAGTTTATTTAGCCCAGAGGAAAGCCAACTCAGGCCCATAGATTTAAGAGAACCAGACCGACACAAAGATATTAAAACTTGAACAAGAACTTTGGGTCCACATTCTTCAATGCCTAGAGCGCGAGCCAAAGAATCAGTTAGAACTGTATCTTTATTCAAGTACCCAACATCAAGATGCTCCCTTACGAATTCATGTAAAACCATATTGACTGATTCTTCTTCTTTAGTACTGCAAATGACATTTGCAACTTTAGATTTCTTCAATGCCACATCACCCCGAGTAGACGGATTCCCATTAGAAGCCTGTCCGACACCATCCTTTTTAGGAGAATTACAGTTGGCAGAAAATGTGCAGCCGATTAAGCCCAACTTTCTCTTTTTAGTTGAGTTTTGAGTGCTTTTATTGCAAATTAACTTATCGAGTGAAGGGCTTGAGACTGATATACTCTTTTTAGCTCGCTTTTTTAAGCTTTTCTTGCTATTTAACCTATCAGGTGAAGGGTTTTTTTTCTTTTCATTTAATACTCCAAGGGGCATATTCTCTTGAGTTTCAGAGTAATTCGGACAGTTACTAACTCGACTAGAACCTTCCACGTTTGGAGATGAGGTTTTGTTTTGATTAGTTAAACAAGTTTCTTCCTTGTTGTGTTTGGTTTTATATCGTCACCATCACCATTCCCACAAGAAACTGACTTGATGCGTTCAGGCATACCACTTGAACTTTCTGTTGGAATCGACACCACCAACAACCCGAAGATCGATATGCGGAACCTAGATCGCTGTAAAAAAGATCGCAGAGATGCAACGAATGAAACCCAGAAGAACGACACAAAGGTAACCAAACGATTTACTTTATTATACCAATCGATTGATTACAGTAGAAAGAATAGAAGCTACGGTGTTCTAGGTTTCCGCTAATCGATCTTCAGGGTTGTTGGGTTATCGATTCCAACACTTTCTTTCACGTGCTCTTTTTTTTTTACAAGAAACAATTTTTTAATGTGGAAATTTCCAACGGCCTTGCTTGATCAATAAAAGAAAGATGCAACCTACATGAAAAAAGTTACGTTTGTATGAAAAGCACTTAAAAAAGTAATGATAACGAAACAACATAGTAACCATGACGATCTGGATTCAGTTACTATAAAATTATAACTAAACTGTTTTTCGTTAAATGTTATGCTTTGAATAAAGATGCTACAAATGAGTTGCAAAACATACCTCAAGCTTTGGATACGCACATGAAGCTTTTCCTTGCTATCAACGGATCGTTTTTTGGCAATGAAATCCAATAATTCTTCAACCCCGACTTTTATCCCTTTGTGAGTATCCCTTTGCGAGTATCCCTTTGTGACTTTTATCCCTTTGTGTTTATGGCATGTCATAAGCACTAGTTTCCAAGCCTTTGCTTGAGGTTAATGTGGTACTTCGGCCACATTCCTGTGTACTTAACATTATTTTTTGGTTAATATATTTACCGGGGTAACCCATTACCAAAAAAAAAACAATTTCTTCACCGGATATTTTGAACACTCCTGTCGAATCAGAACTCACACGAAAATAACGAATTACAAGAGGATGCCGAATGAGAGGCCCCAACTCGAGCTCTTCATACTGATTAACTCCCTCATTCTTGCAGATTGCTGACTCCAAATCATATAAGGTGATAATCTCCCAGACCTCAACAAAGCAATTTATGAATGTATTGATCTACAAATGACAAGGAACCATCACATATATCAGCATATCTCACTTTGACACGAAGTTTAAAGTTAGATAAACACGTCACAGCAGTAGTGGCACTCGATCCACAAAATGAGAAAACGGGTCCTCTCATCCATAAACACATATAATAAAACAGACACCAACTCGGCTTTAAACTCTTGAAATATAGTTATGCTACAATGACTCGTGTTTTCATTACACTTTAAAGTATGTAATGTACTGCCACGCGTGCTCATAATATTTATAAAATCGGTGTTTAGATGTCTGTTTTCAAGTGATTATCTCCGCTTGAATATGCAGAATCAAATAATAAGTTGATTATCGCTGAAATTTGTTAGGTAGTCTTGCCTTTTTCTATAATTGGTCCTTTAAAGTAACTCTTTACCTAATTATCATAATTTTTATAGAAATTGACCCTAAATATGGTTTACTTCAATAACCAAAGTGTTGTGAAACTTGGATCAAGGTCAGTGACCGAGGCGATTTGAGCCACATCAGCTAAAAAAGATTGGTTTGGAAAAAATGGTCAAAACTTGATCAAATTTGATTATGTCGGTGTTTGTTTAAGCTTGGGCTTATGAGCTTATTTGATTTTAGCTTATACTTCATGAGCCCAAATTTTCTGGCTTTTTCTAATGACTTACGAGTTTATATAAGCTTGTTATATCATAAAAAGCTTATATAATCCTATAAGTCTCAAAAAACCGAAAATTTGGCGCTTATGAAATATAATCCGAAATCAAATAAGCTAAGACAAACACCAAAAAGTGTGTTTTAAGCGTAACTTGAACAATGAGAACCTTAAAGCTACATAATGTTTCTAACTCAAAACAATAACTATAATTAAAGCAGGGCAAAATAATTACGACGAGCTAAGCTAGGCACTGTAAAAAGGGGGAACTTATACAACCTTGTTTTCTAACGATCTGTGAGTTTATATAAGCTTGTTATATCATAAAAAGCTTATATAAGCCCATAAGTCTCAAAAAAGCTGAAAAAATTGGAACTTATAAAATATATAAGCGAAATCAAATAAGCTCACATATAAGCTTAAACAAACACCAAAAAGTGTTTATAAGTGCGTTTTACACGTAACTATTGTCACGTGAACAATAGGAATCAGATAAGATAATACGTTCCTTAAAGCTACATAATGTTTCTAGCTCAAAACAATAACTATAAAACGACAGACATTGTAAAAATTGTGCAACTTATACAACCTTGTTTTCTAATTGCATAAGGCGAGGCAAAGGCGGCATTTCTCAAAATACGTGCTAATCATAAAAAGCTTTATATAAACCCACAAGTCGTTAGAAAAGCCAGAAAATTTGGGCTCACGAAGTCTAAGCTAAAATCAAATAAGCTAATAAGCCCACATAGTAGCTTAAACAAACACCAAAAAGTGTTTATAAGTGCGCTTTAAACGTAATTATCACGACTTCAACAATGAGAATTAGATAATACATTCCTTAAAGGCTTAAAGCTACATAATGTTCCAATAACTCAAAACAATAACTATAACGCAGGCTTCTTCTATTAGTGTTCAAGTCTTTCAGCTAAACGCTCATTATATCCAAAACATTAAACAATCGCCTAACTCCAACTCTAAATTCATAAACCTATAACACGCAACTAAAACAAACACCAAAAGTATTTTAAACGTAATTATTATCACTTGAAGAATCAGATAACACGTTTTCTAAAGCTACATAATGTTCCAATAACTCAAAACGATAACTATAACGCAGGCTTCTTCTATTAAGAGTGTTTCAGATAGGAATGCTAGCTAAACGCTCATTATATCCTAAACATTAAACAACCGCCTAACTCCAACTCTAAATTCAGAAACCTATAACACGCAGCTAGAAGCTTCTTCTATTAGGGCCTCATATAGGGGTGTTTGGTTTGGCTTATATAACATAAGCCTCAATTTTGTGGCTTATTTGGAGACTTATGGACATATATAAGTTTATTATACCATGATAAACTTATATAAGCACTTACGTTTCAAAATAAGCCATAAAATTGGGATTTATGTTATATAAGCCGAAAATAAGCCATATTTCGGCTTATATTTCATAAACTCCAATTTTTTAATCTTATTTGGAGACTTATGGGCGTATATAAGTTAATTAGTATGTCATAATAAACTAATATAAGCCCATAAGTATCCAAATAAGCCACAAAATTGAGGCTTATGTTATAGAAGCCAAAATAAGCTTATATTATACTCCGCTAAAACAAACAGGCCCATAGTCATATAGGAATGTTAGCTAAACGCTCATTATATCCAAAACCTTAAACGCTCGCCAAACTCCAACCATAAACCTACAGTTCGCACAAATATCCCTATGTTCATTCATACAACCTTCTTTTCCAATTGCATAAGACGAGATAAATCTGGGACGTCTCGCAAATTCACCCCAAGAGAATCCCATCCATCATCTACTTGAAGCTCCAAAACAACTTCCTCCACCACTTTGGTCCACCCCAAAACAAATTTCTGGCTACGCTCCTGACAATAACTATAACCCAGGCTTCTTCTATTAGAGTTTCAGTCTTTCAGATAAACGCTCATTATATCATAATTCCTAAACATTAAACAATCGCCTAACTCCAACTCTAAACTCAAAAACTCAGAAACCTATAACACGCAGCTAAAAGCTTCTTCTATTAGTTTCTCATATAGTCCTATAGGAATGTTAGCTAAACGCTCATCATATTCTAAACATTGAACGCTCGCCTAACTCCAACTCTAAATTTATAATTCGCACGAATATCCCTACGTACATTTATACAATGGATTTCTGGCTACGCCCCTGAAAATAACTATAACGCATGCTTCTTCTATTAGAGGGTGTTTGTTTTAGCTTATATAGTGGCCTTATAAGCTTATTAGCTTATATAAGCTTATAAGCCAAAACCAAGTGTTTGGTTAAGCTTATATAAGTAGGCTTATAAGTTTATATAAGGAGGTTTTGGTAAGCCAAAAATTTGTGGCTTATGTAAGGTTAATTGGGCTTATATAAAAATATTACCTAAAAAGACTTTTATACCTTTATTTAACAATTACTATCCTTTTTATTTTTATGTATTTTTTTTGTCATTTTACCATATTAGTTATATAAGCTAAACCAAACACTTAACAAAAGCTTATAAAGCTTATTATATAAAAGCCATAATTTGCTTATATAATATAAGCCTAAACCCACTTATAAGCTTAACCAAACACCCTCTTAGTGTTTCAGTCTTTCAGCTAAACGCTCATTATATCCTAATTCCTAAACATTAAACAATCGCCTAACTCCAACTCTAAATTCATAAACCCATAATTCACACATTTATACTATACTACCTTTTTTTTCTAATTGCATAAGGCTCAACAAAGGCGGCATGTTCCTAACAAAGGCAAAACGATAACGATAATATATATTACGAGCAACTTCTACAACCTTTTTATCCAATTGCATAAGGCGAGATAAGGCCGGCACGTCTCGCATTCGAACCCCAAGAGAATCCCACCCGTCATCCACTCGAAGCTCCAAAACAACTTCATACACAACTTTCGCACTCGAAACGTGCCCGCCGCTACTTACAATACCCCGTCGCGCATTAGTTACCGCTCTACCTATCAGTTCCATCACATTCACATTCTCACCACATGATAAGTTACTAGGGTTTGGTTGTTGTTGTTGAAGGTTAGGATAGTTGAGATAATAGAGGCCGTGAAGGTAGCTAGGGTGGTCCAGATACGATGGTTCTTGTGGTGGTGGTGGTTGTGATGGTGGTTGACCGGTGAGAAAAGTCAACGGCGGTGGTCGTTGACCGTACATGGTGGCGGTCAAACCCGATAAGACCTGAATCCGATAAATCAGCCGACAATAACTAAAGTGAAGAAAAGAGTTCAAGTCAAACACTTCTCTTGAAGATAAATAAAAGTCAAACCCGATAAGATCTGAACCCGATAAGACTTTATACGATCAGGTTGACTCGAGAACCGATTTGATTCATCGAGTATATTTAGTCAACCCGATGATAAAACTTTATACGATCAGGTTGACTTAAATTCGATTTAATTTATCGGGTTAATTTAGTTAAGATGATATATTCGATAGTCTAATAAGATCGGGTTAAGATAAGTTTTCATATCGGCTTATCATGTCAATTCGATATAAAATACGATGACATGTCTAAAAGACAATTATTTTCCATAACTGGTTTTTTTGTTTTTGAACAGTAATTTTATATCACTTCTCATTAAGGAGATAAGTTGAACAAAACAAGTTATATCGAGTAGAAAAATAAAAAAATCAAAACTGATTTGTCAAACAAAATACACGAAGTAACAAGTTGAGTGAAACAAAAACAATACAAGGATGAAGAGAATTCATCAATATGAGCTTTTAATGAACACAAACATTTTAAAGATGAGGGGATTTCCATAACTGGTTAAGTAAATACATATTGACAAATTTGACAAGTTACATGTTAAAAGGGATGGTTAAGTGATTATAATATTGTTATTAAAATTGTAAAATAAAAAACAAACATAAAATATAAAATTAAATAATCAAAAGTAATAAAACGTGAAAATCCGGAGTATAAACTTGTCTTTCTCTTTTTAATAAAGTGAGAAAAACTGTTATAAAACTACGAAACACTATAAAGGATATTGATACTAGTAGGAAGATGATATAATTTCTTTTAAATTGTGTGTTAAAAAAAATGGAGTATTAAGGTGAGCTTACAAAATCGATAAACAAAACCTATTTTGTTATAAAAGCCAAATAAAACACTCAGTTTATCAGTTAATATGATATATTAGATAATTATCATTGTATTTTATCGAATCAACACGATAAGCGAATATAAAAATTATCTAATATATCATGTTAACTGATAAATTGAGTGTTTTATGGGTTTTGTTAACAGCAGCCTTATAGGTTTTTCTTAAAGCTACTATTTGTATAAAATTGCATTCAATGAACTGATTATTTCCATATTTATATGTATTTAAATATTATAATTATAGAATGTGTAGTTAAACATGGAATGATTTATCATAATTAAATATTGAGTTATTAGTTAAGTTATTTAAATATGGAAAGTTTTATATTAATTAAATGTTTAATTTTAATTATATAACCTTAAGAAAAACTCATAGGACTGCCGTTACCAAAACCCTAATTTAAAAAAAAAAACTTTTGAACAAAAGCTCATAACTACTCGTAACATATTTCCATAACTGACTGCGTTAATACATATTGACAAAGTTTAACAACTTTTTTAAGTGATTTAAATATTTTTTTAAATTTTTTCCATTTTCTTTATATATTTTATAATTTTATTTTTAGTATTAAAACTCTAAAATAAAAAAGGAAAAGAAATAAAATAAAATTAATCAAAAGTAATAAAATGTGACAAAAACGAAGTATGAATTCTGTCTTTTTTCTTGTTAATAAATTGAGAAAACTGTCAAAAATTACGAAATAATTATTATAAAATTTTACATTTCAAAAATCATAAAATGTAAAATATACGAAATGAAAAACATAAAAAAACTATCTTTTCTAATTTTAGAAAGGATATTGATAGTAGTAGGAAGATGATATAATT
Organism: Glebionis coronaria; assembly: GCA_025667525.1. Taxonomy (NCBI): domain Eukaryota; kingdom Viridiplantae; phylum Streptophyta; class Magnoliopsida; order Asterales; family Asteraceae; genus Glebionis; species Glebionis coronaria. The sequence goes on from JANFOE010001304.1 coordinate 141,111, forward strand.
TCTTTTAAAATTTGTGTTTTACAAAAAAAATGGAGTATTAAGGTGAGCCTACAAAATCGATAAACGAAACCTATTTTGTGAGTTATCTTAAAACATAAACTTATCGTAAGTACGTGTATTGTGACGACAGATACCAACTATCTATCACCAATCGACCGAACAACATACGACAACACCATCAAGCATCACCAAATACTATCATTCATTTTGTTGTTTTATTAGTTTCTCGTATATTCGATTTACATAGAGGGCATGTTTGGCAAAAGATTTTTTAACGCTTTTTTAGAGTTGTTAAATTTTGTTTAAAATATACGTAGTAATATTTTTTAAAATAACTAGCTCAGTTAAGTACAACAACTTCTTGAAGCTGTTATCTTTTTATTTTAAATAAGTATCTTTTAAATGAAAAGCTAATTCATATAACTTTTTAAATAACTAGCTTTATAAAAGCCCTATAAATCTATGATATACCCTCTAAATATATTATAATTTAAATAAATATGTCATTTTAATTCATTTTACATCTTAATTTTATAGCTAATCTACCAAACATTTTTATTGAAAACCAATACAGCTTATAACTAATGTTAATAGTTTTATAATTAACAGTTTACAGTTTATAGTTAATTGTGTATTTTACTTTTACTAGTATGTTAATGATTTAAATTCATGTGCATAACTCACATATTAAAACAGTGAATCTCAATCACTTATTTTTAGCAATTATTATTTTATTATTTTTTTTCAAAGGCATTATAAATTCTTTTATGTAACGATTAACGATTTTAAAAATAATTTTCTCAATGATTAAATCTCGTTAACCTATAAATACCTCATTTATTCAACCATTTTTCACATTTATTCAACTATTTTTCACACACATTAAATTAACAATTCTTCAAACTTCAATTTTTATACAATCTTAAAAAAATGACTTCTCAACTTTCGTAGACTACCGAAGAGAAGGTAACTTTATGTAAAGCTTGGGTGCACGTTACAGAGAATTCACTTTCAGGCCGACATCATAAGTCGAAAAGATTTTGTCGAAGGTACGTGACTTCTTTTATCAAGAAACGGGTTAGCAAAAATTCATGTACATAACTCACATATTAAAACGGTGAACCTCAATCACTTATTTTTAGCAATTGTTATTTTATTATTTTTTTTCAAAGGCATTTTAAATTCTTTCATGTAACGATTAACGATTTTAAAAATAATTTTCTAAATGATTAAATCTCGTTAACCTATAAATATCTCATTTATTCAACCATTTTTCACATTTATTCAACTATTTTTCACACACATTAAACTAACAATTCTTCAAACTTCAATTTTTATACAATCTTAAAAAATGACTTCTCAATTTTCGTAGACTACCGAAGAGGAGGTAACTTTATCTAAAGCTTGGGTGCACGTTACAGAGAATTCACTTTCAGGCCGACATCATAAGTCGAAAAGGTTTTGTCGAAGGTACGTGAATTCTTTTATCAAGAAACGGGTTAGCAAAAAAGAGGTTATGACTCAATTATCAGTAAATGGAAAAATTCGATTCGTTCTAAAGTTGGTCAATTTACTACGATTTACAATTACGTCGTACGTAAACACCCGGTTGGCACTTCAAAATATACTCTTTATTAAGAAGCTGCACTTGAATATCACACTCTTCGTCATATATTTGAATACAGTGAATGTTGAAATTTTTTGAAACAAAGTCTCCATTTGAGCATTGAAATAGCACACTTCGATAATCGAATAGTTTAAGTTTTTAAGTTTTACAACTTAAAAATTATTATTATGTTTCAATATGTTTTTTAATTTATGTAATGTTTTTTTATTTTATGTAATGTTTTTTATTTATGGTAATGTGTTTTTTATTAAATTAAAATATTTTTTTTAATAAAATGTTATTTTTATTAAATATAAAAAAACTAAAAATTGAATTAGGTCGTATTAGATTGTTTTATTGAGACAAATAGGTCGCATTAAGTCATATGAGAGAGAAAACTGAAAAATCAAGATCATGACCAGATCGCTGTTGCAGTATGTTGCAGTAGGCTAAGTAAAGGAAAACAGATAAATCGCATGTTGTTTGCAATATGCTCGTTTCCCCATGTTTCAAAGCGTACTTATAGCATAATACTATGAACAACTTTAAATTTTTTTATTTTTATTTTTTTTTTTGGAACAAACAACTTTTTTGTTTTTGGAACAAAAAACTTTTAAGGTATTAAAGTAATACATTTTCCACTTTATATGCAAAGCTTTTGGTCGAGTACTTCGGGTCTAAGCAAGTCACTCACTAGTCACTCCAAATTAACTTTATTTTTATTTTTAAAAAGAATAAAATATTAAAGTAATACTAAAATAATTCAAAAGTAAGAAAAAATATTTCTTAAAAAAAAGCAGAAAAAGGACAATAATAATTCAAAAGAGAACAAAACACTTATATGGCTCTTCATCTTCTTCCTAAAACTAAAAAACACAACTCAACTGATCATTTAAGTAGACTTTTGTATTTCAGTAGTTGACTTACTATTTTTAGTAACGTTGACCATTATTATGTTATGGGTCATTGGGGAAGGGTATGGTCGATACCAAAAGATGCATGGAATCAGGGTGTTTCCTCTACAGTTGTAAACCTTTTAGGTCTAAAAGGTGGCAAGTCCTCATCAACCAATAACTATGATGCTATAATTCAGAGATCAAATTTTGTACTCGAACTTGTGAGTGTATACATACATACCCTTTTATTTGCTTTTTTATATAAATGTATCTTCACAGGGACGAAACCAGGAGTCAAAACGACCGGTATCACAGGACCCTCCAGGACCCACCCTGATTCCGACCCTGTATCTTCATGCTTACTTGTACTGTACGTAGTATGTGTCATCAACATATATATTCTACAACTTTTTGTTGATTAGTATTTCTACTAGCTACTTGATGTCTTAGTGTATATATATAGCAGTAGCAGTTAGTTAGAGGTTTGGTAGATTAGCTATGTATGTAATCAGGGAGGACCTAGGCTCCACGACGGATGTTTACCGTTTAGCAGGACCGTCTCGATCATTTTTTTAGGTGACCTTGGACAATAACAATACGGAGGAGGCCTTGGAATTCTATATATATATTGTACATTTTTTTCTTGATTTGTAGTTCTAGGCTTGTAGCTACTTGGTGTATGTTTAGCAAAAGATCGCGCGTATAGGTTTGGTAGATTAGTCATGTATGTGATTATGGCGTAATTAAATTGATGTAAAAGTTAAATTATACTCGTCTCTAAAGTAGTGTATAAAGAAAAATCCAAAATCCGAAGCAAGCGCTCCTTGCCAAACATAACCTAGCTAAGTACTGTTTTTTAAGCGGAGTATGTAGTTAGTAGTGATGATGATAGTGTTAGAGAAAGGAATGAGTGGCTGGATAAAAGTGGTAGGATAGTGGTTGAGAAAGGAAGCCAACGTGTCGTTGGGTAGTGCTGTTTTAGTAGTGCATCGATCAATTTTGATGTAACGGACTCTGATCTTAGTACCTTGTATGTTATAGTTTGTAACTATGTACTTAGCAGTTCATTCTAATGGATGTGCATCATTTCCTTGTATGTTATATACTGGCAGAAGCTTTTTCATCGACAAAAATATGTTACTCGGTTAAATAACAAAAGTTTGTCATATCAGACAGTAAAAAATCTCGGGACATAACTTAAGTTCTGTTACGTAATGATAAAACATCTGGAAGTTTTTTTTTTTACATTATTCTCGGTTCTTTCAGAAATTCTAATGGATGTGCTGTATGTAATGTTTAGGTTCAAAAGGCTGATGAAAGTGTGTACCCATGTAACGTGGAGCCGACTCTGACCTTCATTTATCAGAAAAAAATGGTTATAGTGTTGAATAATGATGAAGGATTTTCTGCTGAAAGCTTTAAAGCACTTTGTGATGATGTTTGCAATATCAAAACGAAGGAACCTAGTGGTGATGCGTATGTTGATAACAAAAGCATTGGTTTCAAATCTGTATTTCGTGTTAGTGATGCTCCGGAAATACATTCCAATGAGTTCAATATCATGTTTAACATAAGTGACGGTTTGGCAACACCTGTTCCACCTCGTGATGTTACTTCGATTAGCAAGATGGTTACTTCAGATGGTGATCCAGAAGATGAAAAACTTTGGAAAACGTGCGTGGTACTTCCACAGAAAAATGAAGTTCTTGCAGGCAGTGATATACTTTTCATACTAATTCATAAAGTACTCCGTCCGCAAGTGATGCTATTCCTTCACCGGCTTAAATGTATCAAGTACAGAGATTTTGTACATGGTTCTACCTTTTTCATGAGAAAAGAAGCTGTTGGAGACTCCATGGTTAATATGTTTTATAATAATGAAAAAACAACCTGGTTTATCGAAAAGTTTAGACTACAAGCAGATCATATCCGGCAGGATGTCCAAACAACTGAAATATCAATGGCAGTTCAGTTAAAAGATTCAAATAATGGAAACCGCACCCCCGATCTGTTACCAGGACTTGTTTTTGCTTTTCTTCGTCCAATAGGGTATTACGGTTTTGATTTTATCATCCAAGCGGATTTTATTCTTTCCTCGTCAGCGGAAGAAGTTGATGCAGATAGTCCATGGAACCAATGGTTACTATCTGAGTTTCCAAATGTGTTCGTGAGTGCTGAGTTGTCATTCTGTAGCCTTCCATGTTTTAGGGAGAATCCAGCAAGGGGTGTTTCCATCTTTTTGAGCTTTGTTTCTCTTGAAGAGGGATTTTACGGGTTTTTTTCTTCCCTTCCACGTATGATTATCACCAAGTTGCGTGCGTCTAACTGTCTGCTTCTAGAAGGGGGCTGCAATGACTGGGTCCGCCCATGTAAAGTAGTGAGAAATTGGACAGAACAAATCCGTTCGTTGTTGCCTGATAGTTTGATAAGGGAGCATCTCGACGTTGGCTACTTGAATAAAGATGTGGTTCTCTCCGATTCATTGGCACAAGCTTTAGTCATTGAAGATTGTGGACCTAAATTTCTTGTTCGAGTTATGATATCTTTATGTCGGGCTGATTCTCTTAAATCATTGGGTCTCAGTTGGCTATCCTCTTGGCTGAATGTTTTGTTTTCGATGTTGGTTGATGAATCCGAGTATGATGTTATAAGTTCCCTCAGCCAATTACCGTTTATTCCTCTTTTCGATGGCAATTATGCATCAATTAGTGAACGTGAAATCTGGTTGCTTTGGGACGAGCCTGGTTTTGAAATGTTTGGGAGGTTGTCTCCGAGTCCGAAACTCAGACTAGTTGATCCAGACCTTTTTAGTGATCATCCTGAAAACATCGCCGAAATGCTTTACAAATTTGGGGTCCAGAGGTTATCTGCTCATGAAGTTTTTAAAGTGCAAATCTTACCGTCAATATGTGATGAAAAGATGTTGACGGAAACTACTGAGTTGATGATTGAGTACCTATCATTTGCAATGTATCACTTAGAATCAAGTTGCACCAAATGCGGTGCAGAAAAGGAGCACATATTCTCACAGTTACGTAAGAATGTTTATATTTCCACAAATTATGGGTGCAAACGGCCTATTGATGTGCCGATTCATTTCAGTGAAGAATTCGGGAATCTAATTGATATGAACAAGTTGCTTGGTGGGACCAATATGGAATGGTATGAGATTGATAACGGCTATCTGAAACACCCGGTTTACAAATCCACGCCTGAAGGAACATTGAAATGGCGGAAGTTTCTGCAGAAATTAGGAGTTACTGATTTCATGCAGGTAGTTGAAGTTGAAAAGCCCGCTGAGGGCATACAGTATACTTCTCCCGAGTTAATGCATTTGTTGTCACATGTGACCACGCTTGGTGATAGGGAAAAGAGTAAGTACCTGTTAAAGGTACTTGATACGCTATGGGATAATCATTTTAGAAACAAGCCTTATAAATCTTACTCGTATATTGTAAGAATGCTTCTAGTATGATCGATGGACTTCACTTCCCTAAAGATTTGTTCCAACACTGTCGGGCGGTGCATACGGTTCTTGGTCACAGGGTACCATACACTATTCCAAAGGTTAGTACTTTAATTTTATATCGTATGAAAAGTTGTAACTCTATGGGACTATATAAGTCTATGATATCCTATACTTTTGTTGCTAAATAGGTGTGCTCTGTGAAGTTTTTAAACGATATTGGCTTGAAGAAAACAGTCACTCTTGATGATGCGTTATCAATTCTGGATGTCTGGAGAAAATCTAAGATACCTCTCAGGGCCAGGTATCACTATTTCGTATGCAAAATTTTTGTGCATTTGTATGAATGGGGCAATTCTTTGTTTTTATGTAGTACTTTTCTTTTCCTTCGGCTTGCTTGTTAACCGTTTATAAATTTACCTTTACCAGCATATCTCAGATGTCCGAGTTCTACAGATACTTAGAGAAAGAGATGCGCATCTCGAAGCCAAAGATAGTCGAGAAATTGCATTCTCAAGCTTTCATATTTGTTCCTCATCACTCATTTAGTTCCGCGCATGAAGGGGTGTCTGGTTCATTTTTATCTCCCAGTGATGTGTGTTGGCATGATTCTTTCGGTTCAATAGAAGAAACACAGTCAATTCATCCTCTTTCCAATAAGATGTTACGCAATGTTTATCCGCGCCTCCATAATTTCTTTGTGAATGAGTTTGGAGTACCTGAAAATGCTCCTCTCGTTAGCTATCTGCAGTCTCTGCTACAGTTATCAGCCAAGAGTTCGCCATCACAGGCAGCTAAAACAGTGAGTACAGTTATACATTCGTTTGTTTATGCATATACTATGGTGCGCAAGGCACATTTTAAATATACGACTTTCAAACCATGTGACCCATATCCAACCTCAGCTATAAAACGCCAGTTTACTTCTTAAGTATACTTTGGGTGACTGTCAAACCATGTGGCCCGTTTTCATATACTAATGAACAACAACCTGAACTGGACGATTTTTCTGATTGTTATTTTCTTTCATGTGTCAGTTTTTCTATGTTCTCAAAAAATGGAGTGACGGACTGGACTCAGGGGTTATGAGGTCTGAAGATATTGATCACATGAAGATGAGAATGGAGAAAAGGAAAACGAGGATCTTTCCGACTGTGAAAAATAAATGGGTATCCTTGCATCGATCATTTGGTCTCGTATGTTGGTGTGACGATGAGCAGCTAGGAAAAGAATTCATGAACTTGAAAAATGTTCATTTCTTGTGTTTTGGGCAGCTTAGTACTGAAGAAAAGCAAATGATTCGGGATAAGGTTTCTGTTTTATTTCGGAGACTCTGAATCCCTTCTCTTTCTGAGGTACTCACATTCGCTCCCCCTCACACACATACTAACACTGATCAAATATGTTTAACACATCAACTATGGACAAATCTGGTTCTTGAAACACCCGTTTCAAGCTCGGCTTGTTTGACGCATTTTGCAACCCACCCGCTCCCGTCCATTTTTTTCAAACTGAATAGTATGTCACAAATGGTGAAAGTAGGGATAATCGTATATATAAAGTTGAAGTACTTTGTATCAATCGTCTATTTTATGGCTTCTGCAGGTGGTGACTCGTGAAGCAATATACTCTGGCACAATGGATAATAGCTTTATAGCTTACTTCATAAACGGGGCTCTCCCCTATGCTCAACGCTACATTTATAGCTTCCATCGAAAAGAATATTCTGAATTCAAGAACCTAAAGATTATCGTGGTGGAAAAGTTGTCCTACAAGAACGTCATAAAGAAATTTGGCATTAAATCCAGTAAGCAACTTAAGTGCAGTTGTCTTCTGCAGGACAACATTCTGTATGCTACTCCCAATTCTGATTCAGATTCCCACTCGCTTTTTATGGAGCTTTCTCGTTTTCTTGTTCCTGGAGTTCCTGAATTGCCCTTAGCAAATTTCCTCCACATGATTTCAAAAACAGAATTAAGCAACATTGAGGAGCAAATGGAGTTGTTTTTGACAAATAAGCGAAAACTATTGAAGCTCCCAAGTGAAGAATCCGAGTGGTCTATGTTCTCTATTTCATCGCCAGAAGAAGGTACGCCTACACCAACCACAAGTTCTGGCTTGTCACCGGATGTTCTAAATCCCGTAGAGTCTACATCTAAGAAGCTATAGAATATTTGTGTCTGTTATGTACCACTATATGATCCCTTATTTATATATAGTGTGACGAAACGCAAGAGTGCTTATGATGATAATAGTATTTCCGGTGGCGATTCTTACTGGTAACTCATATCATTTATATGGTTTTACGGTACATTTAGGAAGAGGGAGCCAAGGCTATAACAGTAGGAGGAAGAATGTATTGAGAATGAAATTATATTTCTAAATTAAGGAATGTCATATAGTATGTATTTCACAGCAGATTTTTCTTTCCACATTCTATGCCGCCTATCTCACAATACATCTCAAAAATGCTTCGGACAAGACCGAATCCACAATCTCTAGGGTCTTGGGCAGTGACGGGCAAAAACTCGATCTCAATTTACTATATTAAGATAATTAAGGGGAAAAGGTTACTTAAAGGGACTGGTTATCAAGATAAACGCAAGATTTCCTAACAAACGTGTAGCGCCAATCAACTTCTTATCTAATTCTGTGTATTCTGCCGAGAATAGTTTCTCGAAAACATACATTTAAACACCCATTTTTCTAATATCGTAAGCACTTTTGGTAGTACATGCTATACTTAGAAGTGTACTGAAAACAACAGTTATTGCAGCATAACTATATTTTAAGAGTTTTAAGCCGCTTTGGTGTCGGTTTTGTTTTCTGCTACTGTAGATGAACGATTCGTTTTCTCATTTTGGGATCAAGTGCCACACTACTGCTATGATGTGTGTGTGTATATACAAATTATAGGCTTCTATGTATGTGATGGTTCGTTATATACAGTATATAATTAGTACTTATATAAGTATTATTGTTTGAGGTATTGCGGAAAATGGTGTAACCTCTTCCAACTCGAACAGTGGTGGAACCTGTACGTAGCAACCACGACTACGACAGTAATGGAACCTGGTGTAACTGCAACAGAGGTGGAACCTCCTACAACTAACCCCGAGAGTGGTGAAACCTCTTGCAACCGCAATGGTGGTGGAACGGTTGCAAGATTCACTTAAGAATTACGTAATTTTTAATGAAGAAGAAAGTATTAGTGAAGGGATATAGATTGACAGGGAAGTCACATGGGTCTCGAGACTAAGAAGCATAAGATGATGCAACAAGGGACATCGCCTGCTTCTTTAAGAGCTTGTTAAAATTGCTCTTACACATTATAGTTCTAGATGTCCCACATCGGTGGGTGATGTAAAACAAATATAGTTTATAATTGCAAACAAGTCTGTTATTTGTATTTGTGCTAGTATTTGTATCCTATAAACGTGTTACGCTAATATGATGCAAGTTCTATTAAGGGCGGCTTGGCTTTCAGATTTTTTATTGACTGCCATATGATATTGTGATCGATGGTAATGATAATAGCAAGGAATGTTGGGATTTAATACCTAGTTAACCATGTAACTACGAGTGCGCAGCGGAATGGATCTAGTTTGAGCAATTATGATTAACACGTAATTAATAATAAACAATAAAGTAAACGCGAAAACTAACCTTCGTCCAAAAGCAATGAAACTAAAACGAGTGATAAAATATACCACCTCTATGGTTGCTCACACAAACACGTCAAATGAACACGTCCGGATTGCTAGCCGAACTCCACGTATGCCCAAACACCAAGTGTCGAAAAACCCGATCCGAACCAAAAAAACAAAACAGCCTAAAACTGCTTTGTTGTCCGAGATATAGCTTTACCCGAGAACTTTTCCCTTTGCTGTAAGATATCGGACAACACTGTCCGATCTGCACAGAAGCTTTTGTCCGAGAACGATCAGAAAGAGCCCGGAATAGCTTCTGTGATCTGTCACGCCTTTGACAGATTATCCCACGGTTTGTAAACCTTTAGTAGTATCAAATAACAACTACTAAACAACTTGGATTGATTAAATGCAAGTGATTTGAGATGGAGTGATCAATTTAAGATTATAAACCCTAATTGAGTTTAAACCCAAATTGATTAAGAGTATGTTAATGGCAGAGCTTTTCTTTGGTTTTACTTTGTGAAATTCGTGTGTTATGAGCTGGGTAGAAGGGTGTTTATATACCCATCAAATCCCACTCATGATAAGTCAAAAACTCTTCAAGTTTAAGCCTTATCCCACACAAACACCAATGTTTATCATGACTCTTCTTTACTCCTTATCTCAAATGAATCTGAACACTCAAGTAATCATTCTAGATCTTTCCTCAGCCTACTAAAACGAATTTAGGACAGCCATAAAAGTTCTTACATGATTAGTCCAGTAGTTTACAATTTCTAAGCATATCGTGAAGTAAAACGCACTCTAAGTGTTTAACGTGTGTGCCCCCAATAGGCTCACACACCTCTAGCCACATTTGGCTAATCCAACGAGCATGAACTAACAGCTCCCACTTGGTCGTTGGAGTAGACAACACAAATGTCAACGACGGAAACGTCTAGCAACGCTCACACTCGTTATTTAACTAGAGGTGTCTGAGATATAGTTTCATAGAACATTCTCAGTAGCATGGTCATTTATGTCTTGCTTTTCATCATCCTTTGTTATAGATACCGTTAAACCATGGATATGGATCCTAACTCATTCCATATAGTTTAACCATTTAGATTCTCGTTATTGAATTCAATTCAGATATACCAAATGTAACCAAGATTCATCTTGCATTACCATTTGGGTTCGGCCAAACAATTATCTGATTAATTCTAGAGAGGCGCCATGGTATCATTCTGCACATACTAAGTGGAGTAACAAATCCTTTATTGACTACAAGTGTTGTGGATGCTGCTTCACATCACTCTGAAAAATAGCTTTTATAACTACCTTATTCAGGACAGCGTTTTGCATATAATTACGAAAGTGATATCCACACATGCAGAACTTGTTTGCATCTCAAGTCTAAGGATGACTTAACAGACCATTTTCAACATCTTACTCATGACATGGATCCAAAAGTAAATGTTTGAAGTTGGGGAATCCAGTATGCATCCCTTATGAACACATATGAGTTTGGCTTAGAACAATTCTCATTCTCACAGAATATATCCAACACCCATATTTGCCTTATGTAAACAATATTCCCATATTGCTAACCGACAATGGATATTTAGAATGATTAAATCATTCATGGATTAAACATGCAAATATAGAATAACAAATTTTATATGAATGAAATAACAAATACCTCGTATCTTTATTTATCAGAAAATAAAACTGTCTTACAATTCCAAATTATCCAAATACTAATTAACATACAGATTTACATGAGACTACTAGCTGGTATCAAACCAATACCCCGAGTCAATTTAGAATGCTTAGGGAATGCTAACGCCTTCGTAAATGGATCAGCTAGATTGTCATCTGTATGAACTTTTGCTATCTTAACATCACCCATCTCAATGGTTTCTCGAAGATAGTGAACTTTTGCGCGGAAATGTCTAGCACCCTTGGTGACTCCGCTTTCATTAGCTATAGTAATGGCTCCAGTATTGTCACAATACATATCAATGGGATCTTCAATTGTGGGCATAATACCAAGCCCAGAAATGAACTTACGAATCCAAACAGCCTCTTTAGCTGCATCAAAAGCAGCTATATACTCAGCTTCTGTAGATGAAGTTGCAAAAATACTTTACTTTGTGCTCTTCCAGTCAACAGCACCTCCATTTAGAATGAAAACATATCCAGTCTGAGATTTTAGGTCATCAGCATCTGTCAGATATCCAGCATCAGTGTAGCAAGAAACCCTGAGCTCTCGTTTTTCGTCACCACCATAAACCAGAAACATATCCTTAGTATTCCGTAAATACTTAAGAATATTTTTAACAACAGTCCAGTGAAGTTCACCAGTACTCTGTTGAAATCGGCTTGTTATGTTCTGAGCGAACGCAACATCAGGACGAGTACATCTCACAGCATACATAATTGATCCTATAGCCGAGGCATAAGGAACATTCTGCATGCGTTGCTTTTCAGCTGGTGAAACAGCACATTGTGACTTACTCAATTTAGGGCTTTCATGCATTGGGATAGTTCCACGCTTGGAATTCTCCATATGAAATCTTTTCAAGATTTTCTCAATGTAAGCACTTTGACATAAACCAATTAACCGTCTAGATCTATCTCGGTCGATCTTGATTCCAAGAATATATGCAGCTTCTCCTAAATCTTTCATAGCAAAACATTTTCCAAGGTAGGATTTTACCCCTTTCAACATTGGAATATTGTTCCCCATGAGCAATATGTCATCAACATATAGAATTAGGAAAGTAACATTACTCCCACTGGCTTTGTGATATACACATGGCTCATCTTGATTCTGAGTGAAACCGAATTTCTTAATCTCATCATCAAAACGCTTATTCCATTGCCTAGATGCTTGCTTAAGTCCATAAATGGAACGCTTGAGCTTGCATACTCGGTTAGGATATTTAGGATCGACAAAACCCTCAGGTTGCACCATATAGACTTCTTCGGAAAGATGTCCATTGAGGAAAGCGGTTTTGACATCCATTTGCCAAATCTCATAGTCATAGAACGCGGCTATGGCTATAAGAATCCTTATAGCTCTAATGTCTGCTACAAGAGAAAAGGTCTCTTCATAATCAACCCCGTAGGTTTGAGTGAAGCCCTTTGCTACTAGACGAGCTTTAAAGGTGTGTACTTTGCCATCCATGTCAGTCTTTTTCTTGAATAGCCACTTGCTACCAACGGTTCTACCGTTAGGAGGAAGATCAACTAATACCCAGACATCATTATCTTTCATGGACTGCATCTCCACATTCATCGCATTAAGCCATTTTTCGAATTCAGGATCCAATAATGCAGCTTTATAGTTAGCGGGTTCTCCAAGATCCCCTAACTCATGCTCCTCAGCATCGACGTATAAACACATTCGATCTGGTGCACGGCGTGTCCTAGAGGACTTACGAATGGGATTGATATCACTTTGAGGTTCTTCAATTTCTTGATCATCCTCATCATGATCTAAGCCAGTGTCATCAGAAGGATTTGTATCTTCATCTTGAATAATTTCAAGATCTTCTATACTCCCACTTGCTTCTTGATCTAAGAGATTACTCTCAAAGAACTCAGCATTCCGAGCAACAATAACTTTGTTCTCAGGTGGGTAGTAGAAGGAATATCCCATCGTTTCCTTTGGGTATCCTACAAATATACACTTAATAGATCTGGGTTCCAGTTTGTCAGGTTTGGTCATCGTATCACGTTTAACCAAAGCTTCACAACCCCATACTCTTAAGTAAGACAACTTAGGGGCTTGCCCATGCCATACTTCGTATGGTGTCTTTTCAACCTTCTTAGTTGAAACCATGTTGAGTATGCATGCAGTAGACTCAAGGGCATAATCCCAAAAGGACTTTGGAAGAGTAGTTTGACTCATCATGGATCGAACCATGTCTAGCAGTGTTCGATTCCTCCTCTCAGACACCCCATTATGTTGAGGTGTGTAGGGAGGAGTTCGATGGGCAATAATCCCATGCTCCTTAAGATGATCCAAAAACTCTTGACTCATATATTCACCTCCACGATCAGATCGTAGTGATTTTATGGTCTTACCGAGTTGATTTTCTACTTCCTTTTGAAACACTTTAAATGTCTCAAACACTTCATGTTTATGCTTTAACAGGTAAACATAACCATACCGACTAAAGTCGTCAGTAAAAGTGACAAAGTAGTTAGCTCCTTGCCTTGACATGATTCTAAATGGGCCACAAACATCAGTATGTATTAGTCCAAGTAGATCTTTAGCCCTTTCCACTTGATGTGAATAGGGTTTTCTTGCCATCTTCCCAGACATGCAAGAGACACACTTTTCAAATGACTTAATGTCAGTTGAGGTGAGAAGTCCATCATGTTGCAACTTCTCCATGCGTTTCTTGCTTATGTGTCCAAGACGACAATGCCACAAGAGAGTAGAGTCCAAAGTTAATTTGGCTCTTTTATTGCTAACAGCAAACATAGAACTATCATTTGTTTTAGAACAAGACATATCAATTTCATAAATGCCATCCCCTCGGGGAGTAGCAGTAAAATAAACAACGTTATTCCTAGAAACTGAAATTGCATTATTCGAATCAAAACAGTTTACAAAACCATCTTTAAACAAACCAGAAACTGAAATAATCCCTCTAGTGATAGAGGGAGCATAGTGACAATTGTTCAAAACAATAACTAATCCACTAGAGAGACATAAATGATAATTTCCAATAGCTTCGACTCCTGCACGTTGACCATTGCCCATGTACAGATTCAAAGCTCCTGGATTCAGCTTCTTACTTCCCCTTAGACCCTGAGTATTATTACAAATGTGAGTACCACAACCAGTGTCATATACCCACGAATTACTCGGAAGGGAATATAGTTCTATTGTGAAAATACCTGAAGTGTTGGCTTCTTGAGACAACCTCTTCTTTTTCTGCAACTCGGCTAAGTGCTCGGGACAGTTCCGTTTCCAATGACCTATCTGACCACATTTGTGACAGGGGTCGTCCTTAGCAGGATTATCCTTTTTGGGTGGTGGAGGATTTCTGTTCTTGGGAGCATAAGATGGTTTGTGCTCGGGAGCATAAGCCAGCTTATTCTTTCCATTACCATAATTCCCCTTCGCAGCCTTAGGCGGTTTTCTACCTTGGTTTTTCTGGACCTTGCCTGCACGCACATTATGAAGTGCAGGTGAAACAACCTTCTTGGGAAGTGTTTGCTCATGTTGTTTAAGCATGGCATGCAGTTCATTCACCGAATTCACAGTCTTCCCCATGCCATGCATGTGGAAGTTTTGAACAAAACTGTCATACTCCTTGGAAAGGCCTATCAAGATCAGGCTTATTCCATAGCTGACAGTCACGGGGTGACCAAGACGCTCCAAGTTCTCAATGTAGCCCTTCATCTTAAGAACATATGAGCCTACATTTTGACCATCCTCAAGCTTGCACGCGTGAAATTCACGCGCAGTTTGAAGAAGTTCCTGTTCTGCTTGCTGAGAAAACATGGTTTTCAGCTCCTGCAACATGTCATATGCTCCGAGATGGGTTAGATTTCGTTGGATCTCTAAGTCCATAGTCATGAGCATAAGGGCAGCAATGTCCTTTGACCCTTTGACCCAAGCAGCATGAGCTGCAAGAGCATCGGGAGGGACTTGGTGACCAGGAGTTGCAACAGGTGCAGCAGGAATTGGATGTTCCAAGTATTGTTCCTTGTCTTCAGCTGATAGGATAATGCGCAACTGGCGGTACCAATCAATGAAGTTAGGCCCAGTGAGTTTGTGTTTCTCGAAGAAACTCCTGAGTACCGAATTGTTTCCGACATTGGTAGTCATCTACAATTAAAAAGTTCAAACAATTAGTATTTTCGATAATTACATTCTTAATAGAATTAACTACCCAATTAATTACTAATTAAGACTAAGATCCATCTTGTACTCCCACTCTTACAAAAGGACTATCCAATATGTAAACAAGTGGGGCAAGAGGTAAGCGACGAGCGTTAATTGCATAACATGCAACTCTTAGACTTTATGAGACCGTTCAAGACACTAGTAAAACGGTAGTAGTGTCATGAGCATGTTTAGTCTCATCTTATGCCTCGGGTCCAGGGTCTGACCGTGCATACTCGAGTTAAGTTAACCAAGCAAGAACATGCAAATATCACACAGGGTCTGACCGTCGTGAAAAATTTGCCATGGGTTTGACAAGGCCCTTAGGACTGTCCAGAGAAGCCAAATCAAATGCATGTGTTCTTAGTTGGCTGGCATACACTTAAATTTCACATAGGGTATAACACATAAATGTGGTAAAACATGTGTAGAAAGAAGCATGTAAACAACTTTGTAGCACGATTTTTAAAAACTTTTAGTAATGACACTGTAGTGATCTACGATGGTTCACGGTAGCTCCAATCGAACTCGCAAGCAAGCGCAGGACCAGACCAGCGCAAGGCAATAGTCGGATATCCTTTAGGTATGACTGTGCGCACCGGCTTATACCCGCCTTATAGTTTGTTCTAGTGGGTGAGCCGTACATCCCATGAGTCCATAGCGTCCAGTTTTTATTTTCATGAAAGCGTGTTTCAATAGTGTTTAGGTCCTTTTATTTTATAAAACACTTTTCCACGTAACACATAACCGGTCACAATGAACATGTATTTAGGCGTGTAAAATATTGACCAATTTCAATGTCATGTTTCTCTATAAGTATTTATCCATATTGCATGTAATTTAGGTGTTTTGAAAAACATGTAACAATAATGCAATTAGGAAAACAAATACAACAAACATAAGACATTAAGTAAACACATAAATCCGAGACCCCGAAGAGTCTTCCCCAAACGAAGAACCATAAGACTCTCATTAGGTTTTCATCAAGTGCCTAAATCGCCCCATGCATCACATTACGTGATTGTAGTGAGTCTTATAGCCGGATAACACATAAAATAATCATGGCAAAACAATTAACTATTAATTTTTTTAATTATTTTATGTATTCTAATTAACCATTTAATTTTAATTATATGTTTCTAATTAACAATTAATTTTAATAATTACCATCTTGTTATTTTTTTATAATTAATGACAAGTACATAATTTAATTGTCAAATAAAAATAAAACAAATAACTAAATTAGGTTTCATGCATGCGGTTTCGCGTGTTTATTTAAAACGTGTAACCCATAACCACCAAACGAGCATGACTCGTGATGCCACTGTTGGGATTTAATACCTAGTTAACCATGTAACTACGAGTGCGCAGCGGAATGGATCTAGTTTGAGCAATTATGATTAACACGTAATTAATAATAAACAATAAAGTAAACGCGAAAACTAACCTTCGTCCAAAAGCAATGAAACTAAAACGAGTGATAAAATATACCACCTCTATGGTTGCTCACACAAACACGTCAAATGAACACGTCCGGAT
>JANFOE010001305.1:0-102465 GCA_025667525.1 Glebionis coronaria
GGCTACAATGGTCCATCTTCTTTTTCTTAGGTTGCAACCAATCTGAATGTCGTATAAGTCGGTGTTCACAACTTTAAGAGAAACCTCGGATATCAAGTGTGGTGCATTGCTCGTTAAGGGGTTACTCTGCATGATAATGAAAACGTGTATATTAGACAATACTGAATGGATGCCCAACTATGTAATAATCACTAGATGTGTATAAAGCACACAAATAAGAGCATAAAAATACACTCCCACACAAATACATAACATCTTGCAGGACACACCCACAACAAGAAATTGATTAGTTTCTACCCATTACCAACATTGCCTTGACCATGGCCTACCTTTATACTTAGCATTCCAACAAAAGATACAAAATATCCATACCAACTGTATTAAATGAATCATAGATACGGTTGGCAAAGAAATATGACCTGACATAAAAAAAATTAAACATAACACATACTAACATCACCAAAAGTTGTAGATGAACGAAAAGAAACTCAAATCACATTGGCTTTTTCAGCCAAAACTTAAGAAACGACTTCGGCATGAGTTATCACAATGTAACCACTCGCTTATGATCAATCAACATTAGTTGTGCGGCATGTAAAGAGCACATAAGACACTTACAGATCAGAGAATCAAATAATTTATAAAGCAGGCATGCAAAGTATGCCATTTTGATATTTTGACCATTGGGATTGCTTGATCGAGTGATTTTGTACAAATTTTTAGGCGGGTAAGCGGTATTGAGTGTTGGAATCTAACTGCCTATTTGCTAAACTATTTTTGAAGCGGATACACACTTAAACTAAGCAGGTTGGTACCTGCGTATTTTAAAGCAACTAGAAAGTTTAACTGTGCGCGTGCTAACTTTAGGTATATTTGTCAAAAAGTGTAATAGATAAGAACTCTCAAAGCAGTGTCCCGAACACCCCTTTATTGCAAAAAGTATAGAACATTTTCAAGTATTTAAACAAACAAACAAACATATGAACTAAACATAACATATGGATACCCGATTTGGTTCATACAAATGCCGTAATATGTTTGGTGTATACCTCCCTGATATTTTAAGTAAAAAGAGTAGCCATTTCTAATCCATTTCCCAGCCTAACGAGTGAGAAACCGGAGATCATGCATCTAAATTAAGAAAATCAGAACCGAAGCCCTAATTAACAACTGACAAAATATGAAAATCGCTAAGACACACACCCTGCATGTCTAATTCTACCATATAAGTAAAAGGAACTAGAGAATCAAAACAAGTACCTTCGAAGCAACTAAATCCGCCAACTGTCTTTGCTCGTGATCAAACCCTTCATCCTCATATAAACTCTATCTGGGTTAACAAAAATTAAATGTAGCAAATCCATAGAAAGCGACTTCCTTGCCATAAATTCTCAGAAGAAATAAAAATTGACTTGCTTACCTACAAATGAGAGTGTACCGTGAAAGTTGTTCTAAAATTGAAGGAATGTAGGTGGAGTTTCTACAAGAGTAGCAACTAGAAACCATAAGTTCCTGTTAAATTTTATACAGTGCGTTAGAGAAGTGTTGACACAATATTGTTTATGAGAGCCCGAATTTTGGATATATTATAAGCATACTTTATCTGATGTTTTCCAGTCTTTCAATTTGACTCGGATTAATATTGTTATGAACATTGCTGAAATAATGAGTGTTTCCGAAAGGATTAATAGAAAAGAATTGTGCACGTGCCTGCATAGGTAAGGTTGTATGCGGACCTGGTCGCATATCTACTAAGCCACATACACTATCCAAATAAAACTAAGGCATGGCCCACCAACGTATACTAACCAGATACATGCCATAGATTGGAGAATACACATGGCATATATGAAACACAATACCACACACCCATAAACTAACCCACTGACATCCTGAAGCTGGTCTCACAAACTACAATAACTTCTAAAATCGATGTCGTATAAAATTCTAAAATTGATGCCGTAACAAATTCTAAAAGTGATGCCGTAACAAATTCTAAAATTGATGCCGTAATAAATTCTAAAATCGATGCCGTAATAAATTCTAAAATTGATGCCGTAATAAATTCTAAAATTGATGCCGTAATAATTTTTAAAATTGATGCCCAAATTATTTGGCTGTTACCGACTTGCAACAGTTCTTCCTCTATCCACTATATGTTTAGGACATTTCTTAGAATATGTCTCCTAACAGTAGACATTTATGCAAATCCTCAAATAAAAAGACCTACCTTATGCAACGTTTGGTGAAAGATCCAACGTTTCGTGGCGAATGCGTATCTTAAACAATCAGACATTATATAAAACTAGTCAACCACCTTTATACGTGAAAGATGTAAACTCAAATAAAAATGTAAACTTAAATAAACTAGCTAAGAAAGAAACTGATTAAAACTTGTTATAGAATTTTTAAGAAAACCACCCCCTAACTCAGTTTATTACAAAAACTTAATTCAACATTACACATAATATGGTTCTGTCATAATTAAGGAATCACACATAATATTAAAAAACATTAATTTTGACAAAAATGAATCAGAGAGAATTTACAATCAGATATAATACATACCATGGCTCAATTGAAGACAACTTTTAGAATCATTTAACAGACAGGTCTGTGCCAACAGCTTGACCAGCAGAAACATCAAACAATACTTGCATAAGTATCAGATTCAGCTCCTTTAGATACCACTGTCTGGTGTCTGTAAAAAAGCTCATGTATCAATGCCTATAATATACCTATAATATTGAGAATACATGGAGCACAAAAAACATTTACAAAGAACATTTCTTAAAATCCCTTCGGCTACTCTCATTCTAGTAAATCAGAAGAATGATACGAAATGACCTGTCCATGTGAAAAAGACACCTCAGATACATGTCTAGGCCGACCTGGACTACCTCCAATAATCAAAATGACAGACTCAAAACATAACGCAGCCCTATGCCTCATGCACTAAGTCTCATGTTATTCACAAAGATCTATCTAGAAATAATACATTAAATTACCAAAAATGGATGCAATAAATACCTCAAACGGGTCACCTTTAGTGAGCGTAAACAAATTTTGCATTATATAATATGTCACTTGTCGAAATAACTTGAGCAGCTATAGGTTATGTTAAAGCTTGATTCTGTATATGGAGTCAGACCTGTACTGGCTGCATTATCAGCAAACAAAAGGGAATTTCACGTTTTGTATGTTCAAGAAGGTATTGATTTTAGTGGAAATAATAAAAGGAAAAAAGATAAGAAAGGGTTTGAGAAAGTATTAAAACTGGCCGAGAAAATCGGGTCAACAACTAAAGAAATTACGGAAAACGATCTTAAAATGGTCGTTGATAGCTGGTCTCATCAGGCTTGGTTCTCGATGCTTCACCTTGAGAGATGGTGAATATTAGGGAATTGGATCGAGTAGTGACTGATGCAGACGAAGGATCTCCTCTGTGGTTAGCTTTGGATGAATTCACGGATCCTTAAAATTTGGGTGCCATAATTAGGTCGTTGTATTTCTTTGGTGCATCAGGGGTTGTACTTTGTGCCAAGAATTCTGCACCACTTAGCGGGGTTGTAAGTAACGCAAGTGCTGGTTCGCTCGAGTTGACTGAAATTCGGTCTTGCAAGAATATTATGCAGTTTTTGGTATCGTCTGCAAAAAATGGTTGGAGGGTTATTGGTGGTTCAGTTGCTCCACGGGTTGTAGGACTGAATAAAGTGACAATAGGCGAGCCCACAATCCTTGTATTGGGGGAGTGAAGGAACGGGTTTGAGACCATTGGTCGAGATCTCATGTGCTCAGTTAGTTAAGATTCATGGGAATATCCCGGTACATATGAGTCCAGGCTTAGAAGATGCAGAGACTGAGGGGCTTCAGTCATTTCTTGCTGTCGAAATTTTGAATGTTAGCGTTGCAGTTGGTGTGCTTCTTCATCACTTGGTTGGAACCAAGAACACCAAGACTATAGTTGATGTTCAGGGTTAATTCTTTTTTGGTTTTTATGATATCTTTCATGTTTATTAGATGCAATTGTTTTTGGTTAAGAATCAGTGTAGTTGATATCGATGGTTGATTTATTGCTTCTAAATGTTTTAAATGTTTTTCTAGTCCCCGAGCTAAATTCTTACTGATAGGATCACAAACACATGTAAATGGTTACTGATATGATCACACACACGTGTAAATGGCTAGACAACGTAAAATCCCTTCTGTTTGCTATGATGCCCTAATATCGTTGGGAACGGATTCCGTAATATTGTTTGGAACTGATGCCACAATGTAGTTTGGAACTAATGCCGTAATATAGTTAGGAACTGATGCCAAAATTTGGGAACTGATTCCTAATAGTTTGAATTTGATGCCCTATAACAATTTCAAATTGATTCCCTAAAATATGTATGCTATGATGCACTAAGATGTGACTTATTTATTACATAGATTAATTATAAGGGGATGCTAGTAGCATAATATACACGTATAATAGGCTATAGACTTGTGTTTACTAATAATTAAATTATATTATTAGCTTACAGGACCTAACGATCTGCTCGTATTATCACAAGTAGATGTTGTATTAATACACCTGTCTTTTTTAGGCTCATTCATCCGCTTAAAACAATCTTTCCTGATAATAAGCGTAACAAGGGAGTATAAATAGCTAACATAAACCTAACAAACCGCTCATTTCACAAATTTACAAACACAAAAATATACATCTGTAGAATACACCTATCACATATAAAAAAAACAACAATTTAACAAATGAAAACCATAAGAAAGCTATATCAATCGTCAACAAACCTAACAACTATGAGCTCATATAATCATAACCTAATTATTTCTTGTAAACCAACAGAAAGCTATATCTTATATTATAATATGATTTAATCCAACTAGTGTTAACGAATTATATAAAGGAGACTCTACAACGGAGACGTGACCTGTTATCGGATCGTTGTGGTGGTGGTTGGAGAATAATATATGGGACGTTGTGGCGGTGGTCGGACATTGCGGTGGTGGTCAGATCGCTGTGGTGGTGGTCGGATCGCTGTGGTGGTGGTCGGATCATTTTATGGTTACAGTTGTGTGTGAGAAATGTGTTTATGTTTGTGTCTGAAATGGGTGAGTTTTGATCCATTTGATCGGTTATTGGTATAAGTTATAGAAAATGGCAATATCTACCCTCCGCTTGTTCGTTTATTTTTGTTTTCTACCCTCCGGTTTGATATGTTAGATAATATACCCTACAACTTTGTTTTCTAGGTTTTCTACGAAAGTAAGGTTTTCTCTAGATCCCACCCCTATATATATATATATATATATATATATATATATATATATATATATATATATATATATATATATATATATATATATATATATATATATATATATATATATATATATACATATATATATAGAGGAGGGTTAACATGAGAACAAAATTAAAGTCGTAAAAGTAAAAACCAATTACAACCATTAGATCATCTAATTAGTGTTAGATGATACCAAAATTTAATGCATGGCTTTTTTTGTAATTAACTACAACTTGAAGGTTTTTTTTTCTCACATTATAAACAATTTACCTAATTGTCATTAATCCTAATTAAAAGTTCAGTTACGTAAATAAAAAAATTACTAATATTACATTGAAAATTTGTACGTTTGAACTTTTGGTCATGTGTTATTATTAATGTTTCATACATAAAATATATGTAATCAGATTTGATACACAAAAATATATAACACACATTGTTAAAAATTTTTGTTACACATTCTTTGTCATGAAATCATAAATTATACAATATATCAACAACCAAATGAAACAAACCAATACGCCATGATACATTATTTTTAAAATAATGTAATGCGCCGTGACACATTATTTCAAAAATAAATTGATGCGTCGTGATAAATTTATCGACGAATCGGGTTTTGATCGAATATTTGTAAAATAGCGGATACGTCATGGTACATTATTTTTAAAAAAAAATGATGCGTCGTAGTACATTATATAAAAAACAGTTGATGTGTCGTGGTTATCAAGATTTGAAAGTAATTTTCTTATCAAGAAAATGTGGTAATTATAACTCTCGGTAATGAAAATAATGAAGCAATAAGTTGGAGTCATAAAAAAAGTCAATGGATAAGTAAAATACTAATGTACCCTTTTGTGATACCCTAGAACCGAGGTCACTAACATTACCCTAAATTACGCTAATTTTTGAAATTTTTAATAAATATTAATTGCTATATATTTTAGTATTTTGGTTGAAACCGATGTTCGAGGTTATAATTTTGACGATTGACGATTCAAGAAGGATGATGACGAATACGATCCCGATGGATGCCCAAATTTCTATAATTATTGACGTTTTATCGATAATGTAATTTTTCGAGAATTTTACTTACGGTTCGTGTTAAGTCGAGTCGGGTGAGTTTTATAGCTTTCCGGGTACATTTAAAGTATCCCAAAAGTATTTTGGAGTGTTTGGGATAATTTTCGACTCCCGTAAAATTTTCTAAAATGACTAGTGAGTCAATCCCGCAAAGTTTTAGTGTCGTTTTTACTTGAGGCCAAAAGAAAGCCTAAATTGCACAAGGGGTCCTTCCAATTTTACAAAAGGGGAAATGTAAACACACACATAACAAAAACACTTGAAAAAAAAATTTTGTTCTCTCCCTCTCTTCCCCTTTAGGCCGACGGTCACCCCCAACCCACCAAAAACCACCATTAATTTTTTTTTCTACTTGGTTTTGATTAAAACTAAGGTTAGACCACCTCTAATCTAATCATTCCCTACCTTTCTATGTAATCAAATCCAACATGCATTCAAATTTTTTTTTCAAGAATCAAAGGAATTTTTGAAACTCGTTTTTGATGTTAATTGGATAAATGCATGTTAAATTCATGTGTAATGGGGGTATAATCACTAAACAAACCCACCAAAATTGATTTGGTTGTGGTGTTTTGGTCACCCAAACCCCACGGCTAAGGGGGGTGTTTGGGAAGCCATGGTGATTGATGTTTTGAGCATTGGTTTTGTGTTTAATCTTGTGTTCATAGATGTTTTAGATGGATACAAGTACTTGCATGTTTGTTTTTAGGATTTTAGCTTATGAGGTTGATGATTAATAGGGGTTAGGAACTGAAAATGTGGTTTGGTTGTGATTAGGGAAGCTTAGGATGATGCCTAGTGATGATAAATAGGTTTGGAATCGAGCGTAAGTGTGATTTTGGTATGATTGAATTTAGGCAGAAAGTTTAAGGCATTTTCGTAAAAATCATTTTGAAAACAGGTCTTGTGGATAGGATAGACTTGTAGAGAATTTTCTTAGCTTCGATTTGGTATAAGGTAGAGCTTACGACTCCTAACGAGTCAAAGGTTATGACGTTTTGAAATTCGTGTACCGGGAGATGAAAACCGTCATAATCCGAAGTTATGATTGCTTTTAGGTCAAATCCCGGGGACTATAAGTCTAGTTTGGTAATGGTCAAGGACTGAATTTTGGTTTCAAACCTGCACATTTGAGTCTACAATAGGACTTAGGTGTCAAATGGGTCAATGGAGTATTTTAAACGGGTCAAACGGGTCCGACTTGGTCAAAGTACAATTTCAGTCCGAAAAACGTAGTTTTTGGAAAAGCGTTGAGTAACGGGTCGTAGAAGTAAAAATTTTTGTTGGGATTAAATATGTGTTATCTACAGGTCTTATAGTATTTTTGAGAATTTTGTCAAATTTTATAAAGATGTTTAAGTATAGTAAAATAGTCCGTACTTTTGGTGAGTATCGGCGAAAATGAATAAAAATGGATAACGTTAATAATAAGGACGAATGGTGTAAAATGAGTAACGCTTGTTGTTTTGTTTTGGCGTGAGTTGTAATTGTCATAAGTGACTAGTATTTATGTATTTTATACAGTACCATAAGGTTTTAAAATGAGATTACTCATTACGCGTTATTTGGTTGATAGGTGTTGATTTACCCGGGCATCCATATCGTCGTCAGTGACCGTCTCTCGAACTATCGACTACTTGATATATAAGGTGTGAATTTATAGCCTCGCTTATTATTATTTCAAACTGTTTTACCCGCGAGGGAAATGCATGCTAGTTTTTAAAATGAACATATGTCATGAATGATTGTTGGTCCCGAATGTTGCCTTTGAAATTGTGTTGAGTACCTAGTTGCAAAAGTCCCTAATTTCATGAACTATTAACTATTGTTTAGTCCTAGCGTGGATTAGAAATAGCCGCTTATACAAAGTGATAGTACTATGGGGTTGACTACCCTATCCGAGACGAGGGCTAGTACGTTGATACCCCCTGCGGACGGATAATTTGTGATAAGAGATAAGGTATAATTGCAACTGATGCCTTATTAGGGGCCTTGGTTTCATCTGAATCACGCCGGTAATTATTACGCGGGTGATTGAGTTAACGGTTTAGTGTCATGAGCTTAAACACAATTGCCAGTATCTTGAATATAGATTGTTTGATCGACAAGTCTATGAATGATCGTGAATGGTTTTTATTTCACATATGTTCACAATGAATTGTAAAACCTATGAATTCCACTCAACGTTTTCGTTGACCAAATTTAGCATGTGTTTCAGGTAACCGCTGAAGTGTAGCATGGAGCGTGCATGGGATGGATGTTGTGTGTATGGCTTGGAGTCTGCTTGTTTTTCCTCCCTTTTCTACTTAAACATTTTTAACTTTAATGTTATGTTGTTGTAAAAACTGAAATTTTTGGGTTGAGATTCATGGGGACCGAAAACGCTAAACTCTGTTGTACCAAGTGGGGTTGGAAAAACCGTAGACATGTATCTTTTAAC
The DNA here is from genome assembly GCA_025667525.1 of Glebionis coronaria. Lineage (NCBI taxonomy): Eukaryota > Viridiplantae > Streptophyta > Magnoliopsida > Asterales > Asteraceae > Glebionis > Glebionis coronaria. The sequence goes on from JANFOE010001305.1 coordinate 8,836, forward strand.
AATTTTTAATTTAAGTTTTAAGTTGACGTCTCTTTAGAGTCGTTCGATATATCTTGTGTGCGATGATAACTGCCTAGCACCCAAATGTTGTAGTTCCGCTGCGCATAGCATTTGGTGGGGTGTTACAGATTGGTAATCAGAGCCATGAGTTATAGAGAACTAGGTCGTTTTTAAAAATCCTAAACTATAACTTTTGGTGTCGTAAGAAATTGTCCAAGCACACACAACTATCCTGCATGGCTCCGGTAAGATTTATTTTTGTATTCATGGCATTTGACGTATACTTTTGAGTTGAAGTATATATGTGGGTAATTATTAAGTAAGTATGGAAATTACTATATGTAGACGTTGAAATTATACGTGGAATATCCGACACCGTAATTTATGTATTAATCATGCATGAGCATCATATTATTACATTTTGGGCATATGTACCACCTTTGCATTGCATTTGCATACATGTATTTATAAATATTGTATAGTTACTTACGTACCCTCCGAAATTCGCTGTTATTGCAGGAATGGCCGAGGTACCGCCTAATGGTAATGGAAACGATTACGTTGTAGGTCACGAGGGGGGACCGTTTCCTCCGAACCCGCCGGATAATGACAATGGATGGATCGCTCCAGAAGAAGAAATAGGGCCGGAAAATGACAATGATGAAAGTGAGGTGGACAACTTTAGCATCAGTAGTGATGAGAGTGAGGATTCTGAGGAAGAGCCCGAGGAACTAATGGATGATGGCATTCCCGAGAATGCTGTAGGTCAGACCGAACCTGATTTGTTTCAATCTCCGAATTCGCCAAAGGGTTATGAAGTACCTCCAACTGATCGATATGAGCAGCAACCCTTTAGTTGCCCGATGGACAATTGTAAGGACTATTTGAGAACAGTGCCAGGATTTGTTCGAGTAAGTAATGGGAGCGGTGCAGAGTCCAACAAATCATCAAAATCGCAATCTATTCATGAGAATATCGCAAGGGTCTACTTTCTGAGACCAAGACACTACTGGGATCCCGAGGGTCGTTTGAGGAGGATGGATAGGTTGATGTATGAGCGGTTTGTAGTTGAGACCAGGGTAATTAAGAGGTTTGATAAGAATGAAAGGGCACATCAAAGACTGTTGGAAAGGACTGCAAGAATTGAGTATGATGGAAATGCAAACAAAAGTGATATCAACAGTCTAAGATCGATGATCGCAAATTTGAGCTCTAGTCTTGACCGTGTTAGGGAAGATCAAGTGAGATTGTCTAGGATGCAGAGTTGGGAGCATCGAGTGAGAGCATCATTGCCCCCAGATTGGAGATTTGTGGACGATTTGGAAATGGAAGCTAATGACTTCATGATCCAGCCACCTACCAGAGGTGCTTGTATCACTGTGGGAAATCAGGTAGCGATTGAGTGTGGGTCTACGTCAGGGACGAAAAAGGAGACTGAATGTGGGCCGGATGACAAAGGAAAGAGAAAAATGGATGATGTGGACAAGGATGATAGTGATGAGGAACCCGAGGAAGATGATGACGATCCGCCATCCAAGAGGCCATGTGGATCACCACATGCCTAGTTGCTTGTCTTGTATTTTATCTTTGATCATTGTAATAGAACTGTTTTAGACTTTTGTATGATGGCATTATGACGAAAAACTTGAGGACTTAAGTTTTATGGTGAATGGTTGTAGTGGCAATACTTGTCACAATTTTGGTTGATTATCAATACAATCCATGTTTACCTTTCATGATCTGTGATATGTCTTAAATTTGATCTTTTGTGATGTGAATTGATGAATATTAGTAACTCTGTAGTGATGTGTCGTTGTATTTATATTATGTCTTGAAAGAGAAATCCATCTTAATCTTGATATGTGTACTTACATTGTTTTCTATTTTCCCTGTCTTGCAGAAAGATATATTTGATAACGCACCATGCCTCCAAAACTAACCGCCGACCGTGTGAACACGATGATTCAGGAAGCCATTGCGAATGCGCTAGAAGCAGACCGAGCAGGAAGGAATCCAGACCAGGGCAGAAATGCGGGGAGATAGCAAGCCCCAAGAGAATGTACTTACTCTAGTTTCATAAAATGTGGTCCCACGCAATTTCGTGGAACTGGTGGAGCTCTAGAACTCAGGAGATGGTTGGAAAAGGTTGAAAGTACTTTTGAGATTAGTGGTTGTTCAGAAGCGAACAAGGTCAAGTTTGCGGCTGCTACGTTTCTTGACGATGCATTAAGTTGGTGGAACACCCAAGTAGCCACTGTTGGATTGGCAGTAGCGAATGCAAGAACATGGACTGCAACTAAAGCTCTTTTGACCAAGAAGTTCTGCCCGGAAGAGGAGTTGGGTCAATTGGAAGATGAGTTGAGGCACCTGACTTTGAAAAACAATGATATCGCTGCTTACACCAGGAGGTTTAATGAACTAAGCCTTTTGTGTCCAGACACCTTTGCCGATGGTAACAAGAAGATGAAACAGTACATCAAAGGTTTATCCAGTAATATCAAGGGTGAGACGACTTCGTCTAAACCTGGGTCGTTTGATGAAGCGGTCCAGATGGCTCACGCATTGATGGATGTCAAACTCCAGGACAAGAAGAACTTCATTGCTGAAGGAAATAAGAGGAAATGGGAAGCGGCACAGAGCAATCAATCCCAGGGTCAAAGCCGAGGTGGAAACCGAAACAACAATGGTCAGAACCGCAATCAGCAGTTTAACCAACGAAGGAATGAAGGGATGAGAGCTGTGACAAACACCAGAGGAGCGAAGGTGAATCCCCACTGTGGTAGGTGCAACTTGTACCATGTAGGGAATTGCCCGCCTGCATGCGGCAAATGTGGAAAAGCGGGTCACAGGATGTCTGATTGCCGAACGAAAGGGGTAGCCACTGGGGCGAATGCTATCAGAATGAGGGGATGTTTTGGATGTGGAGAGAGAGGCCATATGCAAGGGAATTGCCCGAAGGCAGGAAACAAGCAAGGAGGTAACAATGCTGCTGCCGTGTATCAAGTAGGGACGGATGATAAACCACAGGGTCCTAACGTGGTTACCGGTACGTTTTTGCTAGACGCTTGTTATGCTAGTATTTTGTTTGATTCTGGCTCCGACAAGAGTTTTGTAGATGTTAAATTTAGTCGTCATATCGATAGAAAACCGGTATTGTTAGCGACTAGTTATAACGTTGAGTTAGCCGATGGGAAAATTGTTAGTACGAATTCTATACTGAAAGGGTGTACCTTGAAGTTAGGAAATTACGCTTTTAAAATCGACTTGATGCCTATAGAGCTAGGATCGTTTGACGTGATTGTGGGAATGGATTGGCTAATGGCGCACAGTGCTATGATCGTCTGTGGCAAGAGATTTGTTCAGATTCCGTTGAGGAATAAAGTCTTGACTGTGAAGGGAGACGAATGCACTTCTCGTTTGAAAGTGATTTCCTGTTTGAAAATGATGAAGTATGTAGAGAGCGGATGCGATGTGTTTTTGGCACAAGTTTCGAGTGATGGTGATTTAGAGGCGAGGATTGAAGAGGTACCTGTTATCTGTGAATATCCGGAAGTTTTTCCAGACGAGCTGCCGGGTTTACCACCTACCCGTGAGGTCGAGTTTCGAATTGATTTGGTGCCAGGAGCTGCGCCGGTTGCGCGTGCACCCTATCGCTTAGCACCATCCGAGCTAAAGGAGTTATCGGATCAACTGAAGGAGTTGATGGACAAGGGATTTATTAGGCCGAGCTCATCACCATGGGGGGCGCCAGTGTTGTTTGTGAAGAAGAAAGACGGGTCATTTCGGATGTGTATTGACTATAGAGAACTCAACAAGCTGACGGTTAAGAATCGGTATCCATTGCCGAGGATTGACGATTTGTTTGATCAATTGCAAGGTTCCAGTGTATACTCAAAGATCGATTTAAGATCAGGGTATCATCAACTACGCGTAAGAGAGGAGGATATTCCTGTAACTGCCTTCCGTACGCGGTATGGATACTTTGAATTTCGAGTGATGCCGTTTGGGTTGACGAACGCGCCTGCTGTATTCATGGACCTTATGAATCGCGTATGCAAGCCGTATCTAGATAAGTTTGTTATTGTTTTTATCGATGATATTCTTATTTACTCTAAGAGTAAGGAGGAGCACGAGAAGCACCTGGGAAAGATTTTGGATCTGCTGAAGAAAGAGAAGCTGTATGCGAAGTTCTCGAAGTGTGAGTTTTGGTTAGAATCCGTGCAATTCCTTGGTCACGTGATTGATAGCAAAGGAGTTCGCGTGGATCCTGCCAAGGTCGAAGCGATCAGGGAATGGTCGGCACCGACAACGCCGACTGAAGTTCGACAATTCCTTGGTTTAGCTGGGTATTATCGGAGGTTCATTGAAGGATTTTCGTTGATAGCAAAGCCATTGACAAAGCTTACCGAAAAGAATAGGGTGTATGAATGGGGAAATGAGGAAGAATTCGCTTTCAAAACGCTCAAGGACAAGTTATGTTCCGCACCAATATTGTCATTACCTGAAGGAACCGAAGACTTTGTAGTATATTGTGACGCATCTCGTAAGGGTTATGGAGCGGTATTGATGCAGCGTGAAAAGGTGATAGCTTACGCGTCGAGACAACTGAGGAAGAATGAGGAGAACTACACGACGCACGATTTGGAATTAGGAGCTGTAGTCTTTGCGTTGAAGTTGTGGAGACACTATTTGTATGGGACGAAGTGTGTTGTATTCACTGACCACAAGAGTTTGCAGCACATTTTAGATCAAAAGGAGTTGAACATGCGACAGAGACGATGGGTAGAACTACTGAGTGACTATGACTGTGAAATTCGCTACCATCCTGGCAAGGCGAATGTTGTAGCGGATGCACTGAGTAGGAAGGAACGAGAGAAACCTTTGAGAGTCAGAGCTTTGGTAATGACTGAGAGCGTTGACTTAACCGAAACTATACTGAAGGCTCAAGAGAGGGGACTAATGAAAGGGAATGTTGAAGCTGAGAACTTGGGAAGAATGTTGTAACCTCTTTTTGTGATTAGGTCAGACGGATTGAGATATTTCGAGAATCGGATTTGGTTACCATTGTGTTCATCTGAGGAAGGAAAGCTTTGAGTACGAGAATTGGTTATGAACGAGTCTCATAAGTCGAAGTATTCGATACATCCTGGATCGGATAAAATGTATCACAACCTGAAGAAAGTTTATTGGTGGCCGAATATGAAGGCGGATATTGCTCGTTACGTTAGTAAGTGTTTGACTTGCACGAGGGTTCAAGCAGAACATAAGAAGCCGTCTGGGCTGTTGGTACAACCAGAGATCCCAGAATGGAAATGGGAGAAAATCGCTATGGATTTCGTGACGGGTTTACCTAGAACTCCTAGTGGATGTGATATGATATGGGTAATAGTGGATAGGTTAACGAAATCTGCTCATTTCTTACCTATGAAGAAGACGGACAGTATGGAAAAGCTGGCCAGTGTGTACGTGAAGGAGATCGTTTGCAGACATGGAGTGCCGTTATCGATCATTTCGGATCGCGATAGTAGATTTACTTCGGAATTTTGGAAATCGCTTCAACGTGCGATGGGCACTGAATTGAGTTTAAGTACAGCTTATCACCCGGAAACTGACGACCAGAGTGAAAGAACTATACAGACGATGGAGGACATGCTCCGAGCATGCGTGATTGATTTTGGAGGAAGTTGGGAACGCCACTTGCCTCTAGTGGAGTTTTTGTATAATAATAGTTACCATGCGAGTATCAAGGCAACACCGTTCGAAGCGTTGTATGGAAGGAAATGTAGATCGCCTGTGTGTTGGAGTGAAGTAGGAGAAAGTCAATTGACTGGACCCGAAATGGTTTTAGAAACGACAGAGAAGATTGTGCAAATCAAGAACCGACTACTTGCCGCGAGAAGCCGACAGAAGAGTTATGCCGATAACAGAAGGAAACCGTTGGAATTTGAAGTCGGAGATATGGTTATGCTCAAGGTATCTCCGTGGAAGGGTGTAATTCGTTTTGGGAAGAAAGGAAAGTTGAGTCCGAGGTATATTGGACCATTTAAGATCGTTAAACGAATTGGACCAGTAGCGTACAAGTTAGAGTTGCCGAGCGAGCTTAGTGCTATTCACGACACGTTTCACGTATCGAACTTGAAGAAGAGTTTGGCGGATAAGGAATTGGTGATTCCTTTGGACGAGATTCGACTGGACGACAAAATGCATTTTGTGGAAGAACCTGTGGAAATTATGGACCGAGAGGTCAAGAGGCTGAAGCGTAGTAGAATTCCTATTGTGAAGGTTCGATGGAATTCTAAGCGTGGACCGGAATACACTTGGGAACGTGAGGACTTTTTCAAGGAAAGGTATCCTCATCTGTTCCAGCGGTACGAAATGTGAGTATAAGAAGAGGCGAGCGCCGGGACGTCGCTCTCTTTAAGGAGGGGTGGATGTGATACCCTAGAAACGAGGTCACTAACATTACCCTAAATTACGCTAATTTTTGAAATTTTTAATAAATATTAATTGCTATATATTTTAGTATTTTGGTTGAAACCGATGTTCGAGGTTATAATTTTGACGATTGACGATTCAAGAAGGACGATGACGAATACGATCCCGATGGATGCCCAAATTTCTATAATTATTGACGTTTTATCGATAATGTAATTTTTAGAGAATTTTACTTACGGTTAGTGTTAAGTCGAGTCGGGTGAGTTTTATAGCTTTCCGGGTACATTTAAAGTATCCCAAAAGTATTTTGGAGTGTTTGGGATAATTTTCGACTCCCGTAAATTTTTCTAAAATGACTAGTGAGTCAATCCCGCAAAGTTTTAGTGTCGTTTTTACTTGAGGCCAAAAGAAAGCCTAAATTGCACAAGGGGTCCTTCCAATTTTACAAAAGGGGAAATGTAAACACACACATAACAAAAACACTTGAAAAAAAAAATTTGTTCTCTCCCTCTCTTCCCCTTTAGGCCGACGGTCACCCCCAACCCACCAAAAACCACCATTAATTTTTTTTTCTACTTGGTTTTGATTAAAACTAAGGTTAGACCACCTCTAATCTAATCATTCCCTACCTTTCTATGTAATCAAATCCAACATGCATTCAAATTTTTTTTTCAAGAATCAAAGGAATTTTTCAAACTCGTTTTTGATGTTAATTGGATAAATGCATGTTAAATTCATGTGTAATGGGGGTATAATCACTAAACAAACCCACCAAAATTGATTTGGTTGTGGTGTTTTGGTCACCCAAACCCCACGGCTAAGGGGGGTGTTTGGGGAGCCATGGTGATTGATGTTTTGAGCATTGGTTTTGTGTTTAATCTTGTGTTCATAGATGTTTTAGATGGATACAAGTACTTGCATGTTTGTTTTTAGGATTTTAGCTTATGAGGTTGATGATCAATAGGGGTTAGGAACTGAAAATATGGTTTGGTTGTGATTAGGGAAGCTTAGGATGATGCCTAGTGATGATAAATAGGTTTGGAATCGAGCGTAAGTGTGATTTTGGTATGATTGAATTTAGGCAGAAAGTTTAAGGCATTTTCGTAAAATTCATTTTGAAAACAGGTCTTGTGGATAGGATAGACTTGTAGAGAATTTTTTTAGCTTCGATTTGGTATAAGGTAGAGCTTACGACTCCTAACGAGTCAAAAGTTATGACGTTTTGAAATTCGTGTACCGGGAGATGAAAACCGTCATAATCCGAAGTTATGATTGGTTTTAGGTCAAATCCCGGGGACTATAAGTCTAGTTTGGTAAATGGTCAAGGACTGAATTTTGGTGTCAAACCTGCACATTTGAGTCTACTATAGGACTTAGGTGTCAAATGGGTCAATGGAGTATTTTAAACGGGTCAAACGGGTCCGACTTGGTCAAAGTAAAATTTCAGTCCGAAAAACGTAGTTTTTGGAAAAGCGTTGAGTAACGGGTCGTAGAAGTAAAAATTTTTGTTGGGATTAAATATGTGTTATCTACAGGTCTTATAGTATTTTTGAGAATTTTGTCAAATTTTATAAAGATGGTTAAGTATAGTAAAATAGTCCGTACTTTTGGTGAGTATCGGCGAAAATGAATAAAAATGGATAACGTTAATAATAAGGACGAATGGTGTAAAATGAGTAACGCTTGTTGTTTTGTTTTGGCGTGAGTTGTAATTGTCATAAGTGACTAGTATTTATGTATTTTATACAGTACCATAAGGTTTTAAAATGAGATTACTCATTACGCGTTATTTGGTTGATAGGTGTTGATTTACCCGGGCATCCATATCGTCGTCAGTGACCGTCTCTCGAACTATCGACTACTTGATATATAAGGTGTGAATTTATAGCCTCGCTTATTATTATTTCAAACTGTTTTACCCGCGAGGGAAATGCATGCTAGTTTTTAAAATGAACATATGTCATGAATGATTGTTGGTCCCGAATGTTGCCTTGGAAATTGTGTTGAGTACCTAGTTGCAAAAGTCCCTAATTTCATGAACTATTAACTATTGTTTAGTCCTAGCGTGGATTAGAAATAGCCGCTTATACAAAGTGATAGTACTATGGGGTTGACTACCCTATCCGAGACGAGGGCTAGTACGTTGATACCCCCTGCGGACGGATAATTTGTGATAAGAGATAAGGTATAATTGCAACTGATGCCTTATTAGGGGCCTTGGTTTCATCTGAATCACGCCGGTAATTATTACGCGGGTGATTGAGTTAACGGTTTAGTGTCATGAGCTTAAACACAATTGCCAGTATCTTGAATATAGATTGTTTGATCGACAAGTCTATGAATGATCGTGAATGGTTTTTATTTCACATATGTTCAAAATGAATTGTAAAACCTATGAATTCCACTCAACGTTTTCGTTGACCAAATTTAGCATGTGTTACAGGTAACCACTGAAGTGTAGCATGGAGCGTGCATGGGATGGATGTTGTGTGTATGGCTTGGAGTCTGCTTGTTTTTCCTCCCTTTTCTACTTAAACATTTTTAACTTTAATGTTATGTTGTTGTGAAAACTGAAATTTTTAGGTTGAGATTCATGGGGACCGAAAACGCTAAACTCTGTTGTACCAAGTGGGGTTGGAAAAACCGTAGACATGTATCTTTTAACAATTTTTAATTTAAATTTTAAGTTGACGTCTCTTTAGAGTCGTTCGATATATCTTGTGTGCGATGATAACTGCCTAGCACCCAAATGTTGTAGTTCCGCTGCGCATAGCATTTGGTGGGGTGTTACACCTTTTTAATTTATAACATTTATAATTTAACTTAAATGCTTAAATTCTATGTGTCATATTTTTATTGAGTTCTCATTTTTATAATCTTAAAAAGTTCTCATTTGATCCCAATTCTATATATATATATCTCTATATTATATATAGGTATAATTATGATTTGAAACCACACTTTTTAATCCAGTCATATCCCAGTCACATCTTTAAGCCAATATTATTTTAGAATTTCCTAGAAAATCTCCAAATTCCACAAAATTCGGATTTTAAATGGCAGTATTCTGAAAATCGCGTTTTGAAAACGCAGTCTTGAAAACTGCGTTTTGAAAATCACGTTTTGAAGGTCTGGGCCGAGCCGGGTCTGGTTCGGTCCGTTTCAAGTCTGGGTTAAATAATTTCAGCATTTAATTTTCGTATTTATCATTTTTTTGGGATTAATTATTTAATTTCGGATTTTTAATAAATATTTAATTAACTTCGAAGTTTTTTAAAAATAAAATGCTCATAGCAAGGTTTGAACACTGGTCCGGGCATCTGGATGCAAGATTCACACATAAACAGATTTACCAATTAGACTAACAACTATTTATGTTTTCTTATGAAAAACATTATTAATATCTTCTAAAGAAACATACAATTTTAAGATAGATATAAAATTTTTTAGAAAATATTTAAGATAATGATTAACAATAAAATCTTCTAAAATATTGATCCCTAAGTATATGGGATATTCATTCAAATCTATTCCTGTTTAAAACACATTGAAGATACGTATATTACTTTTCAACAAAACCATCTAACTAAAAACCCTAATTCTGGTACGTTTCAATTACTGGTGTGTATTTTTTTTGTTTTGCAGGTTAATGAAACACGTAAAAAACGGTACCTCATTTTCGACCCTGATATTAAACTCTAATGAAACTGTGTTTTTTTGTTTTGTTTTGCAGGTTAAATTTTATTACTGCAACAATAGTTGCATTCTGTCTTTAATTTGTGATGACATGCATTTATTGTTTTCATGTTAAATTAACCTTGAGGTAAGTTAGCAGTTTTTTTGTATGGGTCGGTATCACCCCAATCAAACGAAATAATAAGTAAGCAGTTTCTATTACCATGGAATTAAACTAAAGAAATCCCTCTAATAATGAATTTTGAAACATCTAATGTAACTGTTTTATTGTAGGTGAAAGTACATGCTACAGAACTCGCAAAGGCCATGACAAATGAAGATGGCGTTAAAGGTGCACTGGATGCCTTTCATAAGCGTTTTGCTAGCAGGAAAACTAAGCTTGAGCCTGACATGAGTAAAATTAGAATCAAGTCTGCTACTTAATTATGAATAGTCATCAGAAATTAAAGCGACTACTTAGTTGAAGGCATTGAAGATGGTGTTGGGATTTGATAACAGGGAGTTGATGTTCTTGTTGTGGGCGGTCATGTCGGTTTTACCATCTTACCTGTTCTATGCTAGGTACTGAATTCATTTGGTTTTTAAGATCTTTGTAGTTGTTGAAAAATGGATCATTTACTATGCTACAATATAGAAACCAGATTCAAGTGATATACTATTATAGAACTATGGTACTATACTTATGAGATAATAACTATGGGCGCCTATATGTACATACAAAAGAAAGAAACGAATGCCTATAACGATACTTTGTTGCAACAAACATTATTCCACGACTACAAGAAAGCTGATCTAATAGGTAATACTGGAAAGATGTTACAACTAAAAAGGTAAAAGTATGACTTCAGTTTGAGTATCCTTTTATACCTGTATAGTAATCAAAATACACAAACCATTTACCGTACTTTGATAACGCTGGATATGAAATGGACTTGATTGAATGTTGTATCGATGTATTGAAGTTGAATGATTATGATGAATAAAATGAATGGATGAATGATCTGTAGTTACAAACGGTTATTAATATCCTACAGGATTAATTTTTTGTTTCACGCTTTTTGTGATTTACGTATATGAATCTAATGAAATATATTGCGTTTACATCTAACTATGTGTTCTGCTCTTTTCTTACAGCAGATAGGAGTCGTTCAGGTTTTGGCCCGACCTTGGAGAAACACCGGCTAAAGGGGCTACCTCATTTTCCATAATGGAATATAGTGGAAGAGTGAATATTAAGAGTCTCTTATATATCGCTACAAATCCGTCTATCTCAGCTATTGCACATGCACAAGGAAAAGAGGAAATGTTTTCGCCGGAAGCAACATGGACATATAAGGGTAATTTGAATGGTCACGAGGTTTGCGTTTATTTTATAAAAATTAGATTTATTGTTATTATTATTATGGTTTGCGTTTTATACCGCTGGTCACCTTTAATCACACATTTTCCTTGCTGAATATCTAAGAAAATTTAGATCTACCGATTAGTCGGCAACATATATTCGACAATCTTATTCTATTTGGATTTTCTTTTATTTGAAAGTGATCTCAAATCCATCACCAACAGGTTAGAAAGTGGCATATAATTAGTATATGCAGGTATTGTTTGTCTTCAATCTTATTGCTAAGCACACTATTACTGCGTGAATTATAGTCATAAAAGAATTTTGTAGAATAAGTGTTCGTGGAAGCTAATCCATGGTAATGATTAGGACAACAACAGACACATAAGTAAAACGGGGTAGAGGGAGAGATCTTTCCTTTTAGTATTGACGGCCATACTTATGAATGGATATGCAGCCCATGCGATGCTAATGTCACACACACCACCACACTAAAAGGGTTAACCATCTTTTAGTCATCGCATAATTAAAATATCAAGTGCTTTGTAGTTGAACGTAATCTATTGGAAAAGGGTCGCTAAAGGGGTGTTTTAGTGAGCGTTTACAAACCTAGGTAGCTGTCAACCTCAAGTTGCGATAATCAGTTTTACATGATCAATTAAGTATACTAATAAGAAAAATATACTAATAAGAAATCGTGTTACACCTTTTTTATTGTTAAATATACTAATAAGAAATTTTTTATTTGGTTGACAGATAGTGAAAAGCATATTACCAGCAACAGAACATTCAGTGTCAGAATAATAGCACCTGTTGCAAGGAGTGCAAAGGCAACAGCGTGCAAAAGCAACAACGTGCAAAAGAAACAGCAAAATTTTAAACTACAAGACAATGAAGACACAAGTGTAAACAAGTTATAAGATAAGTCTCGGTAGGCACTTGAACAAAAGATAATAAGATATTAGTTCTGCTGTGAAAGGTAGTAAATTACAAAATACAATGTCACAGCAGCAGAAACTTTGATCCCTCGCATCAAGTATAATGCCGATACTATAATTAGACTGAATATGGATCACTTTTTATTATACAGAAACATGAGGTCAATGCTTTATTCTACCTGAAGTTCAAAAGTATTAATAACGTTATTTGGTCACTAATGCGGATTGTCAAATCGATTGAATTCATTTTCATTATGTAAATCATTTGTTATGGATTTGAATCATTTTTTTTTTCTCTCAAGTCTCAGAGCTATACAGGATACATTCTTGGAATGTGAGAACACGTACTTTCAGAGCTAAGGTTGGCGATTCATGACAGACAGGATGATGACTCTGACGGGAAACCAACAGGGTGTTTGGATTTAGCCGCAATTCTTTCAAACTCAGCCTTGGTAACTATACATGTTTACGGTTATTCTGAACAACCTGATGCACACTTTCACCAATTTACAGTTGAAGAATCAGTGACATTTTATGCTTGGCCCGTCTTCATCCTGATAATAATTTTAAAAAAATATGTAATAAATACTTTTATGCAATGTTTACACATACATTCTTTTACAATCATTTTGTTAGTAAATGCAACTTTCTTTGATAAAATGTACAGAGTTTCAAAAAGGAAAGCCTGGAACTGCTGGCCTTCGTTCAATAAAATATCCATTGGTTGGCATTCCTGGATCTTTAAAAGACACTACCAACTTGACAAAAATCTGTCCTTTACAGGCGGTTGGGGACTATTCAGAAAAGGATATACGAGAGAGATCTTACTTCGATTAACCTATATAGAATATGTTGAAGATGAAGAGGATGAGAATGTAAGTAAAGACACTAATGAATCAGATGATGAATGATCTGTTATGGAGCAAGCTGGTACTATATATGGCACTTGTGTAAAGTAAATAAGCTTTTATGGATGTTTTGGCAGCGTTACATGTTAGTGATGAATTTCAAGGCATTGTGGCTTCTGAAAGAACCAAACCTAAATATGCCACAGATGTTAGGAGTTCGGAGTCAAAAGAGACGCCCGTTGGTGCCGTTTTAGCACCCAACCTTGAGACATCCGGGAGTGATTCTAGAGGTATGGATTTTTCTCTCAGCTGGTCACCATAACAAGTAAATCTTTGGCATTGGTTGAAAAGCGCCGATCTGAAACATTTTTTTTCTTCAAATATTTAAGTATAATAGTTAGCTTGGCATTTTTTTTGCTTATACCACATACAGAAAAGAACATTGTTTATGCTACACGAATCCTTGAGAAAAAGGAAACAAAGCATGAAGACGTATTTCAATTACCTTCCATATTTTGTTTATGTTTTTATATATTGACCCTCACAAGTATTTTTTAGGCTGGGTACATTAGTACTTACGAGACCTTTTTATTGACAAATTCAAGAGTTACATACGATCGTACTTATGAAACTCTTTAACTAAACTTATTTTATTCATATTTTTGGGTCCAATTTTTCATATCAGTAGATGGGATTATAACTTTATTATTGGCTATTAAAATTTAAAAGTTCTCAAAGGAAAATATAAATGTAACTGTGTAAAAGAATTGGTGTTATATATGATAGATTTGAATGTTGAGATGCCATTTTTTTATTTTGTAGAAATATTTAAATGTTGGTCTGCAGAAATTAGAGTTGTGGTGACTGGTTCAATTCGAGGTATTGTATTCAAAACTAAAAATCAGCTTGCGACATAAAGGACTACCGTCATTTTAACATTAACAGATGTTGTGAGCGAAGAATCAGCAAATATTCTGTAAGGAGGCTTGATTGGTCTTATCTTTTATCTTGTAGTGCTAGATGCCATTGGGAAAGGTCTTGATATTACTGAATTCGCTAAACCGTGAGTGTTTTTAAAGCTATTAGTTGAGCCAAGATAAAAGATCTTGCCCGTGACCGACAATCTAATCGACAAGATGGAACGCTTGACGAAGCAGATAACCGAATATAAACAAGATCATGCCAATGCTGCAATACAATCAGTGAGAGATGGGCTTGAGGACAAGAGGATGTTAAGGAAACTGCCGTAGACACTTCATAGAAAATTGGCCCGTAAACTGTGAGAGACGAAAAACCTCCCTCACGACTTCTTTGGAATAGTTGGAAAAAACGAGGGAGATCAAGGATACTGTTGGAAGATCTTTGTGATGAGTTTGCTTGGGAGATAAGAACAATGAACAAGAAATGCATTCTTTGAAACATATAAATCCTGAAAAAGGTAATGGTTCAAATCACAAAGCTGTTCCGGATGGAATGATCTTTCATATATCAGAATCTTGGCTTGATGAACCAATGAACACCAAGCAAGTTGTTCTAAACAAGGCTGCGGATGCCAAGCGGCTACAACTACTGGAACAAAGTGCCAAGTTAACATCAGAATCTGTTGGTCAAAATGTTTCTATTTATTCTGTTAAATAATTTCCTGTTTTGACAACTATAGATACTGATGTGGCATTAATTTTTGTCATTTCAGGTACAGGTAACCGGGTGAAAGCGGTTTCAACACCATATATCATAGCTCATCTTGAAATCAAGCATGAATACTTTTAATGGCCAATATGTGCTTGGCCAATATGTGCTTGGTATTTTCATTAGTGGGTTAAAATGGACCTGTGAAACTACAAACAAATGGCAGATGGGTTAGAATGTGTGTGCATCAATTATAAAAAGACATAGGATCAGATGGGTTCAAATGACTGGTGTTAAAAAGTTTTATAACACTGAATAATATATATCCACGGTAAATTTCATATATATATTAACTTCGAAAATCCATTTACTCAAATGAATAAAATTTTGATTGCAGGAAGAAATGTTAAGGCAAGAATAGGTAAAAAGATGTTATTAGCTATGAAAATAAAGGAAAATGGGACGAAAGAGCTAAAAGTGATCAAATTAGTAAAGAGGAACTCACCAATTTCAAGGAAGATCGACTGAATAAGTAATTTTCATGATGTTTTACGGTGTTGTTTGATTGATTTGTTTATATAAAATATTTCTTGCACATTGACATAGGTGGTATTGTGTTGAAGCTATTAATAAAAGTGTGCATACTACATGATTATAACTTCAGGTTCTTTTGAAGACATCATTAAGGATGTTTTAGTTTTGGGTTCTTTTAGAGGCACCACTGGGGATGTTTTAGCCTTGCTTATAGCAAGAGGGGTCGTCTGGCAACAACAAAACATGCCACTATTAATCCTGTAAACAAACATAAGCCCGTAAAGTGGTCTCTTGATGACGTTTTGGTAGTCATTGCCTTGGGTGAATGACAACTCTCATGGTACTAAAGTGAAATTGGCTGGCCTTCATAACCCGCTAGAATCACTTAAAAAGGCCCAATTAACAGTCAGAAGGATCAAATGATTCACTTTCTGTTAACATGGTGTATTTTTTTATAGATGTGAGTGTTCATTGCAAGTGAAAATTCACTTTCTTATTGTTGTTTTGAACTGAGATTTTAATTATCAGTTTTTTATTCAATATGATGTTGAGAGCATGTGAAGTCCTTTGCTTGCTAAGTTTTTAGAATCAACACTCATTACGCCAAACCAATGGTCCACTCTCAATTATATTTACAATGTGTTGCACAGTTGAGAAACTACAATTTACCATGTCCTTTGATATGAGAGAAAATAGAAAGAAAGAAAATAGAGGAAGACTATGTTTGTTTTTACTTTTTAATAGAAAAAAGTATGAATGACGTTGGTTACATTTTGACCTATGAATTTTATCATTCATGTGTGGAGTAAATCTCTTTTGTACTTTTTATTATCCGCCACATGTATTTTTTTTTGTTGGAATAAAAGATTGTATGCAAAATGGTATCCAAAAATACAAAACGTATATGTGGGATACAACAAGATTTGTGTTAATATTATCAAAATGAATATTAAAAAAAAACTAAATTAAGTGCTAATAAATGAATATTTATAATAGATTCTTAAAAGATAAACAAGTTGAAGGAAAAGGATATTCGCATGTCATGGTCAATAATGAGTGGTCATGTTAGTCATTTTGTAAATATAAATAAACAAGTGGGTCCTTAAATTTAATTAAATAAAAAAAATTAATACACTTAATTAATTTCTGATTGATGAAACATGATGGGTCATGCATGTTTGACTCAATTTTAAAAGATTTTAATCTCAAATTGAGACACTGAAACAGATCAAAATATTCGGTAGCGCTATCCAATTTAATAAGAAATTAAAGCTCAAGTCACATAGCCAAACGTTACATTCCCTACTATCCATGCGTGAGCGACACACTTAAAATACAAATAGAAAACATGCATTTCACAAAGAGTTATAATTATTTCTTCAATCATAGTTGTCCCATCCAAATTGCTTATAGTTTTGGGATAATTTTTTAAATGCTCCAATAACACGTACTATTTTCTTTTTTGCATCTTACCAAACCAAAATTTCTCTAAATGCTCCATGCGACTTATACAACTTAATACAAAATAAAAAAAATAGTTAAGAAATTTCGCTAAATTGCATAAGTCGCATATGTCATATAAGTCGCATGAGGCATTTAATTTTTTTTTGTTTGATAGGTGTAAAAAAAGGAAATAATGAGTGATCTTGAGGCATTTTAAGAATTATCTCTATATTTTTTTACTAAAACTTTTTAATTCTCATAAAGGTTTTTTTGAGTGAAAAACAATTCCCAACGAAATACATTACTAAAAAAATATTTAAGTACAACGGATGAAGTATGAAGTCCCGCATCTCAGCCCATTTCTAATCTAATTATAATAATATAATTGACTGATTAAGAGCTATAATTCTATTCTATGTAAGTTAATTATATTATTTTATCATAATTTTAATAGATTTCAGTTAAAAGTCAATGTGATAAAAAAGAATTAGATCATTAAGATTAACTATTATGATAACCATAAAAACTGTTATAGTTGAGCGACAAATGTTGTTTTAAACCAACGATTCACACGGGACAACACACGTCCGTTAGGTAGACTAAGACCTAAAAATATAAAAGATTACTTTCTTTTAGTTTCCTTTTAATAAAAACGAGTCCACTGCGAACACACATATAAATAATACACAAATGTATTTTTAGAAAGATTTACGAAACGAACCCGCCTATTGGGTGGGTTACAATATACTACCGATTATCCTATCGATTACAATATGATACGGGTAATCAAGGCAGGCCCACGTGTTCGTAAAGTTACAATTGAATCTGAATCAGACAACAAATATTATAGATCAATTGTTTTTTTTATGTTTTTTAGATTAGGGTTTACATCCCATTATTTAGGGAAAAATGGATTAGGGTTTATAAGTATTAGGATTGAAACTGGATCAAACAACAAAGATCAAAGATCGATTGTTTTTATTGTGTTTTTGGATTGAGGTTTAGATCCCGTTGTTTAGGGAAGAATTCGATTGTTTTTATTGTGTTTTATGGATTAAGGGTTGAATCCCGTTGTTTATGGAAGCATGGATGGTGTGTGTGTTTTTTCACCCCGTGGCTGTGGTGAAAAAGTAAAAAAAATAGTGTATACCATTATTTATACCCGCGGTTTCAAAACGCAATTTAAAAAAAGAGGTGTTTTTAAAAAACACGTTCCGCTTAAAAGTGACTAAAATTAGGCAAGTGATGAGATTTTTTTAGGACAAAGTACACCTTGAATGACAACAATTCCATCACATACACCTTTACGTGCAGATTCAGTAGCTTCTAATATTAACATTGTGTTAGAAATTCGAGTTAGGAATCGATCACCATTTGTTTTATAGATGAGGTATTGTTTTTTGTTTCTTTAGACATTCTGAAAAACAAACAGTCTAAAATAATTCAGATTCAGACTTTTGAACCACCAATGTGACTCATTCTTTTTTAATGTACGAATGTTTAATGATCACACACAAAATCCGAAACACTGTCACGCTGACAATAATTTGTAACGATCCACAAACACAGGTTATGGTTTCCTATGTTAGAAGTGTTTGACTGACTATGATAGTTCATTATTACATCAAGATACTTCAATATGCATTTTATTTATTTATTCTCACACGGATAGTTATATATCATTCATTTTTTTGTAATTGTTGTAATAGTTTAATCTCTTTCTCTTTAAATATTAAAAATCATAATTTATTATTCTCTATCTTGCTGAAAAGAGAAAAAAACACGATGTCGACTACTATTCGTCAACTAGTTTTTTATCCCTTTTATACTATTATCATTAAAAAATATATTATACACCTCTTAAAGCTTTCCCACTCTCAATAATATATAAGCGCCAAGTCGAAACGTAAATTTAGTTATGAGCATCATTTCACAACCTTAAAAATATCAAAAATTAGTTTCCTTAGAGTTTTCTTTTAACAAAAACCTGTCATACTACGAACGGATATAACTGCTACATAAACTTACTTTAAAAAAGATTTACGAAACGACCCGCCCGTTGGGCGGGTTATGACGCTAGTATATATATATATATATATATATATATATATATATATATATATATATATATATATATATATATATATATATATATATATATATATATATATATATATATATATATATATATATATATATATATATATATATATATATATATATATATATATATATATACACTAGCGTTGTAACCCACCCAATGGGCAGGGTCGTTTCGTAAAACTTTTCTAAAAGTACGTTTATGTATCTGTTGTCAGTTTGACCCGTTTTTGTTAAAAAAAACCACAAGGAAACTGATTTTTAATATATTTTGGCCTTGCGTGACCCAATACACGTGTATTATCCAATGTGAATCGTTGGTTGTACAAATTTTGAATTTTTTTAAGTTTTGTTTGTTAAGTATAATCTTTATATTCATGCCAACAATTTCCTTATAAGTTTTGTTTGTCTAGACAATGGGTCCTTAAACATTTTGTACAATAAGCCGTTTTCGCCGTAAAATAAGAATATATCACATCAAATTTATATAAAGTTAAAATATTACAATTCAACAACGGCAAACAAACCAGATGCAAAACCGACAATTTTTTTAATTAACTCTCATAAATTATATATAACTTTTTATAAAACGAAAAAAATGCATGTAAGAACGGTTTTTTAACATTATTATTATGTACAAAGGTTTTTATACATTTAACGTATGTAATATATGAAATAAGATAGAAATATTTTCCTAATTTGAATTGCCTTAACCACACCTTAAAAACCAGGGGTGCGCAAAAAAATCGAGAAACCGATGAACCAAGCCGAACCGCTCAATCAGAAACCGAAAAACCCAAAACCACCCAAAAAATCCGCTTAGCACGGTTCGGTTTCGATTTTTATTTTTAGATATCCGTGGTTAACCGAACCGAACCGCGCATATTATACATGAATTAACTAAATATTTAAATAATAGCACATGTATTAATTATATTAGTACACTACTATTGTACAACGACTTTTTTATTCTTATTGTCAATATTTCTAAACATTTATGTGTAAAATTTATTTAATGTGATCTTAATCTTTAGATATCTAATTATATATTTTTTGTTAAAATGTTATTTACGAACATTTAAACCCGTTTCTTGTAATGAAATAACTTTTATTTGATTATTATCTATTTAGTGTCATTTAATTATACAAAAAGGACATTCTATGTTCTAAACCATATTACTATTTATAAATTTAAACTCGATTAAACTTATAAAGTGGTTAACCGTAACCAGAACCACGGGTAACCGCTCATTTCGGGTAACCACGTGTCCAGTTAACCGCCTAGTACGGTTCGGTTTCGGGTAGTAAAATTAACTACTGTCACACGATGGATAGTTAAATCGTCTAATTAACCGAACCAAACCGACCCGTGAACACCCCTATTAAAAACGCAAAGACTTGGCCTTGACCGCTAAAACCTGAGGTTTGAGTGTGTCGTCACGTCATTCTTCACACTATTTATAACCTTACTTGCAACATTGTCGCGTCCAAGCTGAATCGTGTGCTATAATTTTAAATCTTTGAGCACCTTCAACACTCGTACAAAGGCGAGTTTTGAGTTTCAACGTAGCTCGTTATTCTTTGGTATTGATCAATATCATGATGCATTACAGTCTCTTTTTTATTTGTTGGCATATTAGAGTAAGATGTTAGCGCATATAGGTGCTCGGTATTGTGTTTGTTATTGTTGTCAATCATCAATTTATTGATAATTGATTAAAGTGTCGTTTGTTTCAAAATTTTGGAATTATGAAATTCTAAATTGTAGTTAGTTAAAATTCTTAAGAAAAATTCCAAAATTTAAAATGCCTACGCCTGTTTGGTCGAACGAAATTCATAATATTTTAGAATCTTGATTTTGGGTTGAACCAATTAACGAATAAATATTTTTTATATAAATTTTGTACTTAAAATAGTAAAAATCGAATTTTCACTTTTTATTTAAAATTTTTAATATTTTATACAAATTTTATAAAAAGTTTATAAACAATTTATATATATTTAAAAAAAATTCTATACATTTCTTTTAAATTTATATAAATTTTACAATTTTTTTTCCAACACCGACATTGTGTGCAGTATAATTTATTATGAGAAATATAATAACAAAATCACAAGTTCACACAAAATTACGGCATATATTTTAGAAAGTAACAATTGATTAAACTAAAAGGTATGATGGATGACTTGCAACATGTTCGTGAATCTTAAAAAAAAGGTCGTAATTTCAGCCCCTAAATTGGGACGACAATGACCCAAAGTGTATTTAAATTACTTTTATTCTTAAAGAGTGGGATGTAAATTTTGTTACTGTAGTTTGAGCCTCTACCAACATGGAACCCGAAGTAGGTTGCGTAATGTTTTTAAAATCGAAGTAATAAACGTTAACTAATGACTTTCATGGGTTTATCGACTATACTTCCTAACAGTTGTGATCGGTTCGCTTGAAGATGAAGGGAAAATTGGTCAGATTCAGATGCATCGTCATCATGACTTGAAAACATATAAAGTGAAATCACGTTATCTACAGATTATTTAAAGACCTTCAAAATCAACATTAGATGCATTAGAATATAAATATTCAAAGTTTACTTAAGAATCGTATATGAACCCAAAAAAATACTACAAGTATATGTTATGCGGAGGATGACATCTTGGGGCATTTTAAAGTAATAAGTAAATGTTGAGGAGGATTTCGGGCTTAGAACATCTCACATGATTTAAGTTCATTTGGATACTATATTTTTCTTTGGATATAAGGGGACTCATCCCCACTAATCCATCTCATTTTAATTCAATGGATAAGATTAAACATAAAATATATTTTCACCATCTTTTTTTTCAAATATTAATATCTCTTAAACCGTTAATCGTTATGCGAAAAAAGACATACCGTTACGAAGAGCATTTAATTGTCTTTCTATAGATATGCTATATGAAACACTTTCGACAAATTTTTTTTTTCGTTTTTTCACGTTTTCGAAAATTATCATATATGATACTAATATCATATATGATAAACACCGGTATCATATATAATATAACCTATCATATATGATATAAATCAATATCATATATGATTTAATACTGTATCATATATGATGAAACAATATTGTCATATATGATATTTTACGAAAATTTTAGCAAGAAGAAAAAAAAGGCGAAATTTTTTTCTTCGAAAGTATATCATAGTGCATATTGGTAGAAAGATAATTAAACGCTCGTCGCGATGGTATAATTATTTTCGTTTAACACTTAACGTTTGAAAGATATTTAAATTATAAAAAGTAGGTGAAAAATAAAATATAATTAATCTTAACCATTAGATGAAAATGAGATAGATGGTGGGAATGAGTCCCTTCATATCTAAGGAAAATATGGTATTTAAAATAACTCATAATACTTTGAAAATATGACACTTTCCAATAGCAGAGTCTGATTTTTTAAACTAGCAGGATTTTTAATGGAGAATATGTTGTCCTTCCTGTGGGTAGCAATAGTGAAGTAATTCCTGAAGATGCTACATGCTATAGTAATCCAAACGAATGTGTTTACTATTCCGCTGTGATCGTATACCAATAACAACTCTTTATGATTATTTGTTACCGCGTTTACTATTAGATCATATATTTTTTTTATCTGTGTTGAGACTTTGGTTTTAGCAGTTCTTTTTCCTTTGTTAAAAGGGGTTGATTGTGGTTTGTTCTCCACCGTCAGAACCTTGTTTTCTATAGTCATGTGATATTGAAGCTTTTCCCTTAGACCCAACACAAAATTCCACCTTATGTTATCTCCCATCATCTCACCTGAAAGTGTTCCGTAATGAAAACCAGTACATAAACAATATATGATTGTAGTTCCAAACTAAGGTTAATTAACTGGTATATCAATGAACTTTGAATTTGTTTCCATTGCATTCTACTAAATTGATTCTCCTATAAATTACTAAATCACTTAAATTTCTTTACCAATATACCATTTTCACCTTGAAGCATGTCCCTCTTATGCAGCAACAGGTTTGTTTACTCTTTACTTGCTGTATAAAGCTTGAAGTTATGTAAAAATTACTAAATCACTTAAACTAACAACTGACTTTTTTGTTGTATAAAAAAATTATACATATGAAACAAAGAGAATGTAGCAACTGTGTATAACCTTGTTCAGGCAAAGCTATCTTAAGTACAAAGAATGTGATGCGTACCATAAGAGATCAACTGCCTCTTGTTCCCTTCCTTCGCTTGCCAACCCTTCTTTTGTACATTTCAAAGACCTACTCCACTGGTACAGTTTCCTGTATGTAATATGAATGAAACATGAAAGAAGTTATGATCCTTTTAATCATTTGAGCTGATAAAACTACACCGGACAAAGAAGGAAAACCACTAATCTAACCTGACACGATTTCACTGGGACATATATATTCAGTCATCTTCAATCCTCTAATGTTCCAAACTTTGCCTCCATGTTTAACTCTGGAACTAAGTTTATATAATCGAATAACATTTTCTAATTCCTATAATGAGCTCCAGATTCATCAATTCCGATGTAAGAGAAATTGTCTCCAAGTGGGACAATGAGTATGTTTGTCCGATAGAGGGTTGACTCTTTCTTATACCGGTTTGGAAGTATAAGGGGTCTCTCCTTTACGTTTTCATGTGTCGTTTCTTCTGACTTTCCTGTTCAACAAAGTAATATAAATTAAACTATTAAACCTAAGAGCTCGCTTCTAATAAAGCATAAATCGATTATTAAGGGATCTCTTACGTTTTTCATTTGATTTTGTTAGAGATTGCATCTTTACACCTTGTATTCTCATGAGGTTGCAAATGAACACTATCAAAGAAAGTGTAGGAAAAGGTACTTCACGTTCATTCATCGGTCTCTGCATAAGATGTTAGATTTCCTATATGTTCTTTCCCCCGGACCTGTGGGTGAAGTTACATGAAATAATGTTAAATATTAGCATTTTCGTGTCACTATATGAACAGTATGTTAGGAATTGGCTTTTGTAAGGGTGTGCGAATGATACTATACATAAACAAAAGCATGAAGCAAATAACCTAGAATTATAAAAATAATTACAATAATTTAGCAAAACAATCATACCGCATCATGTGTCACCATGGGGTTGCAAAGCGGTGACCAAGGAGTTGTAAAAGAAAGGAACAGGAGCTTCAGTCCAAGCACGAAGGAAAACAATATCACTCATTTATATTTTGTCCCAAAAGTTGAGTGATAGCACGTAGGTGTTTACTACCGAAATAATAGACTGTAGCAGGGAAAGATTAGCGTATACACAATGGCGGTATTATGGGATAAAACAAAATAGTAGCATCTTAGACTTACCTATTCCGTATCCTTTGATTGGAATAAACTCTATGGAAGCAAACCAGATTTATGTCAGGTGCTCTTGGTTTTAGAGGTTGATGACGGAATCATAGCCAACCAGATAAGCATACCAAGAATTATAAATAAATTCAGTTTGGATGCACAGGAACTATCTATGCATACGTGATGGTATTCTATTGCAGAGATGAACATTTCAACCCATTTACTTTTGAATGGATTAATTCAGTTTCTGTTATCGACGTCAAGTCAGCATCTAAGCTAATAATAAGTGTCACCCAATGCGTGTCTTATTGCATAAAATATGCTTAATCATTATTCTTAAAAGATTATATAAGTATTGCAATAATATAATATCTATATTCTATAATCATATCTGTAAAACCCGCATGCTTTTACCATGAATAGTACCCTTAAGATCGTACGTACTAGGTTAAGACTTTCCTATTATAACATGATTACGATTACGTGTTAGGATTTTACGTATTACGTACGTGTTAGAACACGATAAGTATTTATTACGCACGAACACACAATAATTATTTAAACAATAATTAATCACGAACATGCGATCATGAAATCATGAACGTAATTAAATCACGAGCTAATATTAATTACGTATATATATTTATTACGAACACGAATAAATATATTAGGTCACGGTAATTATAAAACGCGAACACAAATAAACACGAACAAACACGTAAAACACGAACACGAGAACACACCAATATTTTAGACACGGAAAATATTCGGGTTACCCCTTGTGGGCCCCATTACCACGAAATTAGGGAGGGAGGATGGGCTTAGCCCATCAATTTTTCACTAAAAGGAGGTTAAGGAATTTACACTACTCATTTTTTTCTATAGAAGAATTTTACAGAAAACCTAAAATCCTCCTCCTCCTTCTTTTTTTCTCTTATGGCCGCCACCTTCAAACACACCAAAAGGGGGGTGTTTGTTGATCTTGGATCTTGGAATTCTTGTTGGTGTTCGTGTTTGTTCTTTATTCTTTTGATCCACGTAATCGGTAAATCCTTTTAAACCTTTTTCTTTTGATTTGATCTTTTATTAATTAAGAACATGTTATGTTTTTTTATAAAACCTAATTAGATCATAGATCTAACATGAATTAGGATTTAATAAAATCAAAAGTGATGTTTTAAGGGGTGTTTGTTTTTCGCAGCCTATACCGAACCCGAGGGGGTTTTGGTTTGGCCATCCGACCACCACCGAGACCATATGGTCCCGGTTGGTTGGTGTGGGTCCCACGACAGCATCAAGACAAGGGGTACCCCGATTTGGTTCGGGGTACGGTGTCGATTTCATGTCCGGTTCATGGTTTTTAGTTTAGATCCGGTTCATGGTGTATGTTTAGTTTTATTTTTTATGATCTTATGTTAAAAATTAAATTAATAAAATGACATGATTAATTTAATAACATGACTTAGGTTATTTTAATTATTAATAAACATGAAATTAATTAACCTAAGTATTTTTATATTTTAGACTTATAATTAACTAATTATTTAAAAACCATGATTATAATTAATTAATTAACATGACTTAGGTTATATTATTAATAAATAATAATACATGTTTTAACCTAAGTATTTAACCTTATTTAATTAAAAACATGTTATACTTTAATTAAATATTTTAACCTATAGTTTAATATAATTACATGAAATAATTATTAAACTATACATTATATCATATGACTTAGAAAATAATCATGAAAACACTTAGGCTTATATACTTAGCTTATTTAACCAGCTTATTTCTAATTATGGAAACTTTCTATTTTTAGAAACTTAATTAAATAAGGCAGCTAATCTATTTATGGAAACCTTCTATTTTCAGAAACTTATTTATTTCAGGCAGCTAATCTATTTATGGAAACTTATTTAATTAAGGCAGCTGATCTATTTATGGAAACTTTCTATTTTTAGAAACTTATCTATTTTAAGCAGTAAATCTATTTTTGGAAACTTTCTATTTTTGGAAACTTTCTATTTTTGGTAACTTTCATTTTTAGGAAACCTGCTATTTTTGGAAAGTTACTTATTATTACACAGTAAGTATAATAATGCATGAAATACCAGAAAAACTTAATCAGATTAAGCAGAATATAAGATAAACACAGTTTAAGGCTTTAAACAGTAAAACATGGTAAGAACATATAAAATAAGCTAAGGCATGACATAAAACCAGCTACGTATTTAGTAAGCAGATACTTATTCATGTATGTATTTATGTAGCACTAGTGATACGGAAGTAGGATTCCTTTCAGTTCATCTTCTTCGTTCACTGGACATAAGGTACGGATTCCCGTCCTTTCAGTATGGACATTCTTTCCTTATTAGGATTCCCCGTATGCAGCCAACTGTTTTCCCGTAGTATAAATTACGTGTTTGATTGCTTATGTTTAATTAAGAATACCTATAGCCATATACATGCATGACCAGTTTCACCTAGTTATGGAGGTACCATAACCATAACATTAGAGGCACTGATGTTATGATTTCACCACGGCGGAGTGATTGCTCGTGGCGTCCCTTCAGCTTTTGGCCATTTATATTATATTTATCATGTGGGGCGTATGGGTGCATCCTAGTTACATGTTTTCAGTCAGGATTTCATGGTGAATGTGGTGTGTGCCTTGCATCCTTCACAAGGAGCTGATCCCTCCTACCCAGAACCAGTATATTAAATTGGAGGCAGCCCCTCTAATTTGCATGATGAGGTCACCCCTCCAAGTATTCATGCACGGTGGATTTTCATGACCTATATTGGCTAATGGTAAAATATGTTAAACAGTTTTCATAAGATAAACATAAGGCTTTTCAAACTATAAAACCAATTTTATGAACATGTTCCAGGTTTTCCAGGACTTATACATTTCCGCTGCTATTAAGTCTTTATTATGTTTTAGTCATTTATACTATGTCTATATACGTGCACTGAGCGTTTTGCTCAGCCGTTACTTTCCTTTCCATGTCCC
Source organism: Glebionis coronaria (assembly GCA_025667525.1). Classification (NCBI taxonomy): domain Eukaryota; kingdom Viridiplantae; phylum Streptophyta; class Magnoliopsida; order Asterales; family Asteraceae; genus Glebionis; species Glebionis coronaria. The sequence goes on from JANFOE010001305.1 coordinate 36,151, forward strand.
AAAATGGCAGGTACTCAAGGACTGACTGGAGCATTTGGAGGACACGCATAGGATGGGAGCTACCTTAGATTCCTTCTCCTCTTGCCTTCATATTTATGCTTGTCTAGTCTTCCTTTTTGTACATTTACTTTATTTATGTTTTGGGCTTATGTTTGGGAACCAATGTTTGATTCCAGTTTTCCGTATGGTCATGTAATGTTTAGGCATTTATCCTTGTATGCTTTGATGACACGCCATAATTACGCGTGACATTCCATTTATCACAATGGGGTGTTACAATTATGGTATCAGAGCAAGGCTTCGACCTGTAGGCTCTAAAACTCGACCTGTGACTAGTGGGTAGTCACCAGGAGCTTCCTAAGCCAACGTTTGTTATTCCACGTATTGATGCTTTCAGCGTATTGTTGTTTTAACCATGATGTTTTCAGCACCTTGAGGTTTTAACCTTGATGTTTTCATCGATATTGTTTTACTAATATGGATGGAAAACTGTCATTCATATTTAGTTATGTGTCATTGTTTCATGCATAATGTTTCTCGTGAACTGTGGCTATGTGGACTGAACCCCAGTAGTTCATAATTAGTCACATAAAATTTTTCTGATAAGTTTTGACAAATGAGTTTCATTTATTTATGTTTCATGTATCATTGTTGCAGGGATTATGACTAAGTAATGGTTGGTACATGACTGGCCCTATTTAGTCGCATGTGCTTTTATCGAGACTTTTAACTTTGGGACCGACCCATAGGCGTCCCCTCGCCATGTCTTTTGTTTTGGAACCGACCCATAGGCGTTCCCTCGCACATATAAAGGTTTTATAAACTACATTACGCATTCATGCACTGTTTTTCATGCATAAAATTTTTCTCATGATTTAAATTGGCATAAATTTTTTTTCATGTCCCCTCATAAGTTATTATGTTTTATGTCAAGTATGTTTTCATACTGTCATGGTTAACTTCATTTTCATGCTGATTATGTTATACACTTCTTCGTGATAGGTGGTTTCATGTTTCTTCATGATAATTTCGTCTTCATGTTGATTATGTTTTACGCCTCTTTTGTTATTTATGTTGTCCTGCAAGACATTGTTAGATTTCACTGAATCATGCTTTCATGATAGTCATGGTTGGTTTTCATTGATCATGCTGTCAGGCAAATCATCGTTGAATTTTGTGTAACCACACTTTAACGTTTCCGTTATAACCAGAATGATGTCTATGCTAATACTGCCAGGTTATCATGATGGTTTTCCTAACCGTTTAACCGCTATACTTTCCTTAAATCATGACAAATGATCGACCCCATACCGATCATTTCATGTGCAATCAACATGTACCCCATGTACCGTGTTCCGTGTGTATTACACGTACCTAAATCCACGTGAATTTCACTTGCAATACTGCACGAGTATTTGCTAGTAGATTTTGAATCATGTCAGGCATATGTCCACTTGCTAATACTCTACAAATTGCTGATGCCGCTCATAACTTGGAAATGTTACTAAAGTTTGATGCTGCAGACGTTCGGAGACGCTACGAGATGTGAATGCTGTTCACAACCTGGAGATCCTACAAGACGAAGACAAATGCGTCGGAGAAAAGCAATTGTACGAGAAGATGCTTCACCATCAGCGATTCCCATCAATCATTATCCCTAATTCTTAGTTACATGTCACACGTCATTCAGCTGTCATTTCAGCCATATGAGTGCAAACCGGTACCTGCCGGCCACTCAGCTGAATTGTTACATGAATCACGGTCATGAGAATGACCGTCATGGAACTGACAGACAGGACGATAGTAACCACTACTATGACAGAAACCATCCTAGAAATCGCAACCGAGGCTCCTGCCGCAGACGTGATCAGACATACAAATGATCAGTAGTCCAAACGATCCGCCAATTCTGGCATAATAACCTAATATTGTAGTTTTATTGTTTTACGTCTCGAGACACATGTCAAGACATCAGTCAAGATACATGTCTCACGTATACCTTTGAAGACACATGTCAAGACATCAGTCAAGACACATGTCTCACGTATACCTTTGAAGACACATGTCAAGACATCAGTCAAGACACATGTCTCACGTATACCTTCTGAAGACACATGTCAAGACACCAGTCAAGACATATGTCATGCTTATAGTTCCAAGAAACGAGTCAAGACACATGACTCACGTCAAACTATGGAACATTTCTAAGAAATTCAGGGTACCCTCCAAGGGTATATCCATTTTTGTTGTGCCATGTATTAATCAGGCCACAAGAATTTCAATACCATTATCGGCGCATCAGTGAGAACTGTCACGTTGCCGATGTCACTTTCATTTCTTTCACTATAGTTCATATATTCATGACCATGAAGGACGCCTTTCGTATTCCCACGCATACGAAGGTTTTCCTTCAGTTTAATGATGAGATCCAAGCTGCTAACGCATTTCCTCGGACAGACACGAGATGAATTTTATCCTAATTATGGACTATGAACAGCACACCATGCTACGATTCATAACTATGTACAGTAGTGTTCAGGCCCCTGAATACATTCAGCGTGATTCTCCATCAGGAAAATCTGTACAAATTATCTATGCTTACAAGCATGTGCGTTGTTAGCCATGGTCGCTAAAATTTTCTAGCTGTCAGTGAGACACGACCACTTAATTCTTTTACGCATAACCAGTTGATTATTCCAAAGTCTTCCTATACATTCCAGAAGAACCTACAAGGAGAAGGATGGTACCATGAGATTATGTGTCGACTACCGTCGACTTAAACAAATCGCCATTTACGACCGTTACTCTCCTCCATGTATTGACAAGATCAGACTCATGATCATGCTGCCAACAGTGACGGGTGAAAGAGCAGGACATGTCCATGACTGCTATTCGTACACGACTCGGTCATGCTAGATTTATAATTTTGAATTAGTCTCATCAATGCTCTAACGGCATTATAAGAATGAGTTTCCATGAACTCATAGCAAATTCATCAGTGTTTTCATTGAGGATAACCTGATTTCCTTTAAGCCAGAGAAGAACAGGAAGACCATATCTGCACTATGTTGCAAATTCTATGACAAGAGAAATTTTACCCTAGAAAATTTTTCCAATATCAATTCTGTTTGATTACAGTGACACGCTGAATTACATGGGTTTCTACGGTTAATCTTACTATGACTCAGCTTATGCGTAAATGAGAGAACCTTACACTACATTAGGTGTTCTAGAAAATCCTACGCTATGAGAAGTTTAGATTCATAGACTCAGAGTTTCGCAAACTCCTATGTATCAAAGTTCGATGAAGCAAGATACAGTTACGTTCATATCTTTATACCTATCATACAAACAGGCTAAGATAGGACACCAACAGACTGGGATGTTTTCATCATCTGAAATTGTGAATTGAAATGGGACAAGATCTCCACGGATTTTGGTTACCAGATTAACGCAAACTTAGAAGAAGTATGATGCTATCTGGGTTATTGCAAACAGTTTGATCAAGTCTGCAGAATCCTTACATCCGCAAGGATTGCAGAACCAACAGATTGATCGGACATGTTCCAGCCAAGGCTCATCCGAACACTTGGTAATCCCTCAGCTATCGGGTCAGACAAAGATTCACAATTGTACTCCTAAATTACTTCACGTCTTCATTCTGATTCCACGACTTGCTTTCGCGCTCGCGTTCATGACACCATTCACGTTCATGATGGTATCTGGGCTTACGATTTTACGTTCATTTTGTTCTGGGAAGTTTTGCAAGAACTTGAGATACCAGACCCAAGTTTAGTATAACTCTCCATCATCAGATAGACGTTTTACGTCATATTCCACGTCTCACCTTGTAGCGTTTGGCGTTACCGCCATTATATTCTATGTTCACGATATGTTTCACATGTCATGTTCATTCCACGTTCCTGATATCCTGATCAAGATATGTAACACTTATCATGGATCACGATATGTTTACTCATACTACACTCGCCATATCTCCACGTAGCACGTTCAAAATTTGTCACGTATCACGTTCAAAATTTTTCACGTACTACGTTTCTTTATGTCTCGCGCATCGTTTCTAATTATCAGTTAAGTCAGATTGTCTTGCATCGTAACGTTTCAGTTACCCTAGCACGTTAACTCTTATTTTCCTCGATCGAATTTAGGGGATCTACCTTCCGTTGATAACCAATAATTTCTTCGTTTTCCAAGTCAAGGTCAGGAGGACCAAGATTTATCATTAGTGTCAAGATCTTCTGAAGGAACCGTTCCAAGAGGGAGGCCACTTGGAAACGGACAAGTTCATCCGGACCTTTATCTGTTTTCTCTCATCAATTAGATATGTCCTTTCAGCCACGTCACGTTCCATGTCCTTTTCAGACATGTCACGTTCCGCGTTCTTTCTGCCAGGTCACCTGCACGTTAATTTATCTTACATACCCTCTCCGTTTGATTCGGGTATGTTTCTCTTTCAGTTACGTTACCTATAATTCGGGGACGAATTATTCTTTTTAGGGGGGAAGAGTTGTAAAACCCGCATGCTTTTACCATGAATAGTACCCTTAAGATCGTACGTACTAGGTTAAGACTTTCCTATTATAGCATGATTACGATTACGTGTTAGGATTTTACGTATTACGTACGTGTTAGAACACGATAAGTATTTATTACGCACGAACACGCAATAATTATTTAAATGATAATTAGTCACGAACATGCGATCATGGGAAATCATGAACGTAATTAAATCACGAGCTAATATTAATTACGTATATATATTTATTACGAACACAAATAAATATATTAGGTCACGGTAATTATAAAACGCGAACACAAATAAAAATGAACAAACACGTAAAACACGAACACGAGAAAACACGAGAACACACCAATATTTTAGACACGGAAAACATTCGGGTTACCCCTTGTGGACCCCATTACCACGAAATTAGGGAGGGAGGATGGGCTTAGCCCATCAATTTTTCACTAAGAGGAGGTTAAGGAATTTACACTACTTATTTTTTTCTATAGAAGAATTTTACAGAAAACCTAAAATCCTCCTCCTCCTTCTTTTTTTCTCTTATGGCCGCCACCTTCACACACACCAAAAGGGGGTGTTTGTTGATCTTGGATCTTGGAATTCTTGTTGGTGTTCGTGTTTGTTCTTCATTCTTTTGATCCACGTAATCGGTAAATCCTTTTAAACCTTTTTCTTTTGATTTGATCTTTTATTAATTAAGAACATGTTATGTTTTTTTATAAAACCTAATTAGATCATAGATCTAACATGAATTGGGATTTAATAAAATCAAAAGTGATGTTTTAAGGGGTGTTTGTTTTGGCCGCAGCCTACACCGAACCCGAGGGGGTTTTGGTTTGGCCATCCGACCACCACCGAGACCATATGGTCCCGGTTGGTTGGTGTGGGTCCCACGGCAACATCAAGACAAGGGGTACCCCGATTTGGTTCGAGGTACGGTGTCGATTTCATGTCCGGTTCATGGTTTTTAGTTTAGATCCGGTTCATGGTGTATGTTTAGTTTTATTTTTTATGATCTTATGTTAAAAATTAAATTAATAAGATGACATGATTAATTTAATAACATGACTTAGGTTATTTTAATTATTAATAAACATGAAATTAATTAACCTAAGTATTTTTATATTTTAGACTTATAATTAACTAATTATTTAAAAACAATGATTATAATTAATTAATTAACATGACTTAGGTTATATTATTAATAAATAATAATACATGTTTTAACCTAAGTATTTAACCTTATTTAATTAAAAACATGTTATACTTTAATTAAATATTTTAACCTATAGTTTAATTTAATTGCATGAAATAATTATTACACTATACATTATATCATATGACTTAGAAAATAATCATGAAAACACTTAGGCTTATATACTTAGCTTATTTAACCAGATTATTTCTAATTATGGAAACTTTATATTTTTAGAAACTTAATTAAATAAGGCAGCTAATCTATCTATGGAAACCTTCTATTTTTAGAAACTTATTTATTTCAGGCAGCTAATCTGTTTATGGAAACTTATTTAATTAAGGCAGCTGATCTATTTATGGAAACTTTATATTTTTAGAAACTTATCTATTTTAAGTACTAAATCTATTTTTGTAAACTTTCTATTTTTGGAAACTTTCTATTTTTGGAAACTTTCTATTTTTGGTAACTTTCTATTTTAGGAAACCTGCTATTTTTGGAAAGTTACTTATTATTACACAGTAAGTATAATAATGCATGAAATAGCATAAATACTTAATCAGATTAAGCAGAATATAAGATAAACACAGTTTAAGGCTTTAAACAGTAAAACATGGTAAGAACATATAAAATAAGCTAAGGCATGACATAAAACCAGCTACGTATTTAGTAAGCATATACTTATTCATGTATATATTTATGTAGCACTAGTGATACGGAAGTAGGATTCCTCTCAGTTCATCTTCTTCGTTCACTGGACATAAGGTACGGATTCCCGTCCTTTCAGTATGGACATTCTTTCCTTATTAGGATTCCCCGTATGCAGCCAACTGTTTTCCCGTAGTATAAGTTACGTGTTTGATTGCTTATGTTTAATTAAGAATACCTATAGCCATATACATGCATGACCAGTTTCACCTAGTTATGGAGGTACCATAACCATAACATTAGAGGCACTGATGTTATGACTTCACCACGACGGAGTGATTGCTCGTGGCGTCCCTTCAGCTTTTGGCCATTTATATTATATTTATCATGTGGGGCGTATGGGTGCATCATAGTTACATGTTTTCAGTCAGGATTTCATGGTGAATGTGGTGTGTGCCTTGCATCCTTCACAAGGAGCTGATCCCTCCTACCCAGAACCAGTATATTAAATTGGAGGCAGCCCCTCTAATTTGCATGATGAGGTCACCCCTCCAAGTATTCATGCACGGTGGATTTTCATGACCTATATTGGCTAATGGTAAAATATGTTAAACAGTTTTCATAAGATAAACATAAGGATTTTCAAACTATAAAACCAGTTTTATGAACATGTTCCAGGTTTTCCAGGACTTATACATTTCCGCTGATATTAAGTCTTTATTATGTTTTAGTCATTTATACTATGTCTATATCCGTGCACTGAGCGTTTTGCTCAGCCGTTACTTTCCTTTCCATGTCCCAAAACGGCAGGTACTCAAGGACTGACTGGAGCATTTGGAGGACACGCATAGGATGGGAGCTACCTTAGATTCCTTCTCCTCTTGCCTTCATATGTATGCTTGTCTAGTCTTTCTTTTTGTTCATTTACTTTATTTATGTTTTGGGCTTATATTTGGGAACCGATGTTTGATTCCGGTTTTCCCTATGGTCATGTAATGTTTAGGCATTTATCCTTGTATGCTTTAATGACACGCCATAATTACGCGTGACATTCCATTTATCACAATGGGGTGTTACAATATCCTAAGACCTTTGTAATTTAGAAAAAAATAAAAAACTTAACAAAATGTGTTTACCAGTACACCCAACCCACACCTGACCAGCCCCACTGATTATATGACAGTAAAAAAAACAATAGCATAAATAATGCTCAATATGTCAAATATATCAATCCCAATAAAGCTGTTAAACCTCAGATGATGAAGACGAATAAAAGAAGGAAAAAAAAGGTTACGTTGCGAGAGCCAATGATGGGCCCTGGCTTTAATCTCATATAGATGTCATCAACAATTCACCATCATCCATTCCCAGTGGCGGACGCAGGATATTAGGCAATAGGGGGCAAATTTTTTTTTTAACTATAGCAAAGTAAAAAACTTAGAATCCGAACAAATAAATCGAATAATTTATCTTAAAAAAGGAAAAAAAATTGGTTTCATAGTGTCAAAAGGGGGATTTCAATATGTGAGTGGGGGGTAATTTGCGTTTCGAATGGGGGAATTTGAAAAAGCGGTCAAAAGTAAAGAAAAAATACACTGTAATCGTGTCTTTTTGGTTAAGCCATGGGGGGCACCGCCACCCCGGACCTAACAAATAGGGTCGCCCCTGTCCATTCCATAACACAGACTCACAGTCCCATCACCAATACCTAGTGGACATTGGGATCATTACATAGTGTATACCACCAGCTCGGATCAATGATCAGTAACTTGCCAATTTGTTGTTTAAGGTCAATGTCAAATATATCAATGGTCAGTTGTTAGCTTTGTTTATTTCCTTTCCTGAAAATGAAAGTAAGATCTATTATTACTTGATTTCAGACTGGTGGCATAAACTCTCTACTATCAGTCAAATGTTCAAATTCAATAAAGAAGTATCTAACCATCTAATAACCCCCATTGATCAAGTTCACATGCTACTACCCATGCTTAGTATGTTTCTTGTGGTTATGGTCACTAAAAGTAAGTATGTGATATTCAATAATACAACATGATTTCTGTAATAAGGAGGTATAAAATTGGAGTAGCACAACCTACAGACAGGTTTCCTTGGTAAACTTAGAATCAAGTTAAATATTAATTGATCAGAACCACCATCCCCTGTATCCACTCCTTAGCCTTATTTTAGAAAACAAAATGACACATACCAAATATCAATGATAGTAACACTCGAATTAACTAATGACAAATAAATGCAATAAATGCAAAGAATTCTTAGCATTTGGTCGTGTTAAATCCGCACTTTCTACCCCACTTACCATAGGTACCAACATGGTTGGTCGTTTCGGGCTTTTCCTTGTTGGCTTGTTTTGTTTGACAAATGAAATCAAATGAGTAACTAACCACCTAAAACTGCATTTGCAACATCAATTTCTTCTACGCGAGTTGGTCGTAAATTTTTTGTCATACTATCGACGACACAAGTAACCACATCTGGTTTTCCAGCATGGTACACTTGTAAAGAGCCAATAATCCTAAAAATTCATTTAGCACGTGTTACGTTTTACCCATTTGACATGTTTTGACCCGTCAAGCTTTTAAATCTCATTCTATCATACCACATTTAAAGTTATAAGTAAAGTATATTTCCAGTTTGATTTATAAGTTTCATTATGTGTAAATAACTATGCAAGTCATTGTAAAACTTGTGATACGATAATTATCATTAAATACCTCTAGAATAAAATTAAAAATTTTAACACCAGCCTATAAGTTGATATCCAATTTCAGTTTCATTTTGAAGTGACTACCTGATTGTAGAGTTTTTACACTCCTTTGCTTTAGGAAAAACAAGAGGGGTAAAATAGGGAAAGTATTAAGTGATGATTTAGGAAAATCAAGCAGTAATGACCCAATGAAATTCGTTTCCCAATGAGGTATATGTGTGTGAGTAATTCGTAATAGGTTTGAGATTAATATTGGTTAAAAGAGGATGAGAAAAGAGGATGACGAAGACGTGAAATTAATTACTACAACGACTTAACGTAAGACCGTAAAATAAGCCAAAATAAAAATTAATTCTAAAAATTACCAAAAATTCACCAAAAATCAAAATAAATAAACTAAGAGTTTACCAATGATCAAAACTTTTTCAAACCTTTTCATTAATTAAATATTCAATTTTTAAATACTAATTAAAGCCCTAAAAATCAAATAAATTATCAAAAAGCCCAAATAAAGATTTTTCAATTGGTAAACCTCCAAAATGACCTAAAAAGATTAAAAACTATTTTTAGAAAATTTTAAACTAATAAAAACTATTTAAAATGATTTAAAAACAATTAAAACTTAAAATAATTATAAAAATTAATCTACAGATGATAAAATTAATCTAAAAGTTGCAAGATTCCTATTTCAATGTATTTAAGCTATGAAAAATGGAAAAAGTTGAAAAATGTGAAATTTGAAAAATAATAATAAAATAATATTAAAAATTCCAAAAATTATAAAAAATTCTAAAAACTTGCAAACTAGTTTATTTTAACCTTAATAAACAGAAAATGAAAGTGAAATGACCAAAATACCCCTATTGGGCCCTCAAATGGGCCAAAACCAAAATCAGTCAACACAAATGGGCTTTTTAACCCAAAAAGTCAAACTTGGCCCAATTGACTTGGAAAAGCCCAATCTGACTCAAAATTTAATTCTAAACACAAAACTCTAAAGGCCCAAAAGCTGAAAGTGAGCTTATCACAGCTTATTAAGCAAACAGCTTATCCTTATTGGGCTTTTTAGCCCATTAAGCAATAAGCTAATGCCATAAGCTCTAATTTGACACACAACCTTCTTTTGGGATGCTTAAGAGATCTGTAAAAAGAAATTTTGAAAAAACACACTCAATAAGCCAGAAATAAGCAAAGTACAAATCCACTAAAAGACAAAATAGTCGGGTTTGAGATTTAGGGCACCTTAGGACTTGATTCAACTTTCAAAATGTCACAAATGAACTCAATAAGCTAAATTAATCAACAAAATTCCAATAAGAAACACCAATAAGCCAGAATGAACCAATAAGCACTTATGAAAAAGTCAATTAAGTTGGTTTTCTAGTCAAACCTAAAAGTCAACACACCAAATGCTCCAGTATGAACAAATGGGTCAAATGATGAGCACCTATTACAAAATCCAAGTTGTCGCTGGTTAAAATAAGCTATTGTAGCTTATTGATAAGCTGAAACCCAATTAACACTAGCAGTGGCTAGCAGCAGGGGAAAGGAGTTCCCACTGCTTTGACTATTTGACCAAGCTTTTTAGAGAGATTTAGTTGGATTCAATTGGAAACAAGGGAACCCTTGTGATCAGTGAATCACAAGGAGTCAATATCAACAAGCAAATCACAATTTGGTTCACACAATAAGCCCAGAATAAGCAAACAGTCACCAGATATAGCACAGATATGGGAAATAAGCAGTTATGCACAAATAAGCAGATATAGCATGAATAAGCCAACCAAATTCAACAAGATGCATACACAAGCTATATAAACTATGAATAAGCACAATCAAACTTAAATCAACCACTGAATCAAAGTGAAAAAGCAGAATCAAGCACCAATAATTACTGATAAGAACAAGTATAATATGTAGAAACCTTTTGCTGATCTAATTGACCATAGATCCAATTTCAATGCTTCAAATCTCTTTCCCTGGTGTTATTAGCCTAGTTTAATCACTTGTTAACCCTAGTCTATGATTAGATCTAGGTGTCCCTTAAACCAAAGCCAAAAATATCAAGTAAACAAGATTTTATAGACCTATTATAGATCTATGTGTTTCAACCCACAAAACCTGCAAACAGATGATACTTAGCACTCAATAAACAAATATAAGCACAAAGCACCACAAAGCATCCACTCAAAATCACACAAATCCAACTTATGCAGTTAACCCAAACACCCCTTAATAATCTGTTTTGACAAATTTCAAAGGATAATCTAGATTTTACCCACAAATAAAGTCAATAACACTTCAATAACATCAAACAATACCAGATGAACAATAATCAACCATAAAAACACAGATTCAAGAACAATCATGCAAAATCATAAATATTCAGAAAATAAAGAGAAAATTGAAAAAGTTGAAGGTGCAAACCTCCAAGACCTACATCCAGGCCCTGGATTGTTTGAGCTGAGGTACTAGCAAAACAATTACCAGCTTCCAATGTACCTGCTAATAAGAACAAACCAAGTGATGAACAATATCAAGCACTTTTCTGATTTTTGAAACACAAGCCTTATCAATTAAAACCTTGCCTCAAAAACCTTCAAACATGAAAGTGGAACTCAGAATTAGGCTATTCTAACACCAACTTTTAATAAACAAGAACAAGATTTCACAAATTCCTGAAAATCAAATTTTATTAACTTAAAAAGGGATTGCAAAGATTGATAGCCTAAAACTAGAACAAAGGGACTCTTACAGGTTGAGGTCTCCTTTTATAGACATATGCTAAGCCTACACTGTTCACAAACCCTAGAAGTGAATTTCCTCATTTGTCCTTGTAGAATCTTCTAGGCGTGTTGCCAACTGTTTTAGGTGAATCAGGGATGTTTGTTTAGTGCTTGGTGACAAAGGAAAAGTTTTGGTTCGTTGATCTTGCCATGTCATGATCAAATGCCAGGTGTCGCCATGTGAGTGGGAGTGGGGGTATCATTCAAACTTTCAGCTTGGCACTTTCCCCTTTGTTTTCTTCTTTTTAATCCTAGGTAAAAAGGGGTGTTCTTCATGGTAAAATCCAAACAGTAAGTGTTACCCGCGTTTATAGGAATTCAAACTTTCAGCTTGGCACTTTTGGTCCTTTGTTTTTGGGAAAAACTGTATAGCAAGTATTTTAGCCAAAATAAACGTATCCCTTTGTTATAGAAGTTTCCATCTTTTCACTTTTGGCACAAAACTTTTCCAAAAAGGTTAAAAGGGTTGTTTTTGCCACTTTTGCATAATTGAAGGACTGATTTTGGACTTTGTTGATCTTCAAAGGTCTTTAATGTAACTTTGACTCCATGAGGGACCATTAATGACAATGTTGAATAGTTGAGGGACTAATCTTGCCATTTCTTCAAAGTGGAAGGACCTTTTGTGTAATTTTGACAAACTTAAGGGACCAAACTTGTAATTATGATTTCAAAAGGGTTTTAAGTGTCATTTCTTCATTCATTGAGGATCATTCTTGCATATCTTCAAGTCTTCAAGGGTAAATGTTGGATAAATCATGAACTAGGGCCCAGTTCTTTGTACGGCTTCGTTTCTCGTGTCCGTTTTTCCTTGTTTCTTGTGATCTTTTGTCTTTTTCACGATATTCTTACCTAAAATACACAAGTAAACAAACACAAGCATATATAAGGTATTTTATGACATTTTTATGCATTTAAAGCCCGAAAAGACCGATGAGATCATGTATAAATGCCATCTCATCACTCCCCCATACTAAGCCATTTCCGTGCCCTCACGCAATTCTAGAATAAAGTATCTAAGCATCACCAAAGTTCAATTTTATTAACCTTTATTGAAGAGTAAAAGACTTGCAATAATACTACGAAGATGTGTAAAGACATAATGTATGATTTTCATCACAAATGTGACTTTTAGGGTCAAAGAATAGAAACAAGTAAATGTCCCTTAGAGTAAATTTCGTCATCCTTGATTGTCATACATTCCATGCTAAGTGTAAAAACGAGATCATTGTTGGTACAAGTCACAATGCTAACACTACTCATACGTCCAAATTGTGTAATACTTTTTCTCCCCGCAATCCTAGTTATTATAAAAGGAAATGGGTTACTAGCATTTTTTAACTATTTTTCATGGATCACAAGTGATTCATATTGACATATTTGAGTAGTTATTAGTCTGAAAGCAAAGTAGCACGATTTAATCGATAGTTAGCCGAAGGACAAAATCTTTTAAAACGGCCTCTCGTGTATCTCCTTAAGTTCATATCTTGGCATAACTCGTTTCACGATTTGAGACCTTTCTTGGATCGATATTTGGCATGTACTTCATACTTCAAATCTTGGGAAGACGTTCTAGAAATTATGGTCTTCTCTTCATATATTTGGAATTTCTTCACTTGACGTTTTTGAGAGATTCTTCATATCTGGACCACGACTTCATCATTTTTCTTCAATCTTTATTTTGGACTTTGATATACAACGATCCGCCTCCTTTTCGGACTTGGATATATTTATCCTCATACCTTGTAAGGGTCTTTTTGGATAGACTTTCTCCATGATCTTTAGGGGAGTAATTTCTTTTCGTCGTGTGTCTCGATCCTTCATATTGATTTTGGAATAATGATACTTCACATCATCTTGGATCTTTAGCAACAAAATATAGCTCCTCATGCCTTGTTAGGGCCTTTTTGGATGATCACCAATCTTCGCGTCCCGCTTCAATAAGTTATGCCTTGGCTATGAACTCTTTTCAACCCCGATCAGCTTTTAAACTATCTTGCGCTAGAGGCTAAGTAACCTTTCAAATCGTACGACCTTACTTATTGCAATTATTTTTATTCCTAATGCATTGATCTTATGGGAAGAAAAAGCCACTTTAAAGACATATGGGTTTTTGAAAGAACATTTTCATGTTCTACGTTTAGCATGATCACTTGTCTAACTCTATCATCTCTCGGTCTTCACTATATAAAGACCTCTAAATAAAGAGACTCGTGAATACTTAGCCATGCAAGTCAAAATTAAGCCAAATTTGGATTAGCTTTCATTAAGACTATATCAAATCAAAGTTTTGGGTTTTCAAGCCACCTATAGGATCTTGCACTTTCTTGGACTTTTTCAAGTTTAGAGAATGCATTTTATAGTTCCCTTGATAAGTGACTTTCTAGGATCAATTATAGGAACTTGCGAAAAGTTCTTGTTCTTAACCCGAATGAGCTAAGACTTTCGCGTTTTAAAGTTCCCTATATAAAAGTCTAGCAAAACTTGAATTGAGCGGGTTAAGGAATGTAAATGGCTCCAAATGCCCATCAAGTAAAAAATTAGCTCTTATTCTACCCATCAGAAAATATACATTCGTGTCTCAAAAACACTTACGAAAACTAAGAAAAATTTTAAAATTTGGCCATTTTTAGCCTTATTAGCAACAAAACAAAATAAAACATTGAAAGTTGGAAAGCGTGAGGGCGTAGCAAAGCAAGTATCTATTCACCCCCCCATACTAAAAGTAAACATTGTCCTCAATGTTTCGAGTCTAAAGGTGGAGCACCCCCATACTAGAGACGAAGAATCGAATGCTTAGGATCTAGCATGGAAAGGGTGATCAACAATATATCTAAAGCCGTTTATGAATTATGCTAAAAGATAATTGTTAGAACAATAAAGGATATGTCAATGGATTCGTAAAAAACTTCTCAAGCAAACGATGGAGGCTCACGTAAACGAACACGAGAGTCTTCAATCGTAGATGATGATGATGATCTAGATAACACAATCACAAACAACCACGAGACAACGAGTTGGAAGGATACAAGTCCCCTTATTAGTGATTAGTAAGTATAAAAGGATAGGCATGGGATCCCCCCCACGAGGCACCTCGTTTTTGATTACCGAGTCATGAGCTTGACTCGATCCCCTCATTGCTAATTATCATTGGGGAAGGTGACTTGGTCGAGGTCAACCATTGAAGGAATTTCCCCACCAAAGTAGTGCTTAAGCCTATGTCCATTCACCTTGAAGTTAGGACCATCATCTTGAGCTAGCTCGATGGTACCATAAGGAAACACTTGTGTAACGGTGAAAGGACCCGACCAACGAGATTTCAATTTCCCGGAAAATATCTTAAGTCAAGAGTTAAAAAGTAACACTTGATCACCAACGTTAAAAACCCGGTTTTTAATCTTTGCATCATGAAACTTTTTAGTCTTTTCTTTGAAAATCAATGAATTTTCATAAGCATTGTCTCTTAATTCATTCAATTCATTCAATTGTATTTTCCGGTGATCTCCCGCGGTCTTTAAGTCAAAGTTTGCATGCTTAAGGGCCCAATATGCCTTGTGCTCCAATTCAATGGGCAAATGACAATTCTTCCCATAGACTAACTTATAAGGAGTGCAACCGATAGGTGTCTTATAAGCGGTCCTAAAGGCCCATAAAGCGTCATCGAGTTTGTCGGACCATGAAGCACGGTTTTCTCCAATTGACGTCTCTAAAATCCTCTTCAAAGCTCGGTTCGAAACCTCGACTTGCCCACTCGTTTGCGGGTGATAAGCCGTAGAAAGACGATGAGTAACTCCATATTTTTTTAAGACCTTCTCGAATTGGTCATTACAAAAATAGGTTCCACGATCGCTTATAATAGCACGAGGGGTTCCGAACCGAGAGAATAGTTGCTTCAAAAACTTCACTACCACACGAGCATCATTAGTAGGTAAAGCCTTAGCTTCCACCCACTTAGAAAGGTAGTCCACCGCGACGAGGATATACTTGTTACCATGAGACGATGGGAACGGCCCCATAAAGTCTATACCCGATATGTCGAAAATCTCACACACTTGAATTATGTTTTGCGACATTTCATCACGTTGAGACGATTTTCCTTGACGTTGGCATGAATCACACGACTTTACAAGTGCGTGTGCATCACGATAGATAGAAGGCCAAAAGAAGCCGGCATCGAACACTTTCTTTGCCGTGAGATTAGCACCGTGGTGACCACCCGTGGGTCCCTCGTGACAAGCTCTAAGGATATTAGAAGCTTCGGCACCAAAAACACAACGTCGAATGAGTTGATCCGCACAAACCCGAAAGAGATAAGGTTCGTCCCAAAAATAGAACTTGACGTCACGAAAGAATTTTCGCTTTTGTTGTGTCGTCATACCCTTGATTATGAAATTGCCCGCATGGTAATTTGCAATGTCGGCAAACCATGGGGTGGTGTCTTTAGAATTCACTACACCGAGATTCTCGAGAGGAAATGTTTCAGTGATTTCCTTGTTCTTGAAAACATCTTTGTGAGGATCTTCTAGAAGAGAGAGATGATCGGCCGCTAGATTCTCGGCTCCTTTTTTGTCAAGCACGGTGACATCAAATTCTTGGAGGCGGAGCATCCAACGAAGCAATCTCGGCTTAGCATCTTGCTTAGCTAAGATATACTTGATAGCCGAATGGTCGGTATACACGATGCTTTTAGTTAAGACGAGATAAGGTCAGAATTTCTCAAAAGCATAGACCACGGCAAGGAATTCCTTTTCTGTTGTGATGTACTTTAATGGAGCCTCGGTCATCGTCTTACTAGCATAATGGATAGGACGGAAATGTTTTTCATAGCGTTGCCCTAAGACGGCCCCTATAGCATAATCACTTGCATCGCACATGATTTCTAAGGGTAATTCCCAATTAGGAGCAACAAGAATGGGAGCTTCGGTAAGTTTCCTTTTGAGAGTTTCGAAAGCTCTAACACAATCCTCATTGAAATTAAAAGGAGCATCCTTCTCGAGAAGGTGTGTCATAGGTCGAGAGATTTTCGAAAAGTCCTTGATGAAACGTCGATAAAAGCCCACGTGGCCTAGGAAACTCCTAACTCCCTTAACGGATTTGGGATGAGGTAACTTGGCGATGACGTCTACCTTAGCTTTATCGAACTCAATCCCCGCTTTCGAGACCTTATGTCCTAAGACGCTTCCTTGCTTACACATAAAATGACATTTTTCCCAATTAAGCACTAGATTGGTTTCTTCACAACGTTTTAACATTTGCTCGAGATTAGATAAACACGACGTGAACGAATTGCCAAACACCGAAAAGTCATCCATAAACACTTCCATCGACTTCTCGATCATATCATGAAAAATTGCCATCATACACCGTTGAAACGTACCCGGTGCATTACAAAGTCCGAAAGGCATCCTACGATAAGCAGACGTTCCATAAGGACACGTAAACGTAGTCTTCTCTTGATCACGAGGGTCGATAGGGATTTGAAAGTAACCGGAAAAACCATCTAAAAAGCAATAGAATTCATTTCCCGCGAGTCGCTCCAACATTTGATCCATGAAGGGCAAAGGAAAGTGGTGTTTACGAGTGGCGTCATTTAACTTTCGGTAGTCAATACACACCCTCCAACCGGTCACAACATGAGTGGGAATTAACTCGTTGTTTTCATTAGGCACAACGGTCATCCCTCCCTTTTTAGGGACACAATGGATTGGGCTCACCCATGGGCTATCAGAGATAGGATAAATCATTCCCGCGTCAAGGAGTTTTAACACTTCCTTTTTAATGACATCGTGAATTTTGGGATTCACCCTTCTTTGACTTTGAATTGCGGGTTTGTAGTCCTCCTCTATTAAAATCTTGTGAGTACAAAAATTTAGGTCAATACCCTTAGTGTCAGAAATTTTCCACGCAATTGCCCCTTTATGAGCCTTAAGAACTTTCAAGAGCTCGGTTTTTTCATCATTAGCAAGACCTCTTGCAATAATAACCGGCAACTTGTCATCACCTTCCAAGAATGCGTATTCAAGGTGAGAAGGAAGATCTTTCAATTCAAGGATAGGAGGTTCCTCGATTGAAGATTTTGGTTCAACACTCATAACTTCCATCGGCGGAAGAAATGGTGGAATAGAAGTATCATCACTAATCAACACCTCATCTTCATTGTCGATTTCATTTGAAGTGAAATCGCCTCCTTGGAATGGAGTGAGATTTGGTGTAGAATTAGCAAGAATCGGATCCAAAATAGTGGGATTGCCACTAGACGAGCTATCGGAAAAACCTAACACTTCTTGTGAAAACTCATCGCAAACCACATCAACTATGTCAATGTGATTGATGGTAGCGATTGCATAAACATGAGAAGGTTTTGAGTTTTGTGTAGCGTTTATAACAAGTTCCTCTTCGTTGAATCTCAAAGTGATAGTTCTTGCATGAACGTCGATAAGCGATCTCGAGGTGTCTAAAAATGAACGACCTAAAATTAGAGGAACTTGAGGATCCGCGGGGATGTCGACTACTATAAAATCAACGGGATAGTAGAACTTTCCCCACTTTCACGAAAACATCTTCGGCTACTTCACATGCTAACATCGTAGAATGATCGGCTATCTCGATAGACATGTTAGAAGGAATAAGAGCCGGAAGCGAAAGCGATTTCCAAATGTAAAATGGCATCAAATTAATGCTCGCACCAAGATCGGCCAAGGCGAGGCATTCTTTCATATCTTGTATGTCACAAGGAATGAGAAACTTTCTGGGGTCACCAACTTTTTCCGGTATGCGGTTAAGATAAACCGAAGAACAATTAGCAATCTTTGAAAGCTTTTCCTTATCGCTCATCATACTTTTAAAAGTGGAAGCGAAACGAGGCATATACAACAACGCGTCGGCTAAACTCACATCAAAGCTCGATTTGTTGTTTGTTACGTTCTTGCAATTTCTCTTTGTTTTGTCTCGAAGGGTAAGGTAAGGGTGGTGTGGGTTGGACATTAGGCAACGACCTTGGAATCTCGGGTTCCATGATTGGTATTGGTTCAACCGTAGGTGTGGTTTGAGCGGTACTTCGTGGGATTGTAATGTGCTCCTTTTCGACCACCACCTCGGGCTCTTTCTCGATTTCCTTCTCCGTTGAAGTACTTGGACGAGAGATTGGTTCCTTGAAAGTTTTACCACTTCGTGTAGTAATAACCTTCATTTCTCCCTTCGGGTTTGCAATGGTATCACTAGGAAGACCACCCGAGGAAGAGGGTTTACACATGATTGCTTCAAACATTTTAGCCATTCGGTCCTCAAATTTTGATTACCTAGCATCCGCTTTTAACAATTCTTGCTTAATCTCATGTTGTCCTTGTTCCATCTTTTGTTGATATTGTTGAAGACGATGAACATTTCCTTCCATTTTATTTGCATGAGTTTTAAGTTCATTAGCAAGTTCGTTTTTAAGCTCGTTTTTCAACTCGGATCTTAAGCTAATCATCTCACGTTGCATGTTATCAAATTTAGCATCATTTGCTTTAGCATAATCCAAAAATTCTCCTTGAATATTTTTAGTGTGAGCATTTTGAAAACCTTGTGTAGTGTTATGAAAATCACGGTTTTGGTTTTGATTAGTGACTTGTCCATTCCCACTTTGATAATTCCCCTTGTTGTAGTTACGTGAATTGCCTTGATAATTACCACCTTGGTTGTTGTTTCGATAGTTATTAGCATTTTGATTTGGTGGAGCTTGATTTGGGCGGGAACCTTGGCCGTTTTGGTTGTAAGTTCCCGTTGCTACATAAGCACTCGAAGTGTTGCCATCCGCGGTAATGCACTCGGAAAGATCATGAGCTCCACCAAAAGACAAACAACTCTTAGCAACCGCTTTAACCGAAGCGGAATTTGAAGCTTCTTGAGCTTTCCAATGAGTCATAAGATTAGCAAATCTATCAAAAAACCGATTTTCCTCATTAGCTTCATCATGTAAGGCATTAATGCTACGAGACGATGACGACGATGACGAACCCAAATTGGCAACACTCGGTGTGTTACGAGGGCTATAAACCTTAGATCTATTCTCGATAATCTTTAAAGCTTCATCGGTCGTTTTGCACAAAAAATTACCACCCCCGGCGGCATTCAAGTAATCTCGTTCATGATCATTAAGCCCATTATAAAAAGTATCAATTTGATGCAATTCCGAAAAATCATGATGTGGACATTCATGTAACATTTCTTTAAAGCGTTCCCATGCCATTGAAAAACTTTCATTATTTCTTTGCACAAATCTTGAAATCTCATTTTTCAAATGTGTTGTTTTAGATGGTGGAAAAAACTTGTTCACAAACTTAGAAACGAGATCACCCCATGTCAAAATTAAATTTGGCGGTTCTTTCTCAAGCCAAATTTTAGCGGGTCCATCTAACGAGTATGGAAACAACATCATCTTAATTGCGTCATGTGGAACATCCTTAAACTTGCTAGTAGCGGTGAGAGGATTAAAATTCCTTATGTGGTAATGCGGGTTGTCTTTCTCATGACCTCTAAACTTATTAGCTTGCAACATCGACATTAAACCCGTCTTAATCTCGAAATTCTCCGCAAGGATAGCGGGAATTACAATGGCCTCTCCAAAACCCTCGGTGGGTGCTTGTAGCAACTCCATCATAGTACGATTAGCCATGACGACTTCTTGTTCTACAATAGGTTCAACAATTGGAGGTTGTTCTTCAATCAACGTCTCTTGATTGGCTTGCTTATGAAGACGTTTACGAGCTCGTTTTGCTTGATTACGAGTGATCATAAACTTCACGAAGAATGGGAGGTGAGCAAAGAAGATTCTTTTTGGGTGTATTGTGAATTTTCAATTTTTTTGTGTTTTTGATTGTTTTTAATTTTTTTGGATTTTGGTGTATCTTCGTAGACAACAATGTACGAAATCTCTCCTCGAATCAAACTCTTGATTAAAGAAGCCTCAAAGGAATGAAAACGATCACGTGGATTGAACGCCTTCGAATGACTTTAGAACTTTGGTGAAAACCAAATTGTTCAAGAGGGTTTAATCACAAAGAAAACAAGCAAATATATTATACGTAATAATACTTTGGGCGGAAAAACCCTCGATTAGCCTTCAATCTCTAAATACTCACAAGCAAACGGGGAAACGAGGCGGCGCGAAGCACTTAAGAGCCTTTTTCCTTAGGGTATATTTTATAATACCCGCCTTATACCCACCTTATAGTTTGTATTTTTCAAAATCGAGCTTCACGAAAGTATTTATCTATTTTTTCCTTTTTCTTTTTGTTTGAGATTCGAATACAATAATTAGGAGATCAAATCCCAATTAAGGTTGTGTTTTCACACTTTTGGAGATATTTTGTATTTATTGTGATACTTAATACAATATAGTAATAATAATTTCACAAGAAAAACCAAAAAACCGATAATACGTATTAGTAGATTTCTACTAATACTAATACAATTTATGGTTAATATTATAAACAACAAGACAAATTAATCACGACACACCTCCCCGGCAGCGGCGCCAAAAATGATTGTAGAGTTTTTACACTCCTTTGCTTTAGGAAAAACAAGAGGGGTAAAATAGGGAAAGTATTAAGTGATGATTTAGGAAAATCAAGCACTAATGACCCAATGAAGTTCGTTTCCCAAGGAGGTATATGTGTGTGAGTAATTCGTAATAGGTTTGAGATTAATATTGGTTAGAAGGGGATGAGAAAAGAGGATGACGAAGACGTGAAATTAATTACTACAACGACTTAACGTAAGACCGTAAAATAAGCCAAAATAAAAATTAATTCTAAAAATTACCAAAAATTCACCAAAAATCAAAATAAATAAACAAAGAGTTTACCAATGATCAAAACTTTTTCAAACCTTTTAATTAATTAAATATTCAATTTTTAAATGCTAATTAAAACCCTAAAAATCAAATAAATTATCAAAAAGCCCAAATAAAGATTTTTCAATTGGTAAACCTCTAAAATGACCTAAAAAGATTAAAAACTATTTTTAGAAAATTTTAAACTAATAAAAACTATTTAAAATGATTTAAAAACTATTAAAACTTAAAATAATTATAAAAATTAATCTAAAGATGATAAAATTAATCTAAAAGTAGCAAAATTCCTATTTCAATGTATTTAAGCTAAAAAATGTAAAAAGTTGAAAAATGTGAAATTTGAAAAATAATAATAAAATAATATTAAAATAATATTAAAAATCCAAAAATTATAAAAAATTCTAAAAACTTGCATACTAATTTATTTTAACCTAAATAAACAGAAAATGAAAGTGAAATGACCAGAATACCCCTATTGGGCCCTCAAATGGGCCAAAACCAAAATCAGTCAACACAAATGGGCTTTTTAGCCCAAAAAGTCAAACTTGGCCCAATTGACTTGGAAAAGCCCAATCTGACTCAAAAATTAATTCTAAACACAAAACTCTAAAGGCCCAAAAGCTGAAAGTGAGCTTATCACAGCTTATTAAGCAAACAGCTTATACTTATTGGGCTTTTTAGCCCATTAAGCAATAAGCTAATGCCATAAGCTCTAATTTGACACACAACCTTCTTTTGGGATGCTTAAGAGATCTGTAAAAAGAAATTTTGAAAAAGCACACTCAATAAGCCAGAAATAAGCAAAGTACAAATCCACTAAAAGACAAAATAGCCGGGTTTGAGATTTAGGGCACCTCAGGACTTGATTCAACTTGCAAAATGTCACAAATGAACTCAATAAGCCAAATCAATCAACAAAATTCCAATAAGCAACACCAATAAGACAGAATGAACCAATAAGCACTTATGAAAAAGTCAATTAAGTAGGTTTTCTAGTCAAACCTAAAAGTCAACACACCAAATGCTCCAGTATGAACAAATGGGTCAAATGATGAGCACCCATTACAAAATCCAAGTTTTTGCTCGTTAAAATAAGCTATTATAGCTTATTGATAAGCTGAAACCCAATTAACACTAGCAGTGGCTAGCAGCAGGGGAAAGGAGTTCCCACTGCTTTCACTATTTGACCAAGCTTTTTAGAGAGATTTAGTTGGATTCAATTGGAAACAAGGGCACCCTTGTGATCAGTGAATCACAACGAGTCAATATCAACAAGAAAATCACAATTTGGTTCACACAATAAGCCCATAATAAGCAAACAGTCACCAGATATAGCACAGATATGGGAAATAAGCAGTTATGCACAAATAAGCAGATATAGCATGAATAAGCCAACCAAATTCAACTAGATGCATACACAAGCTATATAAACTATGAATAAGCACAATCAAACTTAAATCAACCACTGAATCAAAGTGAAAAAGCAGAATCAAGCACCAACAATTACTGATAAGAACAAGTATAATATGTAGAAACCTTTTGCTTATCTAATTGACCATAGATCCAATTTCAATGCTTCAAAACTCTTTCCTTGGTGTTATTAGCCTAGTTTAATCACTTGTTAACCCTAGTCTATGATTAGATCTAGGTGTCCCTTAAACCAAAGCCAAAAATATCAAGTAAACAAGATTTTATAGACCTATTATGGATCTATGTGTTTCAACCCACAAAACCTGCAAACAGATGATACTTAGCACTCAATAAACAGATATAAGATCAAAGCATCACAAAGAATACACTCAAAATCACACAAATCCAACTTATGCAGTTAACCCAAACACCCCTTAATAATCTGTTTTGACAAATTTTCAAAGGATAATCTAGATTTTACCCACAAATCAAGTCAATAACACTTCAATAACATCAAACAATACCAGATGAACAATAATCAACCATAAAAACACAGATTCAAGAACAATCATGCAAAATCACAAATATTCAGAAAATAAAGAGAAAATTGAAAAAGGAGAAGGTGCAAACCTCCAAGACCTACATCCAGGCCCTGGATTGTTTGAGCTGAGGTACTAGCAAAACAAGTACCAGTGAAACTGTGGTTTTTAGTCCAATTAATTAAGTTCGTTTTTCCTCGATTCGACTCGAATTTGATTTTCGGTTTAACGTTTTGACTTAACTTTGTTTTTGGTAAAATCTATTTTTGGAATTTTTTAAACTAATTGAAAACTATTTAAAATTACAATCTAATTTAAATAAAACTATTTTAAAACTAATTAAATTTTAAAAATAAAACTAAAAACTTTTAAATGACTTATAAAAACTTTTTAAATTAAAACTTAATAAAACTAATTTTAAAACTAAATTTGAAAACTTAAAATAAATCTATTTAATTATAAGTAATTTTTAATGCTAATTTAAAGTAAAACTATTTTAAATAAAGTGAATTAAAACAAATTTAAATTTAAAGAAAGTAAATAAAATTTTATTTTTGTCTTTTTATATATTTTTCTAAATACTAGATTAAAGAAAACTTGAAAGCAAAACAAAGCTTTTATATTAAATGTAATTAAACTTAATATTAATTAAACTAATTTAAATCTAATAAAATTTAAAAACGGCCAACTTGAATTAACCTATATTAATTACTACCATGAAAACAAACACAAGAAAGGGTTCTAGCCCAATGGTTGGTGCGTATGACTGATTAGCGCAAGGTCCTGGGTTCGAACCCCAGGGCAGACACTATTTTTAACTATTAATTATTTTTACTTATTTTGGAATTTTTGGCATCTCAGACCAAATGGATCTGAGTTGCTTAAGCAGCAAAAAGATGAGTAAAACCAATAAGCTAGCACACAAAATCAGCTTAAACAGATAAGCACTAGAAAAAACTGAATAAGCAGTTAGAGATTGATAAGCTATAATAATAATCAAAGAAAACTTATAATAACAGCCAAATCTAACAAATAAGCAATCTGAGATTTAAATCAAAATCAAATCAAAAGCAAACAAAAACAAAAGTATGCCAATCCAAACAGTCTAAAAAAAAAACAAGCAGAACAACCAAAAAAATGAACTAGAATAAATCTAAAACTGAATGCATAAGCAGATAATCAAAAAGCTGATAAGCAGATTTTAATGACTGAAAATTAACATAAGCAATAAATCTAAACACAAATAATCTAAACACAATAAGCTAATAAGCAAACAGCTCTAAACCAAATAAACTATAATTAAGCTAAAAAATGAAATACCCAATCAAAAGTCATACCAAACGAGCAGAAACTAAAATTAACAGTTCAAAAGCAAAACAATCTAAACTTAAGCATAACCAGATAAAAAAAACTCAACTCAGTAACTCACAATTTAAACAGCAGCAAACTCAAATAAGCTTTAAACTAAAAATAACATAAACAGACTAAAAATTAAAAGAGATGAAAAGAAACCTTTTGACGAATGCCTTTGAGCCGAAGATTGGCGCTGAGCCATCTTATTGATCTAATTCGAAACCCCAACACCATCTTCGAATCATGAATTATCATCATCAGCTTCTCACCCTCTCGAACCAAACAATACCTCTCGATCCATATTAAGCTCGAACAGAATTTTTTATTATTATTTTTTTTTTCTTTTTTTTTTTTAAATACTGATAATAACTTTCGAACAGTAAGATTTAAAAAAAAAATCAAAGCAGATTAAATAATCAAAACTGAACTTGACAGGAAATGTAAATTAGACGAAAAAATAATTAAAAAGAAACTTTTCATTAATCACTAAAAAAAATTACAAATTCTGAAAATTAAAATTACAATAAACCTATCACTAATTTGCAAAAATTAAAACTAATTTAAATCCTACTCCTAATTTAATTTAAAAACTAGGAAAAATAAATAATGAAAAGCTTGTCTAACACTACAGAATGAGGGGTTTTTATAGGAAAACCCTAAAACCATTTTCCTTGGTGCCCACGGAGTAAAATCTTGATCGTTCAATCTCTTCTCTCTCTCTCTTGCTTGATCAAACGGTGGAAAATAGGGCTTTCGCACACGGATTACCAGCATGGACTGGATGTGTGCTTCTTGTGTTTCTTTGAAGCTGATTTGGCATCTCCTTATTGGAGGAGTGAGGGAAATGATGTATATCTACCAATCATAGGAAAGGAATGAACCATGTCATCTAAATTGGACCATCACTTTTGCTCCGATAAACTTGGGAATTAATTCCCAAGCGTGTGTCTACACGCGCTTTAGATCATAAAGCCCCAATTTATTTATCTAGGTTTTGGGTGGGATGAAAAGTGAAAGTTGTGTTTGTTTATTTTGGTTGAGAGAGAAGATACTTTGGATGTATCGAAGGTAAAAAGGTGAGTGTGTGGTTGGTGTGGGTAACATACGGTTTGACCAAGAGTGAATAACTGTATTCACTTTATAAATGTTTACTTCAACCGTCTTTTATTATTTTGGAGATGGGCTTGGGAACCCAAGATATAAACAATACTTCATCACGTCTAATAATTTACTCCCTTTTTTGGACCTTTACTTCCATCCGTTTGTTTAATATGTGAATTGGGCCATGGATGGGCTTTTGAACAAAGGTGAACAATTTATATCCTTAAATGGGTTTTTAGGCCCATTAACCAAAAGTGGAACCCACAAAGCTCATTTAACTTAAATCTGCGAATGAACGATCCCGTCTTTTGACTTTCGATAAAATCTTCGTTCCCGTTTGCACTTTTGGTCCTTTTGAGTTGACATTGTTGTTTTCTTCGATAAATGCCCGTCAAATCCCATGTTTTCTTCCTTTTTGATATTTTGTACCTAAAACACAACAAAAACACAAACCACACATAATTCCGACTTTTATGACATTAAACACATGATTAGGTCTTGTTTTTCCTCGATTTTAGTGGCAAAAGGATAAGTGTTTACACACTTATTAAATCCCCTACACTTGACCATTGCAATGACCCCATGCAATGCATTATTTTAAAGCATAAAGTTACATTTTTCTCATTATTAATCCATCTCGGCCTTTATTAAGATATACTATTATTACTACGACGGAAAGATAAAAACTTAAAAGGAAACAAAAATTAAATGATTAGTTTATTTAACTTGGAAATTATTTGATGGAAGAAACTCGTAAAGAAATCTAAGACTTGAATTAGGGCTTTGGTGTCATGAATATTAATCACCCTCAAGTTTCACGTTCCCCATACTAAGCATGAAAACGAGATCATTGTTATTACAAGTTAGCACAACTAACACTTACTCATGTGGTTTAGTTAATCACTTAGACTCCCTTATTCCTACGGTGTATCTCTTTTATTTTATTTTTTGTCTTCAATGATCACGAGGATGCATTTTTGACTTATTTCGATAATTTATTAAGGCCAAAAATAAAGTGGGACGATTTAATCAATAGTTAGCTAAAGGACAAAATCTTTTAAAACGGCTTCTCGAAACCTCATAAAGTTCATATCTTGGCATAACTCGTTTCACGATTTGAGACCTTTCTCGGACCAATATTTGGCTTGTACTTCAAACTTCAAATCTTGAGAGACGATCTTGAAATTATGGTCTTCTCTTCATTTTGGTATACATCTTCATAAGGAGTGAAAGATGCTTCAAACGTTGACCACGACTTCTTCATTTATCCTCTTCTTTATTTAGGATTTTGATATACAACGATCCGCCTCCTTTTCGGACTTGGATCTATTTATCCTCATACCTTGTTAGGGTCTTTTTGGATAGACTTCTCCATGATCTTTAGGGGAGTAATTGCTTCTCGTCGTGTGTCTTGATCCATCATATTGATTTGGATTAATGATCTTCACGTCATCTTTGGATCTTTAGCAAAAAAAGTGAATCCTCATGCCTTGTTAGGGCCTTTTTGGACTCGGGTATCCTCATGCCTTGTTAGCGCCTTTTTGGATAAGCCAATCTTCGCGTCCCGCTTCAATAAGTTATGCCTTGGCTATGAACTCTAATTAATCCCGAGCAACTTTTAAACGATCTTGTGCTAGAAGCTAAGTAACTTTTCAAATCGTACAACCTTATTTATTGCAAATATATTTATTAACAAGTGAGGGGAGAAAAAGCTCATAACTAACTCACATAAGTTAATGAAAGAATACCAAACTTAAAATTAACTCTATCATCTCTCGTTCTCCACAATTTAAAATCTCAAGGAATGAGACTCGTGGATGCTTAGCCTAATAAACCAATTAAGGTCCATATGGTTAAGGATACTAGCTAGAGTAAACTTAGATAAGTAAACTCGGGTTGAGTCAAAATATTCACGACGGGCCTAATATATCAAAGATATCTAAACTTGTTAAAAACCATTTTATTTATTTATTTATTCTTGACTTTATTCTTAAAATAGAAAATATAAATATGATGCAAAGAAAAGAAAATAAAAGAAAAAT
The DNA here is from genome assembly GCA_025667525.1 of Glebionis coronaria. NCBI lineage: Eukaryota > Viridiplantae > Streptophyta > Magnoliopsida > Asterales > Asteraceae > Glebionis > Glebionis coronaria. Next base: position 64,328 of record JANFOE010001305.1, read on the forward strand.
ACTACAAGGCCAAAATAGATCAAAAATTTGAAAAACGTTGAAAATTTTAAAAATTTTCCGGTTAAAATGGGGTCAAATTCATGGAAAAGGCCACTAAAATTTCGATAGAAATCCCCCCTACACTTAATATAAACATTGTCCTCAATGTTTAAGCATGTGGGAGAATAAACTCCCCTACACTTAGGACATTGAGTACGTTGTTTAAAATCGAGCTAAGGAAAGGACAACTAAAGTGATTACATTTATTCGTTTTATTTATATACAAGATTAAATCACAATAGCAAAAACTTATCGAAGGAACCGGGTACACGGGTAACACGGGAACACGGGTCTCGTCAAAAGTACCAAAAGCGGATCATCAAAGCACATGTACCTACACAATCACAACACACAAAACAAACAAACTACACGGCTCCCCCTACACTTATTGGTGAAAATAAATAAAAGATAGATCAACGGGTTGCCTCCCGAGAAGCGCTTGTTTTTGTTAACCGAGTCACGAGCCTGACTCGACCCCGAATTAAATGGTCCATGGGGAAACCTCGAATGTGATACCGGGATCAAAGATCTTGTCCTCGGTCCCGGATGAACATAATAAATGAGAGGCAGGAGGATAAGTCATAGAAGGTAAAAAGGTCCTCTCAACATACGAAAAGTATGTGAGGTCGTGATCCACGGGAGGTGGGATGGGTAAAGGAGACACATTGTCATCCCCTAAAGACAATGGATGGTCATAATTCGGCAAAGCCGTAAAGGTATCAATCAAAGAATGGTCAATGTCACCTCCCGGGTCGAAGTAATCATCCTCATGAACGTGAATCTCTTCGATTTCTTCATCATAGATAGGCTCGTCAAACAAAGGTTTGTCGTTCCCCTCATTGAGGATTTTAGAAATTCTCTCGAAGAGATCACGATCAAGTACGAAACCATCATTCATTTGTGGGATTTGTTGATAAGTTAAATCCTCACGAATGTGGTAAACGTAATTCTCATTAGAGGAGTGTTTATTAGGTAACTCCTCGAGAATAGGATGCGTGGTCATGTGAGTTGGTTCGTCATTATTATTAAAAATAAGACGTTCCAACTCATCAAGTTCGGCCTCGATATTGGAAAAATCGACCTCACTTGTAGGTGGAAGTGGAGGTAAAAGAGCTAGCTCTCGGTCGATAATTTCCTTAATCTCGGGCTCGAAGATGAAATCATCATACTCACCACATATAGAACTCTTATTGGAAGAATCAATTATCGCTTTTGGATTTGTGAGTATGTGATCATGGACTAGTGGAACGATCGTGTCCGTAAGCTCAGCAAAAGTCGGCACATCATAAACTTCATCAAAGAGTTTGTCGAGCCCAAAATCGCTAATCTCACTCGATGTATCAAGATCCTTAGATGCATTTGGGATATTGAGAGAAGGGATTACAATTGCACTAGGACATTGAGCACAAAGATCACTCCAAGAAATAGTAGTCTCATCGTCATCATCATAAAAGTAAGAACGCACAAGAGGAGGGGTAGAAACACTAAGAGTAGAAACTTGCTCTTGTTGTCTTTCGTCATGCAAACTAATTTTGATTTGTTTTAAGCTTTCGAGAATTTCTTTAATAGAAGGTTGATGAACGATGGAGTTTTGTGGGGGTTCAAAATTTTGAAAACCGGAATTATAGCACGGATGTGGCTCATAATTCATCGGTTGACAATAAGAAGTATCGTGAGGACCCCCACAATGATTGCAACACGGGTATTGAGAAAAACCCGGTGCATGTTGAAGATAGGGATTGTCATAGACGGGAGGAGGGGAGAAATTTGTGTAAGAGGAGAAGTACGAATTTCTAGAATTGCACAATGGACAAAATCCAAATTGTGTATTGTCGATATCGGAACCACACTTCGCACAAGTACACCATGGACATATTGGAAAACCGAGCCATGGTCTCCCACACCGAACGCAAGACAAATCCATGAAGAAATAAGAGGGGTTGAGAAAAAGAATTAAACACAATAGAGGATAAAGAAGAATATTTTTGTATTTTTCTATAAAAATATATATATATACAAGAAAAATCGAGAGAATCGAAATAAAAATTAACACTAATACGTAATATTTTTGGTGTAATACTTTTAGGAAAAAGTATTACTTTTGGATTTTTTTAATTTTTTTGGTGCAATTCTTAGGAAAGAAATTGCTTTTGTGATTTTTTAATTTTTTTGTATTTTAAAGTTTTTGATTTTTTTTTTGTGTTTCTGATTTTGTGTGCAAGAAACGTAACGTTCAAAGAATGAACGGATCCCAAAATCCAAACGTCTTCACGAAAAAATCGTCAATCGTACGAGCGAAGCGGCAGCGGCGCCAATTTGAAAAAGAGATTTTGTGTATCTTTTTTTATTTTTCTTTTATCGTTCCTCGACTCACCCGAATTGATTAGCAATTATCGTAACGACTTGATTTTGTTTTTGGTAAAATCTATTTTTAGAATTTTTTAAACTAATTGAAAACTATTTAAAATTACAATCTAATTTAAATAAAACTATTTTAAAACTAATTAAATTTTAAAAATAAAACTAAAAACTTTTAAATGACTTATAAAAACTTTTTAAATTAAAACTTAATAAAACTAATTTTAAAACTAAATTTGAAAACTTAAAATAAATCTATTTAATTATAAGTAATTTTTAATGCTAATTTAAAGTAAAACTATTTTAAATAAAGTGAATTAAAACAAATTTAAATTTAAAGAAAGTAAATAAAATTTTATTTTTGTCTTTTTATATATTTTTCTAAATACTAGATTAAAGAAAACTTGAAAGCAAAACAAAGCTTTTATATTAAATGTAATTAAACTTAATATTAATTAAACTAATTTAAATCTAATAAAATTTAAAAACGGCCAACTTGAATTAACCTATATTAATTACTACCATGAAAACAAACACAAGAAAGGGTTCTAGCCCAATGGTTGGTGCGTATGACTGATTAGCGCAAGGTCCTGGGTTCGAACCCCAGGGCAGACACTATTTTTAACTATTAATTATTTTTACTTATTTTGGAATTTTTGGCATCTCAGACCAAATGGATCTGAGTTGCTTAAGCAGCAAAAAGATGAGTAAAACCAATAAGCTAGCACACAAAATCAGCTTAAACAGATAAGCACTAGAAAAAACTGAATAAGCAGTTAGAGATTGATAAGCTATAATAATAATCAAAGAAAACTTATAATAACAGCCAAATCTAACAAATAAGCAATCTGAGATTTAAATCAAAATCAAACCAAAAGCAAACAAAAACAAAAGTATGCCAATCCAAACAGTCTAAAAAAAAAACAAGCAGAACAACCAAAAAATGAACTAGAATAAATCTAAAACTGAACACATAAGCAGATAATCAAAAAGCTGATAAGCAGATTTTAATGACTGAAAATTAACATAAGCAATAAATCTAAACACAAATAATCTAAACACAATAAGCTAATAAGCAAACAGCTCTAAACCAAATAAACTATAATTAAGCTAAAAAATGAAATACCCAATCAAAAGTCATACCAAACGAGCAGAAACTAAAATTAACAGTTCAAAAGCAAAACAATCCAAACTTAAGCATAACCAGATAAAAAAAACTCAACTCAGTAACTCACAATTTAAACAAGCAGCAAACTCAAATAAGCTTTAAACTAAAAATAACATAAACAGACTAAAAATTAAAAGAGATGAAGAGAAACCTTTTGACGAATGCCTTTGAGCCGAAGATTGGCGCTGAGCCATCTTATTGATCTAATTCGAAACCCCAACACCATCTTCGAATCATCAATTATCATCATCAGCTTCTCACCCACTCGAACCAAACAATACCTCACGATCCATATTAAGCTCGAACAGAATTGTTTATTATTATTTTTTTTTTCTTTTTTTTTAATACTGATAATAACTTTCGAACAGTAAGATTTAAAAAAAAATCAAAGCAGATTAAATAATCAAAACTGAACTTGACAGAATGTAAATTAGACGAAAAAATAATTAAAAAGAAACTTTTCATTAATCACTAAAAAAATTACAAATTCTGAAAATTAAAATTACAATAAACCTATCACTAATTTGCAAAAATTAAAACTAATTTAAATCCTACTCCTAATTTAATTTAAAAACTAGGAAAAATAAATAATGAAAAGCTTGTCTAACATTACAGAATGAGGGGTTTTTATAGGAAAACCCTAAAACCATTTTCCTTGGTGCCCACGGAGTAAAATCTTGATCGTTCAATCTCTTCTCTCTCTCTCTTGCTTGATCAAACGGTGGAAAATAGGGCTTTCGCACACGGATTACCAGCATGGACTGGATGTGTGCTTCTTGTGTTTCTTTGAAGCTGATTTGGCATCTCCTTATTGGAGGAGTGAGGGAAATGATGTATATCTACCAATCATAGGAAAGGAATGAACCATGTCATCTAAATTGGACCATCACTTTTGCTCCGATAAACTTGGGAATTAATTCCCAAGCGTGTGTCTACACGCGCTTTAGATCATAAAGCCCCAATTTATTTATCTAGGGTTTGGGTGGGATGAAAAGTGAAAGTTGTGTTTGTTTATTTTGGTTGAGAGAGAAGATACTTTGGATGTATCGAAGGTAAAAAGGTGAGTGTGTGGTTGGTGTGGGTAACATACGGTTTGACCAAGAGTGAATAACTGTATTCACTTTATAAATGTTTACTTCAACCGTCTTTTATTATTTTGGAGATGGGCTTGGGAACCCAAGATATAAACAATACTTCATCACGTCTAATAATTTACTCCCTTTTTTGGACCTTTACTTCCATCCGTTTGTTTAATATGTGAATTGGGCCATGGATGGGCTTTTGAACAAAGGTGAACAATTTATATCCTTAAATGGGTTTTTAGGCCCATTAACCAAAAGTGGAACCCACAAAGCTCATTTAACTTAAATCTGCGAATGAACGATCCCGTCTTTTGACTTTCGATAAAATCTTCATTCCCGTTTGCACTTTTGGTCCTTTTGAGTTGACTTTGTTGTTTTCTTCGATAAATGCCCGTCAAATCCCATGTTTTCTTCCTTTTTGATATTTTGTACCTAAAACACAACAAAAACACAAACCACGCATAATTCCGACTTTTATGACATTAAACACATGATTAGGTCTTGTTTTTCCTCGATTTTAGTGGCAAAAGGATAAGTGTTTACACACTTATTAACCAGCTTCCAATGTACCTGCTAAGAAGAACAAACCAAGTGATGAACAATATCAAGCACTTTTCTGATTTTTGAAACACAAGCCTTATCAATTAAAACCTTGCCTCAAAAACCTTCAAACATGAAAGTGGAACTCAGAATTAGGCTATTCTAACACCAACTTTTAATAAACAAGAACAAGATTTCACAAATTTCTGAAAATCAAATTTTAATAACTTAAAAACGGATTACAAAGATTGATAGCCTAAAACTGGAACAAAGGGACTCTCACAGGTTGAGGTCTCCTTTTATAGACATATGCTAAGCCTACACTGTTCACAAACCCTAGAAGTGAATTTCCCCATTTGTCCTTGCAGAATCTTCTAGGCGTGTTGTTAGCTGGTTTAGGTGAATCAGGGACGTTTGTTTAGTGCTTCGTGACAAAGGAAAAGTTTTGGTTCGTTGATCTTACCATGTCATGATCAAATGGCAGGTGTCGCCATGTGAGTGGGAGTGGGGGTATCATTCTGCTAGTGGGGATTGAGGTTTTTGGTGTGGGATGTGATTGACATGATGTGAATTACACGTGGGAACAACCAATTTCACTTTCCCCTTTGTTTTCTTCTTTTTAATCCTAGGTAAAAAGGGGTGTTCTTCATGGTAAAATCCAAACAGTAAGTGTTACCCGCGTTTATAGGAATTCAAACTTTCAGCTTGGCACTTTTGGTCCTTTGTTTTTGGGAAAAATTGTATAGCAAGTATTTTAGCCAAAATAAACGTATCCCTTTGTTATAGAAGTTTCCATCTTTTCACTTTTGGCACAAAACTTTTCCAAAAAGGTTAAAAGGGTTGTTTTTGCCACTTTTGCATAATTGAAGGACTGATTTTGGACTTTGTTGGTCTTCAAAGGTCTTTAATGTAACTTTGACTCCATGAGGGACCATTAATGACAATGTTGAATAGTTGAGGGACAAATCTTGCCATTTCTTCAAAGTTGAAGGACCTTTTGTGTAATTTTGACAAACTTAAGGGACCAAACTTGTAATTATGATTTCACAAGGGTTTTAAGTGTCATTTCTTCATTCATTAAGGATCATTCTTGCATATCTTCAAGTCTTCAAGGGTAAATGTTGGATAAATCATGAACTAGGGCCCGGTTCTTTGTATGGCTTCGTTTCTCGTGTACGTTTTTCCTTGTTTCTTGTGATCTTTTGTCTTTTTCACGATATACTTACCTAAAATACACAAGTAAACAAACACAAGCATATATATGGTATTTTATGACATTTTTATGCATTTAAAGCCCGAAAAGACCGATGAGATCATGTATAAATGCCATCTCATCACTACCCATAAAACCAACAGTCACAAATACTTAATTACTGCATTTTTTGAATGCCCAGGATTCTTTGGCAATCTAAACTTATAAAATCCCAAACACCCTATTATATTATCCCTACATTAGATTTTGCAAGACTCGGCAAAATATTGTTATTTGCATTTTGGTTATAGGATGTGTAAAAGTGTAAAACTGAAACACAGTGAGTGACACAGTTGACTGTCCTATTTGAATTTCGAAGGTCAAACATACTACTTATAATCTGGAGATACAGTGGCCCTTGTTTTTTAGGGAAGTACGTAGGCGTGAAGGACCACAAGTCCCATAAATAGGTCTACACTCAGCCATTAAGATCTCAGAATATATATGTGCCAATCTTAAAGTGGCAAATACATTTTTGACTTGCCAAGTCAAAGTATAGCAATTAGTCTGAAGAAGGGTACATAGAAACTGATATGGATAACCACTGATATGACAAACAGCCTCAAAGGAACACCTAATTAACTTTTAACTCAAAACATTATTTCAAATACTGTTTTTTCTGATCTTGGACTGTACATGACCTAAACCTGGTATTATTAAAATCAAATCTAATTTGTGCGACTAATAACGAATATCTTAATGCATTTTCCAAATTTGTTTAGCTTCAAGTTTGAAACCTTACCTTTATCAAACTTGTTGATTCTGCTATGGGAAATATCAGTAAGAACAACACCTGATATTTATAGCTTTCTTAAAGGATAATTATATAGGTTGAATTAAGAATACATTTACTTCAAACTTACGAATACGTCTTTTTTATTTAGTAGCTTGTGATCTAGCACTTCTTTCCACCTATAACGAAGACTCCTGAAACCGAACAATCAACGTCATAACAATTTGCAATTTAATTGAAATTAAAATTTTGAATGAATGATCAAGGCAGATGATTTTATTAATATCAGGACGTTATTATATAGCATTAGATATAAAATAGTATGCTTACCTTTTCAAGCATCTTCAAGGATTTCTTACAGGTTCTTTCCTTGCTACTCTGTAACTGCCCCTTAAAGGTGCACTACATTATATATCATGCTTCTCTGCACTAACCCCACCGTGTACTATCTGACTGCATAGAGGGGTTGCACTTCCTGCTTTTATACACGGGTTACACTGCGCAGAAAACTATACAACCAAAGATGGGAACATGCAACTGATGTCTCGTTTATCCATTTTTTGTGATCAACCAGATTGGCTAGAATTATGGGCTGAAATAGAACTCAGTGATGCAATCAAAAAGTTGAGACCTGAAATTGAGAATGAGAAAAAATGGTTGATGGAAGCTCAACAACCCGGGACTCATTTTAGGTTCCGAAGATTCCTGTTCACCCGCGATTTCGAGCTTTTTTCTTAGGCGTTTATCGCCTATCATACAACGGTCCCAATTGATCCCGTGTGTTAGGTTAAGAGCAAGATTTATTAGACTGGCTGGTCCACCGTTTATACACAAGTTTTTGGATTCCGTGATTCTTAGAAGCCAAGAAGCCGAAGGATTGACTGCTTTGACCAATGACACTGCTTTGGTTAAAGTGACGAATCGATCAATCATTCTCGATATACTGAGTCTGTTTTGAAGGAATCGTGCGAGGAAATGTTTTTCTTAGATGTGGGATTTGATCAGGATCAAACGCTAGGTCGCATAATTGAGGAGGAATTTAATAAGCTTGTGATGATTAGAATTGAATGGGCTGAAAGAGTATCAACAGTTTTTTTAGGGGTTTTGACTCTTGCAGTCGTGAATATATTAAAACAGGAACAATGGATGGAAAAACCTGAAGAAGGTTGGCAATGTCTAAATCCTTCAATTGGGCACTTGATTATTTCTGATCACAAGAGATTGCATAAAACAATGAATGTCAATACAGATTAAAAACACAATATATATCATGGTCACCTTTGACTTCAGGTTAGTGACAATATCAACCTCAATCATACCTAGAGTATTGGTAGGTCTCTGTTACTATGGGGAGGCCTGAAGGTAGAAAAAAACGTATTTTTAAGCAAGTAAACTAATAGGAATCAAAATATGAAAACACAATATGCTTGTAAAACCGAGAATCGGGTTGGATACAGGCACCGCCAGGCTGTTCGAGGATTTCCTATGGTTTTTCTCACATACACTTGTTGTTAGACATCTATAGAGAGAAAGAAAATCAACATAAAATAGAAAATCATTGAAAATGATATGAACTCACCTTACTTGTGTCACTATAGGGTCAGGTTGGATATTGGCACCGCTCAGGCTGTTGGAGGATTTCGTTTGGTTGTTTTTATACACACACCTGTTGTTAAACATTTATAGAAAGAAAACCAACATAAAATAGAAAATCAACACTTTAATATTTTCATCCGAAATAAACAACATTTATGTAAAAATGACGGCTTTAAACTTAAGAGGGGCTGATTTGACATAACCAAAGCCTGACAAAACTGAATAAAAAAGGACAACGTTGCTACATGGTAATAGTTATGACGGTACTTTTCATACCCTTATGTCATCTGTAATAGAGTCTGTTTGTACCTTGCTTTGATGGATAATTCACAGAGAAAATACCTTGCTTTAAGGATCTAGTGTGAATTGTGCTGGCTATATGCAAGGATTAAGTTACCAGTCCTAAAACATACATTGCAACAGAGAAACTCAACTCCCGTCCTTCACAATGGTTCACCGATATAATCAGTGATATTTTTAAGCATACTCAATGATTTTCTGAAGCATGTATATAATAATCAACTTAAATCTCACATCAGAACCAAACACACCTGAACTTTTATTTTTTATATTTATAGGTGAATCAGCAGATTGATGTAACCTAGCATTGGCTGCTGCAGTGGCCGAGTCTTCATCTTGCTTTTCTTTTGTAGCATCAAGCCAGCAATGGAAGCCATATAAGCTTCTTGCGCCTCTTCCAAATCATCCTGTAGTTTACACATCAAATTAGTCAAACAACAGATCTTGCAATTTTTTTAAACAATAGGAATGATACTTGTGCTATTTAGACTATGTCAAGAAGGTGAGCAAAGCATGCGCCTGTTGTACGGTCTCAAATACGTATAATAAAGAGTGTAATATGTCAAAAGTTATAAAGAGTGTATTTGATCAATCACAGTAACTAAGTGTTCCAGCCAACAATAGAATCATCGACCAAGACAGCTATTCCGAGTTGCCGGTTCTGTAAGCAAGCAGAATACATTTCACATATGTATTAAACTGATTAGGTGGAATTCTTTGCTGATTAATGTGACATCAGTTAATGATTACGTTGAATTATATTGATGCGTCTAATGCTTTTATAATTTTCTTGACTGAAAAACAAATATAGATAAATCCCCTGAGAGTACATACCCAGTCGTAATAGTACGCGTTTCCAGTTAGTTGACCAACAAGTTTATTAACCTGCTCAAATGCTTGCCAGCATAAGGAACGTGCTCAACATCAATACATAACCCAAATTCGCCCATTAATGTGGTACTTAATCTGACATTTTGTAGTAATGTAGTCAAGAAATCAGAATATTAGATCATAACCCAAACACACCATTCAAACTATAGTTTACAGTTGACGGCCCAAGAGCCTTCTCTATTACTTTTCCATCTCTATATCTTTCAAGGAATAGTGTGATTTGGGATCCTTGATCTTCACTGATCGTGTATAAATCTTAAGTATCCTACAATTTTCATGTCACTATGTATACATAGTAGAGATATTTGCTTCTATGTACCTGGTTGTTGCAAAAGAAGGAATAAAACGTGGCCGTGGTGGTGGTGACGGGTGGCCAAGATAACTCACCCATTGTATTTTACTGCTCATTGTTCTCCTTAAAACCATTACCTGCTTAACTGTAGTCCTCATGCTCAGATGAGGCCAGGACCTCAAATGCACGAATGCACGGTTCTCAACCTCAGCTGGTTGCAGGAGGTGGTAGACCTATCCATCATTATGGGAAGTCTCAAGACGGACCTTCAGGAGGATCAAACAGATACCCAGTGAACGTATACTGTAACATGTATCATTACTATTGAAGGATTTTCCTGCAATAAAACCTAACTATTATAATCGCTCTCGAAGTAGCAAAATATTATCAAAATATTCAGAAAATTATTTTAGCCAATATTGTATGCACATAATCGAGGCATTTGTCGGAATCATCTAATTGACCGTCATAAAGTTTACTGTGAATTTTCATTTAGTTACAAACTGCAACACATGAAATGCATTCGAGTCTCTGTGATATTTGTTCCTACCACAGAGCAAACACCCATACTTGTAAAATCACTTCGGTCACCAAAGTTAACTAATAAAATGGGCTAAAGAAATAAAATGATCATATGATTAATGAACCGAGAAACAGCAGCACGCATTATCTCACCACCCTTTCTGCGATACAACTTTGCTTTCTCAATAGCAGGGACTACACCAGCAACAACTTTCTCCTCCTCTGATATAAAATTATAAAAGCACTGACCTTGCCAATGGCCACCGCTTTGACCTTGAATACCCATTTTCTACATTTACTGCACCACATGAACGATGTTTACTTGTTAACAAAAAGGTTGCATATGGGACATAACTACAATAAATTACAATAAGTTAGAAGAGCCAAACTTGTATCACCGCTAAAAGGAGGGTTTACTGTGGAAGGTCTTGTAACATGCTCATCCCATTTCCCTTTGTGACAGAACAGGAGAAGCACAAGATCTATAAAGAATGAACAAACTAGACTTATGCCTAAAATAGCTTCAATATCCTGCTTCTTTCCATTGCTCTTGTTTGACGAACATATCCAATACTGAAGCAATTACGAGAATAATTAAGAACAAACACACTTACTAAAATGCATGTATTAAGGATTTTAGTAGTAACAAAAGTTACTTCTACTGATAAAGAACATAAAGTGTACAAATTATAGTCTGATGTTGTCTTTAATTCTCATTGCTAAACTATGTGATTTAGCAGGCCACTGCCCATAAAATCATGAATACATATTTTCTTCTTGATCGACTCAAGATAAAAGTATGTTAACTAATTAGCATTCAGATTCAAAATGCGCATAACATAATAGCAAACCAGAATCGATATTTACACTAATACTTACATAGTAAGTAGAAACATGTTTATATACTTTATGTAGATTTTAGGTTAACCTGTGACAGTGAATGTTACACATACAAAAGAAACAGTTACCTTTATGTAGATTTATACGCCGCTATTCTATTGGCACCTTCTGAAACTCCAACCACTTCAATCCCAAATACAAAAGCATACATAAAAGTAATCAAGCATAGATGTTGGGAATCTAACGTTGCAGGTCATATAACGGTACCTAAATGGGCAGGTTTATTAATAGGTAAAACATTTGTGCTGGTCGAACGGGTTAGACCTGGTTGACACAAACTACTAATATCCAATTGCTTTAATGTAGCCAAAATTTGTATGTCGAGTATCATGTTACAAACTCATTTGGATTTGGCCCCCATCAATCTATATTTCCCCTTTTTTAGTCAACTACTTTGGTCTGACTCATTAGACAAAAAACATATCCAGAAATGACGCATAAGTAAATAGATAGAAATGCTAAACATACCATAGTTGTTTCGATCCTTTCGGAGATTAAGTTGTCTTCAAGTTGTGATGCAAAACTAAAGCTAGTGGAGGAAGAACAGACACCTTGATCAATAAACAGAAATATGCGAATGAGGCCAAAATGGGAAATAATCATCAAGCACGACTTTAAGTTATGTAAAAAAGATGGCTTTAAACTTAAGAGGGGCTGATTTGACATACCCAAAGCCTACCAAAATTGCATATATTGCTGGTAATCGAGATTTTCATCTTTCTCAGAACTGCAAAAATTGAATATCGAGGACGATATAAACTATGATTAAAGTACAATACCTCGTAAGCAATCTATCTCTAATCATATATCTCTGAGTTACAATGACGAAGGTGGTGTTTTACCAAATAGTCTGCAAATTTCTTTATAAGTTCATTACCAAAAACATTGATACCATTATGAAACGGATTACTATCTGTGAATATAGCTGTTACTTCTCTGTAACGAATTGAAAACACCAGGTAACCTGCTAAATAAAAACTGAGGAATGAGCATATATATATTTGGGGATGGTTCCATAGGTTCACAACTTACTTGAATCTAAGAGTTTATTGTTAATATGATGAGTGCTTCGTTGTGAATTCTACACTGATTATTTGCTACTACTATATAATTAATATCAAATTCTTATGTTAGTCATGCCTACAATCAGTAAATTGAAATACTAAACAATAAAACACGAATGAGAAAATTATAAGTCAATATTAACATCCAAAAATAATATGTTATGCTTAAAGGTAAATAATCATGTTTGAGGCATACCTTGATGGCTAAAAGACCTGACCAAAAGAAGCACGACTGATTGGTTTTATAATCTCGAAGTCATCTATAGATGTGCAATCGTTTTCTGAATGTATGGGGCTGGTTTTGAGGCTACGCACAACATCATCTTCAATTGAAGCATCTTCGTCGATGGTACTTGTGATATCAATTTTTCATCATCAACCAACTCAAATAGCTACAAATAAAAGATGAAATACAACTAAAATAGTTTAAATATACTCAGAATAACATAAACAATAGCTTACATCTTTGGATGATTACCAGAAGAGCTCGATTCTCGAGCAGAACTACCACTCCCTATAGTGGGAGCAGGATCCAACGAATTATCCATAAAATACAGCTCAATCCAGGCCAGACCAGTGATTGCACTTGTAAAATACAAATAGAATAATTGGTTTACTTCTATCTAAGCACTCAGAACTGCTTATATGTTGAATCAAAATACAATAAGCAGTTTAAAGGTAGTTTACCCATTTTCACATATCATAATTGAAGACAACAACAGTCAAGTATCAAATACTTGTATAACTAAAATCAAATAACTTACATAGATGGGACTCAAAAGGACCTGCACATACGTTTTCCTTTAACTGACTCAATTAGACACATTGCATCTGCTAAAGATCTTTCCTCATCGATTATCATTACCACTAAATTAGATACCTACTATTTCCTCATCGTTGTTGAAGAAAGAATCATGGTGGCTAGTTAATTTATAGGGGACAGCCTTTATGAATGTTTTTCATGAAAGTCATCATCGCCTTTTTTATGATTCTATGATTGTGATGAATTTGATGTGATTTAAATGAATGAATTTCAGATGATTTAAATGTGAGGAAGACAAGAAATCAAAAAGAGGGTAAAAAGATAGTGATGGCTGTTTTAGGGTTTGTGTGTGTGTATGTGTGTTTGTGTGTCTTTTTACGTGGCTAGAATAATGAAAAACCCGAGTATAAAAGTATTATATATACATGCGGTATCAAAACGCAGTTTTTTGTAAATTGCGGCCCGCTTTTTTCAAATTGCGTTTTCGTACATTATTTTTGGCAAGTTTTTGAGATTTTATAGCTAACAAACAAATTTTATTGGTTTAGAGGTGCCATGTCACATATGACTGGTATTAGGGGTGTGGTATCAAGTCATAGTTATACCTATATTATAATATATATATATATATATATATATATATATATATATATATATATATATATATATATATATATATATATATATATATATATATATATATATATATATATATATATATATATATATATATATATATATATATATATATATATATATATATATATATATATATATATATATATATATATAAATATAAATATATATAAATATATATATATATACATACATATATATATATATATATATATATATATATATATATATATATATATATATATATATATATATATATATATATATATATATATATATATATATATATATATATATATATATATATATATATATATATATATATATATATACATATATATATATATATATATATACATATATATATATATATATATACATATATATATATATATATATATACATATATATATATATATATATATATATATATATATATATATATATATATATATATATATATATATATATATATATATATATATATATATATATATATATATATATATATATATATATATATATATATATACTAGTTGCAAAACCCGTCCGATGGACGGGTATGACTTCTGCTTGCGTTTAACTTAGTTTTAATTAGTAAATATTTGTTTGTATTGTCCGATTAACAGGTATGACTTATTTCGATAAAAGTGTGGCTCGTATTAATTTGTATACATATAACTTTTGTTTTCTTTGATTTACTTTTATTAGTGATTTATATAGTGTGTGGTAACACCCAATGCTCTAAATAAGTTAAAAAGTACTTCAAAAGTATTTATATTAATTGCCAACACAAACAACTAAATTCTACTATTAAACATGGACATAGCAAACAATAAAAAAAGTGAGATATTTGAGTTTCTTGCATTTGAATTGAGGGAGTGAATATTTTTATTAGACTTTTACCTTTTCACAAATGATGTTTTATGTTAACCGAGTTTTTACTAAGGGTTTTTACAAAACATATTCCCCAATATATCGTGATTAGAAAAACAGTAAAATGCGAGTCTTGTAATTTGTCAAAAGTTTTAATTAAATCTCTGTAGTTTGTTTTTGTGATTGTAAAATAATGCGTCATACATCCTTGAGGACATCCTTGAGGACGGATGGTGCATATAGTTGTCAATTAAGGGTTAAAGTTGTTTGTTACTTTATGAGTGTTTTAATCCTTATACATATGGATAATTTTTGCATTTCACTTTACCAAAAAAAATTAAGAATTTTGAAAACTGTTTTTTTGTTTGCAAACAAAATTCGAAAATGGTTTTTCTTTTAAAACAATTTGACAAATCTTTTTTTAATTTAAGAATTTTTGTTTTAAAATTTACTTTTCTTGAAATAATTTTATTTGAAAAAATTTAAAACATTTTAAAATTTGAAAAGTAAAGATAAAATTACGTTTTTAGAAATCTTTTTTAAGTTAAAATGTTCAATATTTTTCTTCGAAAAAATTAAAGTGTTTATACACCTTTACGTTTTTAACAAAAAAATATTTTGGTTTAAGTTACAAAAATAAAAAATATAAGTTTATGTTCGGGAAAAATAAATTATTTTAAAAGTTAAAAAAAAAATATTTTCCTAGAAAAAAGTAAGTTGATTTGAAGAAAAGCATACTTTCATAATTGATTTCTTGCGCAAAGTGCGGATGGTTTTAGTTGACATCCTTAAGTTTCTTAATCAATGAGTCTAAGAGACTTTTCCTCGGATTTGCCTTGTATTAGCGTGGTCTAAGATCTATCAGAAGGAAAAAACATGAATTTTCATCCGATAAGAGAATATCAAAGTTAAGTTTTTCGTAATAACAAAGTTTATGAATTTTCCGCAATAAAAATTATATGTTTTACAATTATTTGCTTAAGAGTAGATGGAGATTTTTTATTTTTTTTAGAACGGCAAATGTTAGTGGTTAGTGTGTCGAGTCGTGCAATGACATCCAAGCGGTAGAATGTCTTCTTCGAACCCTCGCCTAGTTATGTTAGACTCTTTATCCGCTTCGCCTGAAAGAGTAGATGGAGATTCGACTGTCATGTTAATGGATGAACCGCCTATATTATTCAAAGCAGAAGTCGACATCGGAGGTGCTTCATTGGATTCTAAGGAAACTGCAGACGCACACCTTGGTAAACAACACCAAACATTACTATTTAATTGAACATACTTAAATTTATCCGTAAGAGTTTACTTGGAAAAAATTTCCAAAAATTTCCAAATTGGTAACCAACTAATGGAATATACAAATCAGAATTCCGAATTCTTGAATCATACAATTTCAATAACCACAGTAGTACCATGATATAGGTAACAAAGGGTAAGATAACGAAGGCAGGTTTGTGAATGTAAGTCAATTGGGTAAACAGTTTATCATTCTCGATGGTAGCTGTATTTTGAAGCACGCTATGAGACTAACCTAATTGCAATTTCCCCTTGCTGAGAAACCATGGTTGCCAATTGCGTAAAGATGTCGCTCAACTCATGAATGGTTCACTCAACACTGTGAAGAGCTTCAACTCGGCTCTGCATGTAATTATCCTGCACTGGGACCACCTGTTTCTGCTCTTGACTTTGTTGATGTTGTATCAGTGGCTTAGATTCTCCACCCGCCCTGCTTCCTGGAAAGTAAATATTTGACAACAAAATCAAGCGATGTAAAGTATGTTTCTTACTTATATCAGTAAAGAATATTAATATGTTATATTTTTTAAAGTCTGGCAGTATACAAAGACAGACAGATGTAATAACCACTAATTTGTACCTCAACACCAAATCTTTATTATTTCTCATATTGGCTTCTACCATTTCACGCGTTTTATTTCATAATTCGCTATGTTCAACAACATGGTTCACAGATCCCAGATTTTCTGTTCTCTGCGCAGCTAACAGGGCTACACGTGGAGCATGACATCGCAAGCTTAAATTTCTAACATAAATTGAGAAAAATAACTAAATGAATTAAACTCATGACATATGTCAGAAACTAAAAAAAAGTAAAGTGATGGTCATCAAATCTTCTTATGAGTATGAGTACACGTGTATATATGTTGAGAAATATTTATTGGATAGGAAATGATTAGCAGAGTTGCGAGATAAACTCGGGTCCCATAGCGCTCATCTTGTAAGATAGGTACAAAACACCTACCTACATCATAAACATACACATACAGTATTATATATTAACAGATTGCCAAAATAACGTAATATTTAAATGTTATAGCAGATTGTGAACCAAAATAATGTATACCTATTTTGTCCATCGATAGGTGGCTTGCCAAAATGTCTGTGATTGGGAAACCTGTACTTGCTTGCCGCCAAATCTGATTCTATTGAATTTTATAACAGTTGTGAACGTGTTTGGGATTTCTGATCAAGACTTTATCTGATTACTTGTAGATGAAATTAGAAAAGGAGCTCAAAGGTTGAATCTGCTACTCCTAGGAGATAATTTAAAAAAGGCAAAAAGATGAGCATTTCTGATAATCAATCTCGAATACATAAGAATTCTATTCTAAAGGACTAAAATTACACCTATGCGCAGAATACCAGCTTCAGGCAGACTCGTCAAAGGACAAATATAATACAAACCAAAAAATTGAAGCAAGTTGAAACCGACAAATGAAGTAAGATATTATCGAGATCCTTTATTAAAACCGATACCATTGCCGTTTATGATAAGCTAGAATCTCCGGATTAAAAAACGTTTTATTCCCCCAATTAAAAGCCATTACATAATTTTTATCAGAAATTCAGAATAGATAAACACGTATCTTTTTTACTCGAATCAGGAGAATAAGCATGTTGGAGTGGGAGGTTGCTGGGTATGGTGGTATGAAGGGTTTGATTAGGTTGAGGTTGGGTTATATGAATGTGGAGGATGAGGAGGAGGAAGGTGGGTCGAGTGAAAGTGATGTTGAGGAGCGTGTGAAGGTTGAAAGGAGGTTGGACCATGATGATTTGAGTCGGTTTCAGATTATTTACCCGAATTACTGAGTTGATCATATCATCATAGTAGCTATAATTTGGAGAATAGGGTAGCTAGAAGAAGATAATTTGTTATTGAAGGAGCGGATGTTTTTGATGGAACGTGAGTTTGATGATTTGAGGATGCGGTTGTAGCGTCTTGAAAGGGAGAGTCGAGGCGGGGATAGGCTTAATGAGAAGTTGTGAATAATGATTTTGAAAATGATAGTGAGAGAAGAGGATATGGTAGGTCTATTGAGGATAACAATGAACAATTAGAGGATAATAATAACGGAGCTAATGGGGAAATTAAGCATTCTGATATCATTGAAAAGGTTATACAGGACATGGAAGCCGACATTAAATTTGCGAATAACTAGGCCATGGATGAAAACGATAAGCAATCAGATTGTGTTGAAAAGGGTTTGCACTTTGCAGGCTATGAAAGCGGTATTAATGTTGTGAATAATGACGTTATGGAGGAAAACAATGATGAGGCTCATGTTAAGCAATCTAATAGTGTTGAAAAGGGTTTGCAGGCTATGGAAGTTGGTATCAATGTTGTAGATAATAAATGAGGAAACAAAAGGTTTGGATGTAGAAACGGACGTGTGTATGGAAGAGACTGATTCAGTAAAAGAGATAGATGATGGGGCAGCGATCCCTTAGTTTCTAAGTGGGAGTATTTAAAAAGATATCTTTTAATAGTTTGCTGACATTTTGCTATACCAGAGTGTTTAGATATAGAGCAAATTAGTAAATATATAAACCACCTAAATCTCCCTATTAAGTGTGTTTGCTAACATAGCACTTTTGAGTAAGAATGTTAAAGTGCTTATTTCATATGAACTTAAATCACCTTTGTACCTCGTACTAACCTAAAAACACGTCATCCCAATCACCTTTCATAAAAGCGTATATGAATCCAACATGACTACGTGCTTCTCTAAGAAGGCGTCCTTGTGTTCAGAACAAACTTTTACCAAATTTTTCCTGCAAAAAAGCAAGCATACAGCAAAATAAACAATATGACTCTTGAAACTTGAAATACATGATCAGCACCAAAGAGCTAAGATGGTACCTCATATCTCAAGTAGTTGCAGACCATTGGTGAGAAAGATGATTGACAGTGCTTGCTGGCTTATTATCAGAGGATTGACAGCAACATTTTCGTTAGGCCTAAAAATATAAGAAAGGTTTGTAAATAGAATAGAGTAACAGTAACCGAACCAAAACATACAATCTTGTAAAACTTTTTTTAAAAGAAAATTAGTAATCCCAGAGAAATTAGTGACTTGCATTGTTAGAGCAGGAAGGTGTTTGCTGACATTAAAGATCGTCTTGTGCTCGAGTGTGTTGGGTAAACGACATTGGTGTAATGAGCGTTTATTACCTCTTTAATCATTGCTGTGGAAGGAGATGGATTCAACATCGTGTGTATGCAAACCCTCGGTGACAAGACCCCATGATTCTTCTAGAGTTGAAGTATTGTAAAATCTGTAAATATCAGTTATTTTTCCAATCATGTTTCCATTTATTTGTTTTCTATAGGGTTGAAAGAATATATGAGGACATGATAGGAAGTATAGTGAGAAGAACTATCCACAGTGACTTTTAATTGAAGAAACTGGCAATTACTATTCAGAAAGTTACGGTTGGAATTCTGGTACGTAATTAGCAAGAAAAAAACTTAGCCTTAAATAACACATTTAAGCTGTAGCGCATTCAATCAAAGAGCATGCACAATCAATATGAAAACCAATACCAAATAATACCGAAAACAAAAGTGTATGTGAATAATTAGATTTCAAACTGGTTCAACAGTGCTACACCTAGAAGATGAATGAACGCTTCATAATTAGATTTCAAGATTTAGGCACCCTCATTGTAGTGTATCTTGAAATTAAGATAGCTACTTGTTTTATCTTATGCTTAGTGACTTTCATACTCTTGTCTATTAAGGCATGTCCATTCAGCAAACCAACTATGCCTTCAAGTTCGGAAGCCATTACAGTTCTACACTTAAATAAAAGGACATTAGTTTTTGTGGATTAAAAAGTAAAAATAGTTACTCGACTAACTGAATTCTATTCATCATAAAACTTATCTTCTAAATATATCCAAAATCTCATGTTTTTATAGACACGTGACTATGTTCTTATTAAACTATGTGAACTGTCCTTGTGTCATTCCATCTACAAAGGTATTTACCTTTAATACACGCAGAGCTTGAATTCCTTCAATTGACAAAGGAAACTCTGAACGCCTTTTTTTACCTTTGATGTTGGTTGGATCAGAGAACTTTCTCTTTTTCCCATCAGAATAATAAGGCGACCCATCTGCAACAAACAGAGAAAAAAAAGCTAAGTACCATTAAAGCAGCAGAGCATTAGTAAACCAAGACTTTCGGAAGAAAAAAAACGCCACCTTCAAGAGGCAAGCTTCAAGATGGCTATGCATTTACTTAGAATTTGTTGTAACGATGTTTCCAGCACGTAAATCCTTTAGCGTTATCTTTAATATCAGTCATGGTGGACACACCAACGCCTATAACCACAGCCGCGACGGCAAGTTTGGCATCCTTTGAGTAATCTTTTTTGTGATGAATCCATTTTATGACACAGAGAATCATGCTGAGTTTGGAAACCTACATGAAATAAATAATTATTATTAACTATTTAATCATCCTTAAAACACAGATTAAAGGAAGCTAATATATGTATCATTGCGATCCCTTAGTTTCTGAGTGGGAGTATTTAAAAAGATATCTTTTAAAAGTTTGCTGACATTTTGCTATACCCGAGTGTTTAGATATAGAGCAAATTAGTAAATATATAAACCACCTAAATCTCCTTATTAAGTGTGTTTGCTAACATAGCACTTTTGAGTAAGCATGTTAAAGTGCTTATTTCATATGAACCTAAATCACCTTTGTACCTCGTACTAACCTGAAAACACGTCATCCCAATCACCTTTCATAAAAGCGTATATGAATCCAACATGACTACGTGCTTCTCTAAGAAGGCGTCCTTGTGTTTAGAACAAACTTTCACCAAATTTTTCCTGCAAAAAAAGCAAGCATTCAGCAAAATAAACAATATGACTCTTGAAACTTGAAATACATGATCAGCACCAAAGAGCTAAGATGGTACCTCATATCTCAAGTAGTTGCAGGCCATTGGTGAGAAAGATGATTGACAATGCTTGCTGGCTTATTATCAAAGGATTGACAGTAAAGTTCTTAGGATTATGATAATGTATCAGCTTTGAGTAATCAGTTTCATACCATCTCTAACAAAATTAATTATCACATGTTACCATATTTACCAATGAGATATCGCCTATTACTATTAGATAAGATTGTTCTTCTTGGGTAATTATATATTTTACATTATCTGATGATTACAGTTTGTTAATATAAACCAAACACTGTCATCTGCAACCTGTTTTAGTAAGACCAATTATCTGAATTTATTCATTTAATATTGCATAGTTAATTTCACGAAACCATCTCCAAACATCTTAATTTAATGTCTCAATTTTTAAATCTTTAGAAGGAAAAAGACGAATTATGATTGGAGGGAAATATACCACATGAGATAGCTGATAAACCTCTGATGTTGTTAGGATTTAAGAAGTTCGTCCAGTGTATACTTGGGCATGATGTATGCTACCATTTGTGCAACGGGTATCCACATGAAAAGGAGTGAAACAGTCGATCCAGAATTCCACCCAACAAAGTAAACAGTTGCAAAAAACATGGCGGTTGACCTTCTTCAGGACTAAGTGAACCAAACCAGTGATATACTCACAATTGTACGCGAGAATATATTGCTGTCTGAAGCGAGGAAGTAGGTAATCCAAGATATTCTCGACACGTGCAAGCATAAAAATTTGTACCTTCTCTGCCATGACACTTGGAATATTCTCCTGAAGGAACTTTGATCACAATTTAGCAGTCACGTATGGACTGTTGGGTCTTGTAAAACGAAGTAAGTCTTACTATAAGTTACAGCTATTAAGACATGTGGAACTCACTAAACTGGAAATACTCAAAAAGAACATGTAAAGAGAGTTTTATGTGGACAATTTAATCAGGGGCAACGTGCTCGAGTTACCTGGCATATATAGAATATGATACTCCTTGACTGCATCGATAGAGAGGGAAGACAAGGATTCCGAACAGAATTATGCTCCAAGTAGCATTGCATCATCGTATTCATCTTGTAGATAATCACCATTGTCAAAAGATGAAGGATTAAAATGACTGGAAAAAAAAACCTTTCACCCATGTCGTGCACATGATGGTACTTAGCAGACGAATTCAGAAGGTTTCACTTATGTGAGCCAGCGTGTATGTAATAGGACCCATAGTACAATTCACAACACTGGGACGGGAATGGATACATAATAGGTACAAAAGGTAAAAAGTGCAATTTACTGAAACAAAATGTTGCCTATTTTCGCTGCAACATATATGTGAGATTTAAGTGGTCTAGAATAGCTTAAAAATTTGTCTCGATCAGGATTATATGCGCACATATGAAAGGTGTTGAGTTTAATTTGGAACGGAGGGAGTAGAATTTTTGTACGCATAATATATTTAATTTGCCATATCTGTAAAAATAAAACATCATATTTGTTACACCCATGGCAATTTAGGTAAAAAAATCTCAAATCCACATATCACACACTTAAATTCCTGAAAACATAGACAAAAGTCATATCAAATCTGTAAAAAAATATATAATGTTAATGAATGATTTTTAGAAGTTGAAGAGAAGAAACATTACCTGGCCAAGGCCATGAAGCTTATAGAGCTAGTGATGTATAGGTTTTCTGTCCCAACCCGTTGCTCCTCATCATCGCTTTTAGCTTGAGGTGCTAATTTGGATTCCTCCCTTTCCACTTCCATTTCCTCGAATGTCCGTGCCTTTTTTCCTTTCTATATTTTCTTTTATTGTCTCTGACAATAAATCGCATAGCGTCTTTTTTATCTTGGCCTCCATTAAAGTAATCTATTTCGAATGATCATCTCTCTGTTCATGTTTTTGTGTACCCATGCTAAAATCCTTCTTATTTAGCTTTTCAATAAGTGTATACTTGGTAAGAAAAATCCTCTTTGTACGCTGTTAAACAGTAGCTCCCGTCTTTGAACATCGAAAGAAGTCAAAGGTGAATCCAAAAACGGCATACACATAACTGATGAATTCAAAAACACTTTTGACTTCATCCTTTATCTGAGATTCTGTACAGAAAATATGAGCATCATCTTGCTGACATCTCCGAACGCGTGTCAAACCGGTCAATGAACCACTGGCTTCATTGCGATGAACCGCTCCAAAGTCAGCTATACAAAGTGGAAGTTCTCAGTAAGGACGTGATCTGTTAGTAAAGATTACGCAATGGCCTGGAAAATTAATGGGGTTAAGGCCAAACTCAACTACGTAAATCACAGACAACACTTACCACCAACAATAAGCATATATGGACAGGTTATATACCTCATGCACTAATACACTTAAATATCTAGACTTAGTTCCAATTTTACGCCATAAATTCCTTGAATCTTCTGTGTGTTTTACTTAATTCTCCTGCAAATATAACCAAAAACTCAGTGGTCTAGAAAAATTGAGAACCGTGATAAGTAAACGTAGAAAACTGATTAAGGTTTGATTATAATAATGGTACACCTAAATCAAATATATATGTACCTTGAGTTGACCTTCTAAGTGAGCCCTGCCCTTTGTACTCGATCAAGTACACCAAGAACTGGTGAAATAATCCCTTCATCAAATATATCTACAATCTAAAATATAAGAACAATAACATTACTTCTTCACCAATCAGCTAAAGTTATAAGCGAAAACTTCACATTTAATTCACACTCTATTGAGAGATATATACCGCAACTATGAAGCTTTTGGTAAAATTTCAATGAACAACCTATAAATGGATCGAAGAAATTGAAGTATAGTGTAGTAGGCATACAAAACTATGAATTACTTACGCATACAGTCGAAGTTAACATGAGCAGTCACAAATTTAAGATAACGGAATGATGGAATTGTATGAACAGATGACGAATAGGTGATAAGTTAAATGAAAGAAATATACAGGAGAAGGTTAAACTGGAGTCAATTTAAATTTACCTTTCTTTAAATTGGCTCACTAAATGCATGGTTGAAACGTCATTTCTTCATCATCATTGATGCACGTATACTCATTTGATTGATCATGCTCGTTATTTATCACTTCGACACATATGCTTGTTCAAAGACTACAATAGTTCGGTCCTAAATGAGCCAGCAACTTTAGCGACTTCCACTCCAGCCTACAATCATATTAAGGTTGATAGTTCCCATCTAGGGAAAACAATTCCTCAACTTTCGTGAAGTGTCACAGTGAACTCCAATTGTTTAAAGTTTAAAAAACAGCGATTTTGAGAAATAGCGAACCGCGATCCCCGTTCTATATGACTACGGTTTAAACATGATGAAGGAAACTTATATAGAAATTAGAGGCACTTAGCACTTTTGAATGTGCTTCTATGCATGCCTACACAATGGCCAAGGAGTGTGATCCTACGCTGTCTAAACAGTTTGTTGCTGATAAATGATACCTTTGACAGGTTTTGCAGGGAAGGAATATCTCCTACCTCAGACCCTACAAAGCCCGCATAAGGTTCTAAGCAGGCTTTATAGGCACTTAGCACTTTTGACTGTGCTTCGATGCAAGCCTACACTATGGCCAAGGAGTGTGATCCTACGCTGTCTAAAGAGGTTTTTGCTGATAAATGATACCCTTGACAGGTTTTGCAGGGAAGATCTCATACCTCAGACCCTATAAAGCCTGCATAAGGTTCTATGCTCAAACCAGCACCATAAAAAACTTTACAACAACCACCGGTTACGGAACCAACAAAACATGCCAAGGCTAAGTAAAAACCGCCATCACCACAACCAACAGTGAATGACAAGCAGCAGGAGTGCACGTTTTTTCAAGGGAACATGGTTTTTCAACAGCGGGGTGGTATAATTGACAAGCCCTCTCCTGGCACCACTGGCCTATTGGGTGCAGCCTTCGGGCTTTCACTGTCCTTTCGAATACAAAAATAGTATGTTTATAAGAGCATTCGAAGCATGCCATTATCATATTAACCAAACGTCTAAACACATATATGCACTTGACAAAATGTATTTTACTGTAACCCATTTAAGGATAAAAGTTGCATACCTATAAAAAAATCTAAGATTGCATAAGATTACTTACTATACTGCAGCAGGGGTAGTAGCGGATAGTTGCAGCTATGGAAATTGGCTCGATATATTAACTGTTACCAAAAACATATCTATTCTATATATCCAACAATGATTATTTACTATCGTGATTAAGAGTGGTAGATGAGTGTGTCCTCATATGGGTCAAAACGGGTAAAATTTGTAACGCGGTTATGTGATTCCAAACATGCTAAGATGCTTATATAGATCTTTTAAAATATTTATTTGATCAACTGAAAACGTAAGAAAAGCTTTGAAACATATTGGTGTACGTATTATTTTGAAATCATATTTAAAATAACAAATAAATACAAACCTGATGATAGCTATTTGCAAAAAAACATGAGATACATGACAGCTAGAGGTTTTGTTGCGATCACAACTGCTAGGTTTCAGAAGATTGTGCTAGTAAATAAAATAGATGATGCGCTTGAGTTCATATGTATACCTTGAACACACACAATACGAATTAATATGCAAAACAGGGTTTCCAAAAAGGAAGTTGTTACAATAGCAACAAAGGTAAGTAAGACCGAGATTGATGGCAACATGGGTCGTTTCTTTTAACGATCATATGCCGGAATTTTACGTCTAGGTTTTTTATTTTGGGGAATGAGGAGGCGTGATAAAATAAGTGACGTATATGGAGGATGTTTAGTGGGAGTTACTATCATTAGATATTAAATATTAATGTTAGTTTGACATTCGTAATCAAAAAATGTCGCTTAGTTCCATTGGTAGCCATGCTGGCTTCTTTTGATAAAGACCCAGGTTCGAATCTATCAAGTGATAGATTTTTACAAAATTCCGAATTTTCATGCGTATGTGTTCGGAATTTACATATTATAAAAATCCGAAAATTCTAAAAATAGAAAGTGATGACATGGATTTAATGACTGCTTATGTGGCATTTCCCTCCTGTTATATATAATGTAAAGATATATATATATATATATATATATATATATATATATATATATATATATATATATATATGTATATATATATATATATATATATATATATATATATATATATATATATATATATATATATATATATATATATATATATATATATATATATATATATATATATATATATATATATATATATATAGGGGAGAGATCAAATAAAAAGACTTTTTTTGGTGAGAAGGATAAGAAGGATTTTCAGCCATTGATTTAAAATCAATGGATGAGATTAAACCACAATCCTAACTAACTAACCAACTAACTAACTAACCATTTAAACATGATTTTTAAAAAGTTCTTCAAAAATTCTAAAAACATTCCAGTAGATCGGGTATGTTGGTGCAAAAAACTTTTGTGAAAAAAGTTTTTTTAATTCGAAGTTTTTACGCTTTTTTAATGCACAAAAACAAAATTTTGATGCACAAAAACGATACTTTTAAGGTTTTTTGCGTTTTTTGTGTATCAAGAATTCATTTTTATGCCCAATTTATTTTGACTTTTTGATTTAAAATTTGATTCCGCATCAAAATAAAACAACTTGAAAATTTTGTGCATGATAAAAATTTTGTACACCAAATTTCACCTTTTTGTGCATCAAATTTCGTTTTTTGTGCATTAAAAAATGTAAAAAACTCAAAATTAAAAAAACTTTCTTCACAACTTTTTTATGCACCAACATATCCGACATTGTGGAATTTTTTCAGAATTTTTCGAAAACTTTTTTAAAATCATGTTTAGATGAGTAGTTAGTTAGTTAGTTAGAAGTATGAATTGATCTCATCCATGGATTTTAAATCAATGGCTGAAAATCCTTCTTATCCTTCTCACAAAAAAAAATCTTTTTATTTTAACTCTTCCCTATATATATATATATATATATATATATATATATATATATATATATATATATATATATATATATATATATATATATATATATATATATATATATATATATATATATATATATATATATATATATATATATATATATATATATATATATATATATATATATATATATATATATATATATATATATCAGAAACCCTTATATAGGAAGGATGGTTAAACATTTCCATAACTTTAAAATTCTTACAAAATGCCATGTATAATTCATTTTAAAGTTTCCAAAAAAAAACCTCCTTATTTTGTCATCCCAGCCTGAAATACGCATCCCTAAAACAAAAACATACAAAAAAACCCAATTCGTTAAACCTCCAATTCTGAGTCCTTGAAATACGCATCCCTAAAACAAAAACATACAAATAAAAACCCAATTAGTTTTTTTAGAAATCAAAAACCCCAAATCGTTTAATTCGAAATCACCCAATTCGTTTTATTAGAAATCAAAAGCCCCATATCGTTTAATTTGAAATCACCCAATTCGTTTTATTAGAAATAAAAACCCCCTTCCCTAAAACAAAAACATACAAATAAAAGCCCAATTCATTTTATTAGAAATGAAAAACCCTAAATCATTTAATTTGAAATCACCCAATTCGTTTTATTAGAAATCAAAACCCCCAAATCGTTTAATTTGAAATCACCCGATTCGTTTTATTAGAAATCAAATCCCCCAAATCATTTAATTTGAAATCACCCAATCCGTTGTATTAGAAATCAAAACCCCCAAATCATTTAGTTTGAAATGAATTACTCGGTGAAATCAGAAGGCTCGATTGATTAAAAGGATTCAAATAAGGTAAAACTTGGTTTTCATGTTTTATTCAATGAACATATCACAAAATCAATTGTATGATGTGAATGTGTATGATGTGAATGTGTATGATGTGAATGTGAATGCTTTCTATCGTGGTGCAGATTGTTGTGTTCTTGTGTATGATGTGAATGTGTGGAAAAATATTTGATAATCTCAACAACTGCAGGGAAGAGTTCCTTACTCAGGTACTACTATCATAACAATTTCTTATAAATCTTGAACTCACACTTCAATTGATTACTTAATATGATTGGTACCATCGGGATAGAAACTCTTCTGAAAGGTGAT
Organism: Glebionis coronaria; assembly: GCA_025667525.1. Taxonomy (NCBI): domain Eukaryota; kingdom Viridiplantae; phylum Streptophyta; class Magnoliopsida; order Asterales; family Asteraceae; genus Glebionis; species Glebionis coronaria. The sequence continues at coordinate 92,683 of JANFOE010001305.1, forward strand.
TACTCAGACTTCCAAATGGAAGAAACTTATTAAAAAATTCATCTTTACATACTTTCACTTACTTATTGCAAGTTAACGAGGTTAAAGGAAGACGTATATTTTTTCGGAAATATCTTTTATGTGTTCCTCTTATGAAACTTTTCACTGAGGGAGTAGTTGTTGTGGGTCTCCCAGCTCAGACCTGAATGGCTGCTAGAGTGAGTATGAAGACAAGGAACTCACCAAGTCGCGACTGAACTCTTGATTGAGAAGAGAATCTCCCATGTATTTAATAGAGGTATTTAAGATTTATGTTTTGATATTTCTGTATGTTATTTCAATGCAATTTATTTTCATTTGCTTATGTTATCGGAAAAACAAACTCATTACCTATGTATCAATTTAGATTATTTAGACAGATTAATTAGTCAACTGTGAACGTTAAATTTTATAAAATGATATGATATGAAATCCTTAGTATGAAATAAGTAGTTGATTCAGTTTATATATAATTGATATTAACTCCTAAACCCTTTAGAACATGCTTATTAGTTATTTTGATTGATAAGAAAATAAAGGATTATATTTATTACCCTTATAGGCAAATCGGCCTTGGAGAACCAATAGGTCAGCAACATTGACTTGAGCATTGGAGAACCAATATGTTGCTGCGTAACTTTCAATTTATAAGCATTTTAATTATGTGCATTACATGTTTATCTTACGGTGATGGTGGCAGACTTTGCGGTTTACTTATGTGGCTAATGGAGGTTGATCCCATGGTAATAATCTAATTTTTTAATACCATGTTACAATAGTTTGCAACTTGAAGTAGTTAGTTATAGAGAACACTAAAGACGTCATGTCCGGAAGTGGATGGAACAGATTATTAGTCTAGGCTTGAAGCTATTCTGATGTAATTGCTGGTATTCATGTGCTAATCTATGTGATGAACTACATATCTGATTTTGTTCTTTCTTCAACTCAAGATCAAGGGTTGTATATTTGGTGCGCAAGAGTAACTAATGTTGCTATTTGCTTTGTGTATGATCAATTCCACCATTGAAGTAACAAAACACATAAAAGCTTTACAACTTTGGAATTTGAAAAGGAAAAGAGGGATGCTTAAGAACCGCACATCAGATGGACTAATAAAAGTGCTTGATTTATCTTTTATTAGTAATGCCCCTCAAGCCGTGCACGTTGAATATCTTATGTGATTCGAAGGAGTGATTATAGATTTGATCTCTGCTGATAATTTACTTATATCAGGCAGAATAAACTTATAAAGTCTGACGTCCATTATAAGTTGTCAGTTTACAAGTCTAAATGAAGCATTAAATAGCTGAACGCTCCATGTTTACGGTATACCTCAGGCTATTGTTAATATCTTTTGTGTGTTCATTCCTTTCAGCTGTAGGTATTTTTTAAATTTGTTTAGAATACTGAAAATGCAACACAAAAGTAGTTTATTAGAAAAGTAGTTTTGTGAAAGAAAAATATGCGATTTTTAACCAACTGTTGTGTCTGTGAATGTAAAGTGATTTTTTCAAATTACTAATAGCAGCATCGTAAAGGTATTTTTTTAGATTGGTTGAAAATACTGCAAATGTAACAGAAGTTTATGGACTTTTTGTTTATTCTCAGAGAGTCGTTTGTGGAGTTACTGCTACAAGGGATGCGTAAATGTATTTAAGGTACTCATTCTTATAGGTGTAAATATACATTTCATGACACTTAAAAATTTGTATTCTTTTAGAATCGTTCATACTTCTGCACATGCAACACAAAAGTAGTTTACAATGTCTTTGGGATTCTAATTTTGAACTGCTATATCTAAAATGTAGGTATTTGAATTATGTGATTTTTTTCAATTAATAAAACCAGCAACCTAAAGGGATTTTTAAGATTGGTTCAAAATACCCCAAAATAGTTACATTAAAAACCATTAGGTCCGTCATAGCAAAATTGGTGATTTTAGCTCTGCTGTTTTTATGGTTTCCCACAAGCATATTAGTTATTACAATTTTACAACTTCATATTGGAAAGTTTTATGATAAAATATTTTCATCAAAAATAGTTTAAACATAATCCAAGAAAGTTTGACACTTTATTCTGAAATTGTAAATCATTTGATTTACTATAAAAAGGTAATAATCTTTTACAATTTTAGTTGTAATTTTAAATATGTTCATTATATCATCAATTTGACTATTTTTACCGAAATCTTAAATCATTTGATATTCTGTGAAAAGTGACAATCTTCTAAAATTTTTGTTCTGCTTCTAAATATGTTGATTATATCAGCAAATATTTTTTAAAGAAATACTTACTTTTAATGGAATTTATTTCATATGCTGTCAAAAGTAAAAACAAATTCTTATTTTTAAATGGAATTTATTTTATATACTGTCAAAAGTAAGAATGCTCTTTTATTTTAATTGTAGTCTTAAATATGTTGATTATATGATCAAATATTTACCACCAAAATTAAATATTTGTTTAACCTAACTCAGTCAATATAAATACTCTTTTACAGACACCTTATTACTCACGTCTCTGGATTATTGTTTGAAGTCATAACCAACACGCATGTATTACAAACTCACCATCATTATTGTTGTTTGTTAGTGTTGTTATTAACATTGTTTATTATATTACACTAATACTTTCATATTCTCATTTTCTTCGGAAACAAAATGAATCAAAACATAACACTCCTCTCTGATATTGACCATATGCTGGATGAACCAAAAGTGTTGGTTAGGATTATCAGTATGTGGAAAACCCATCCAGTTGGGAAACCCAATGAAACTTAGAATTTGGAGATGGTGTTACAAGACCAATAGGTATTTTAATATGTCTTTTTTACTTAACTTTATACATGTGTTCAAAATTTTCTTATAATGACAATTAGTTCTGAATCTCTGTTGTACTATATTCTTTCAGGGAAATCGTATACAAGGCTCTGTAAAGAAGGATTATATCAGTAAGTTTCTACCCATTCTGGATGAAAGAGCATGCTACAGGGTTAGTAACTTTGGTGTTGGGGATAATGGTGGAGACTATCCACTTATGACCCATCCTTATAGAATCAATTTCTATAACAACACCATTGTTACAAGGGTTAACAACTTTGACAGGAATGTCAATGGTTTCAAATTTGAGCCGTTCTAAAACTTTGGAACAAATAAATACATCACCACTGACTTTGTTGGTTAGTATTTTCATTCTCACATCTACATCTTATAGATATATGTGCAACACATCTATGGTTAAAAAATGAATATATTGTATGCAGATGTGATTGGTACTATTGTTGAAATATCTGATCTTATTCCATTTAGTGGTGATCTTGGTCATGAAAAAAAAGAACTATTGTCCTCGAAGATGCTGAGTATGTCTTATTTATATAACATTATTCAACTTTTTTGTCTCTAATAAGTATGATTGTTGTAATGACCTTACCACATTTGTTGTTGGCAGTGGCCTGCGATTAGATTGTTGTTTTTTTTATGCTTGGGCTGAATGCTTCAACATACTTGCTGAAGAAAGGGAAAATGTTGGGCATGTTGTTATGATCATGCAACTTGCAAGGGTCAGATATTTCAACGGTATGTCTTTAGTAAATTTGGATACCCAGCTTATTTTACATAATCATTTTATGGATAATTCTTTAGGCTTTAAAACAACTGCAGATAAACCTTCTATTACCAATGTTGTTTATTCAACAAAGATATACAAGAACAATGATATCCCTAAAATTGCAGCTTTCAAAAAAAGGTATATATGTACTTTCAGACAAAAATAAAATTTCAAATATTATGTTTTTATTAAACATTTTAAACCCGTCATAGGTATCAAGAAGTGGATGGTAATGTGAACGAAATCACACAATCATACTGTGGTCCCCAACCAAAAAAGAAATAACTCCTGAAATGCTTTTCAGTGGTGTTGTTAAAAAAATGGTTTGATCAATACGTGATGTGGATTGTGTAAGTTTTTCTAATAAACTCTATTATATTATATACTAGATTATTCATTCTGAAGTATCTATTTACCGTTATATTATAAAAAAATTTCCCTACAGAAAACTGAATGCCTCATTTATGCTAAAATCCATAAGATCCACCGAGAGTATGGGTGGTCCTTTTTGGCATGCAAACAATGTGGCAAGTCAGCCAGGGAGTCCGACAACCAGACTTCTTTAAGCAAAACAGCTATGTCCCGAAAACAAATGAAGTTGTATGACTGCAAAGATCCTAAGCATAAGGTTATGACCTCGGTCATACCAAAGTAAGTGCAATTGTATTAAACTATTATAGTTATAAAATACTTGATAAATTTACAACATATATAACTTACGTTATAGTTTTGCCTTACATGTACATTAATTTCGTGTGTACCAGGTACAAAGTTATCGTTAGTGCTATGGATGATACAGGTTCCGCCTCATTATTGTTTTATGAGGACATTATACTCAGGTTTACCAATATACCATGCTATAAAATGATTGAACAATACAAGGACAAATAACTAGACACCTTTCCTGATGAACTTAAACACATTGTTGGGATGAAGATGCTTTTTCGATTTGCTTTTTTAGAATGGAATATTGAGAACAACAATCATGTCTACCAGGTGAACAAAACATCCAACAAGTAAAGTTTGCAATGACTTTTGTTTCATTGAATGATTAATTAGAACTAACAATTGTTTTATAGGTAAAAATGGTCACAGAAGATCCATCTATGATAGACATGTTCAAGAAAGATTTATATGTAGAGGTATGCAATTTCTATACATTTAAATAATGCTTCAATAACTAAATTTACTTTAACAGTTTCTACACATTTAAATAATGCTTCAATAACTAAATTTACTGTAACACCAACAATTATGAAACACATAAATATATATATAGATGGGATCAAGAGAAAACTTCATCTCAAAAGAAAACCTAGAAAACCTACTCCTAACCGTTGGATCAAAGCTCCTTCCCTTCCTTTTTTTTCTAAAAACTCCAGGGACCATTTTGTAACTTTGTATATTTTACAAGGTTTTTTTTTGTGTTTCATGTATTGTTGCATAATTTTCTTTAGGCAGATGTTTAACAATTTTCTTGCCAACTGTTTGTGTTTTTTTTACTCTTTGTTATTTTTTGCTTATTTGACGACGTCTACTTTTACTTACATTGCTTAAAACTATTATTTTCTTATTTATTGGTCATATAACACCTTTTTAAGTAATTCATGTCTTATTAACCATTACAACAATCTAGTTGCTAACAATAGAAGTTAAATCAATTCGTCGAAGATATAATTACACTTTTTTCAATAGATATGTAAGGCGAACAATAACATTTATTAGGCAAAAGAGAGTATGTTGCTTGTAGCTGAAAGAACTAACTTTCGTTGGAGTGGTGACAACCTGTGGAGCCTCAAGCGAATCACTAAGTGGTATTAGACCAAATACAGATAAGCTAGAACTGGTGCACCCGGTGGATGGTTTGAGTAGGCAATCGTACCATGATAGCTTGCAACTGCTTGAGCAACATAGGTATAACCAACACTTGGATGAGCGTTTCCAGGGTGTTATATGAACAAGAACTATTCCTCCTGGTACTTGTTGTGTTTCTAACCTTTTGTCCTTCTAGTTATCAGATTGGTTATTAGAGAATAATAAATTTCATCACAAAAAAGGAATTATAGTTCATCCTACCCGTTTTGACATCCATTTACACATATTGTTACTTTCAAAGATAGGAAATCTTTCAAAATCAGACATCTATAGAACACCGACAATAGTTGACAATATCTCCACTGCCGACTCAGAAGAACTATAGAAAGAACTATTCATCAACAATACTTATACAGCCAAGACCATATACGAGGATGGTGTTATTAGGCAATTAATATGGTTAATGTAAATCCAACCACTAAAAGTTTTATAAAGAACAACCATTATGAGCATAATGTTACAAACAAAATCAGACAACCGTTAAACTTAAACTGGACATGAATGGGTGTCAAATCAAATAACGAGCGATAATCATCTTCTCTACTCTAAACACAAACATAAGAAATTCCTCTGCTAAGCCGTGATCTTGCCACAACCTCGGCTGCAATTGAATATAAACAAAGCAAGAGAGTTCATAAGTCATTGGAAGGTTGAATGTTTATAAGATGATTAAAAAAATTACTCGAATATCAAATAAACTACTAACAGTTAGAAACAACAATATAAATCCACCCCAAGAAAATACAACCAGATGGCTTGTTCATTAGATTTCCTAAGATCATACATGGTTAAATACAAGAAACTAAAACCTATTGAGAACCCAAAGGCATCAACTAATAAAAGTTAAGTGTTAACTAAACCAAGTTAACCTCAATATTGTTTCACGGTGTAGGTGAACAATAACTATTGGTTGACACATAGGTGAGGTAAAGTACTTGGTAGTCAGATATATCAATGTGCTAATATTATTAAGTACACCATAACTATACAGTGACTCCGAATGGAAATGGTTCTACCAAACCCAAAATATATTTTATAAGCATAGTTCTCAAGGAAAAACCAACATAAGGATGTATAACTTAGACAAGACACATCATTGACTATTGACCAAAATGATTTCATCTCCTAGATGCATGATCTAATCAAATAGTTTATTTATAATTTACATGTTTCACCACTAGCACTCTACCACGATCCAGACTACAACAATTTCCATTTTGAAAGCATTTTACTAATTAAAGATTCCTTTTCATAAAAAATTATCAACTCAAAGCTAGATGTTTACACATAGGAAATAAGGGGTTTTTGGAATAACCGCTTTAAACTTGATTCCATACACTCTGTAGTTCATATGTTCTTTATGTTTGTTAAGCTTAACATAACCGTCACTATTAACAATCTTAATAGAAAATGATTTAGTTTTCTAAAGATCTAAACCAAACACGCCATAGCGGCATATTTGACAGCTAAAGGAGATAATTCATACGCATATCAAATAGTTATATAAGCAACACATAATCAAAAATAACTAATTTAGTATAATAACCAATTAACTAAATCGGATAAACTATAATAGACAAACGGATACACTATAATATACCAATGGATGCAATAAAATATATATAAAAACGGATGCACCAAAATATATATAAACGGATGCACTCAAATATATATAAACGGATTTACTAAATAAGTACCTCAAAAAACGATCACTCGCATAAATAGAAAACACTTTTAATTCAACAATAGCGAAATAGCCATATTTGGCCAAGACACGTTAATATTATGAAAACCATTTGAGTAGTAAAATATAAAAGGTTCCAAAGACTTCATACGGATGTCGTAGTTTTTTTATACGAATGCCATAATCTGTTGGACGTACTTTGGGTGATGGGAAAACTGATAAAGCCAACACAGTACATTCAGGGTATACCTCCCTCATATTTGCAACCACGAGATATTCATTTATCTACACTAATAAACTATTCAACACTAACGTACTCTAATGTTTTACAACACGCTAAGATACAACCATTATGATTAGAACTTTAAGAGGTCAGTGAGCCAGTAACCCATTTCTCATGGCTACTCGATACTATTTCTTGCTACTTAATCTCTTTATGCAATCAATACTCGTTGTCAATACTCGCAGACGTGTGGTAAGAAATATACTATTATAAAAAAGTATGATAGATTATGGTCGGATTTTGTGTTATCAGGATAGTATTACATACAACAATAATAATAAAAAGTAATAATCTTTTAACAAGAAAGTAGTGAACGGGTGCCCCAAAGCATATGTCATACCAAACAAATTCCTTAAACAAATGAAATGATTTCACAATACCACATTAAAACGCACACCCTAACCAAACAAGCAAACATATGCCCTGACTTCTTAGTTTAATTATCATTTATAAGCTATGGCCTATACAAGTTGATGCCTTATTATGTCCAACGTTGCACCAATAATAATAATCGATACCCTAGTCCAGTGATGTTATTTTATAAATCTCCTAATAGCCTAAACTAAAAATTGAAAAAACTAAATTACCATGAAAGAATACAGTTCTTTACATTGACCCGATAATTACATGTAAAATTTGGACACATATAATTTTAGGTCAAACCAACCTTGCATATAAATAACTATGTGTCTTGACCTGTTAGCGAACCCTCCCGACTCACTTGAGGTAAAATTTGGACACAGATAATTTTGATTCACATGATATTTGGATGCTCTATTATGATTCAAACTAATGCACTAAAATACTCAAATAGATGTACTAAATTATCCCAAACGGATGCCATAATATTGAATAAATTAATAGTTTTTTACCTTCATATATATACAGCTTATGATCTAATATGAGTTATATATAGAAATTGCGATACCTTATTCCATATCAACTAACTAAACAGAACATAGTAGATCAATAGTAGCTTCAAAATATGCATATTTAATTACAAAGACTTCCTATCTTGTGAATATAAAAAACAATCACTTGAAACATGCATTTCCAATCTCTACCACAACGGGATTCGGTGACCGTGGAATAGTGCACAAGCGTTGCAATTTTATAGCATAAATACAAAAAATTCGTAAATACACATTAGTAAAACATATAAAAATACCTGGTTAGAAGCTACTAAGGGTCGCAAAGTATCGACTAGCTCAGATCTCGAAAGTAAATTTAACTTGGGCCTATCGGTCGACTCTAAAGTTGCGGAAAGATGCAAATCAGACCCGCCAACTTTCCCAACACTACAAACTGATTGAACTTAAACCCCCTCATAATACATTGTTCCACCAAATCTGCTGCGCATGAAATACCAAATCTGATAGAAACACAGCAAAATCACAAATGATGATTGTTAACGACATAGATTAAGAAATGCATAATAAATGGTGACTTCAAGTACAAACCCATGCCTAAAAAACCATCAGGCATTCATTCTAATGCATAGAAAACCATATGACATTCATTGGTTTTACACCAGGTAGTGTTATGCACCAAATAGACCTACATATATAAAACAATCTCTTCATGCAAGTTTCCACACAAGATAAAGTGAGAAATTAGATAATGTAAAGGCAAAGTACAACAAATCAAACATTACCCTTCGATTATCTTTTATTGACACGTAGATACAGTCTTAACTATGACGAAAACAATCATCCTTAGATTTTGGGATAAGCAACATTAATGAAAGCAAACAATACAGAAAAACAAGATTAAATAAGAAGATTGTAGAAGTCACCGAAAGAGATTAACCAAGACAGGTCATTCCTTGATGTTAGGTAGAAATATTAATAATGTAAAACCCGTATTTAAATATTCAATATTTTAAATACACAGTTTTAATTATTAAAATTATAGACAATTATTTCAGGAAAACAATTAGTACGAAAGTATGTATGTTAACGCAAAGATAGTTACGTTCAGAAACACAAAAAAAATTAATACGAACGAACGCGAAGATTATGATAGCGTAAAAAAATATGAATGAAAAGTTATTTTAAACTTACAAAACAAAGGAAAAGTAAAAAGGCCTTATGGCCGGATTTTAAAAGAAGAGGAAGTGCCAAATGGGCTTTAAGCCCAAAACCCTTTGTAAAAAAAAAGAATCGAGACTTCTTTGTTGTCAGACAGAGCGCAAAAAAAAAAGAAAAAAAAAGGAGGCATCTAGGGTTTAGGCCGCCGGCTGGAAATCAGAAAAGGAGGCAAGTCGTGGTGTCGAGGTGTTGATTTCTGTATGAGTGTCGTGGGTTACTCCTCTTTC
>JANFOE010001306.1:0-61589 GCA_025667525.1 Glebionis coronaria
GAATAGTCATCTTCTTTTTGTAAATCAGTAGCAAATTCGTAGTCCTATAAAAAACATAACCCGAATAACCATTCTTCTTAAATCTTTTGCAAACCCATTTTACTTCATTATTAGATAAAAATATCAAGTATATATATTTCTTTATTCTTTACTGATCTTTGGAAGTATGTTGACTCTTCTTAGCTCTCAAGCGTGTGAGCAACTTTCCTTTCAATGGAAATGTTTTGCAAGAAATAAAGTGAGGCAGTGGCTTAAGTCAAATACTCAGCAAGCAAAACTGGTCAGTCTGTTATTTCAGGTTTCCGACTCATAAACATGTGCCAGCCCATGTGACTATTCATGTTTTTATAATTTTTCATCAATTGGGTGAAGTTTATAACTTTTTTTATTAATACTTGTAAATTGGTAAGTCATTCTTGGATACATGTGTACATGTTGGTTTTATATATAAAGACCTGCCATATTTTATTAGACATAATAAGTACTTTGTACAGGTCATTACCAACATATCAAGTTACAAAATTTTGTACTTGGACTATGATAACCAACAAAAAAGTTATGGAGCGTTAGAGTTTAAAACATTTTTTTTAACATCTTCATGTGTTATGATCATAGTGTATGATATGAATAGATGGAGCTCCCATTGGACATTGCGTTAGCTTGCTTCATCAGCTTGACATTGGGCCAACACATCGGTTAGTGTCAACTTTAGCATACTGTTTTACATAAGCTCTTTCCGGTCTATATATTCTAAAAGAAAGCAAATCACCCCAGACATGAAGTGCGGTTTCCAAACAGGGTTCATCACAGGCCTGATTACTTTGAAGATGACATGAGAGACAAGAACCGATCTGATAGACCAATGACGCCACTGGAATGTGCATTGATCACATTCCCGCAAGCAACACTCTGGTAATTATTAGTAAAAAATCTAAACCTAAGTTGTTGCAAATAACTAACAAAGGGATGGGTGGTTCAGAACATTAAGATGGTGTGTTGGAGGTGACTATTTGTTATATAATAGTATTTTAAGAATTACTTAGCATGAGCTACAGACATGGGAAAAATATAGAAGATGGTAAATGCATCAACTTATGTTTGATGTAGTTCATTAAAAACCGCAATCCAAAAATATAGAAGATGGTCTACAGACATGGGAAAAAAATTTCATCCATCTTGTGGTTAAAATTAGAGGGTCTCAAGGTCAGCTCATAAGATTAATTAGTTAAAACAAATCATTTAATTATTAAGTCATATCCGTATATGTTTTGTTATTGACATCCTTTCACAGATACAACTCCTAATACAATCACATAGCGTATGAAAGATAATAACTACACTCACTGGAATTCAAAGTCATACTAAGGAGCTGTTTGTTTTGGCTTATATGTGGGCTTATGAGCTTATTTAATTTCAGCTTATATTTAATATGCCTCAGTTTTCTGGCTTATTTTGAAACTTCTGGGTTTATATAAGTTTATTACGACATGAGAAACTTATATAAGCCCACAAGTCTCAAAATAAGCCAGAAAATTTATGCTTATGAAATATAAGCCAAAATTGAATAAGCTCATAAGTCCAAATATAAGCCAAAACAAACATCCCCTAAGGTATATTATAAAACATAATTAAGGTTGAGCATTACATACAAGTTAAATACATTTATTATATTTGAAACAAAATATATGCATAATTTACTAAAAGCTAGAACGAAGAACTATTATATTACTTCCAAGGTAAGTTGGGAAAACCAACATGGATCAGAAAAATCAACATATGAAGCAACTATTTACGTCGTTCTGGAACTTCTGCATTGGTTCACTTAAAATAGACACAAATTTTATCTACTTGACTTGATTATAGCTTTACTTGATTATAGCTTGTAATTTTCGATCATGGCGGCCGATATATCGGTGATATGTCGCTTGGCAGTGGTCCACCACCACGATATATGACATATCGACCAAGCTTGGCGTTTTGGTCAACATCGGTCAAACTTGGTCAATATCGGCCAACAATCAGTCCATATCAGTCAAAATCGACCGGCTTGGCGTTTTGGTCAATATCTCCAAAAGGTTTAAATCGGCGGGGAAACCCTGACCCCGTGTACCTTTTGGTGCCGACTGACCCTTCCCCAAGGACCAAGCCTTAGGCAATGAACACCTGTTCCAATGACCTTTTTAGCCAGGAGTTGGGATTGAACCCATGACCTATTTCTCCAAAAGCCCTCCTTTGACCGGTCAACTGGACGTTTGCGGTGGGGTCAATATCAGTCAAGATATCGGTCAATATCAATGAGATTAGTCAGAATAAACAAAATTTCAACTAAAATCACACATAATCTATATATATTTGCAACAGATGTTATAAGATATGTAACTAAAATAATAATAATAAAACTAATAAACCTAATAAAACATGTAAATTTTGTAAAATTTATATCAAGTAAATATTAAACTTATTTAAAATAATGATAATTTATAGTACCGCCGAGAAACCGATATATCACCGTCAAGACGATATATCACTTGACGGTGGTCGATCGCCGAGACCCCGCCGAGCGATTTTTACAACCTTATTTATAACTTGACTTGATTATAAATTGACTTGACTTGATGTGATTATAGCTTGTGTGCGTGTATTTTAGCCTCTAAAACACATGAACAAGAAACCGAATCATTAGGTACAACTAAATATTATATTATGTAATTTTTATCATGCTAATGCTACTTTTTAAGCACTACATGATACTTTGAGCAATGAATCTGTTGGGATATGTATACATGTTCCTTAGATTATGTAAGGTAGTATCTAAACCTTGCAACTATTATTAGAATAACCCTTTTACTCATAATAACTGAAAATCAATTAGTAGTTAGTAATATGTAGCGTACATACTTTACAATAATTGAATGATGCCAAGTGGACACCTGCAACTATACACGAAGAAGGTTGGCTTCACACTGGTGATATTGGGTGGTAAACAGTAATGGTAATTTGGTAAATGAATTAAAATCGTTAATTGTGATTTACAAGTTATATTGATGATAAATTATGGTAATGAAATCTTTTAATAAAATATCTTAAACTACCATCAAAGTGATCTTCTAATAGCTTGACTTTATTTTGTTTTATCTTGTATCTACTCTCTCCTTTTGGCAGATTATTTAACTCGGAAATAAAGATTTCTACTTATGTGGATTTGTTCTAGATTTGAGTTTCGACTCCGTGTCTGTGTTGGTGATAACAAGCTCACTGTAATCCCTCATTTGAATTCGTACTTTTGTTTGACGAAAAATTTAACAAGTGGAAATTTGGTCGGCTAAAAAGTGCATGATGATGCTTCTATGTCTTGGAGAGAGAGGAAGAAATACTTTTTTTGTTTTTAGACACTATGGGTTCTATGCCTTCTTTTGAATTGACATTCATATTTGACGACGTGCACATTCTATTACATATATCAGCATCAAACATTCTATTACATATGGGGAATTACTCTTCCTGATAGTTAAATTTTTTTCTTATGTTTTCTAAAATCAGAGGCATAATTTAAAAGGAGTTGAGTGTAAGCAGTGCAATAAGTTCTATGACGTTGTTCTTCCTGATGGTGATGATAGTAAAAGCATATTTTACGTTGTGAGCATCATTAAGGAGTTCCCACGCATCAGTACAAGTTTGCACTTCCTTCGACTCCTAATGGTTTTTGGAATATTTGGATTTGAAGTTAACACAACTGAACTTGCTAAACCACATGGATTTGATCCATAATGGTATGTGCTGATCCATTTCAGATACAAAGACTTTTAAATACTATCTAATTATTCATAGTGACATTTAGGGGCGTTTGGGAAAGACAAAAATAAAATAACGTTACCTTATGAACACTCAAAGGGTTGATCTTGTGCAGCCCAGATAAACATAGTTATCAGTTACGAAACTATGTTGCACTGCTTCAAACCAAAAACACACCGTCAACATCCCAACATAAAGATCGTCATCATACATTCACCAACTCTGCTGTCACCACCACCATTGTCATCTACACCACTGAAAAAAATATAATTAACAAACAGATTAGTTTTACAAAAGAAGCATATTACCATTACCTTTAGGAAACGTTTGGTACAAACAATTCTAAAAATTAAAAATAATTGAATATGATATTCATGATCAGAAGAGATGAAAGATAAATACTTATTCGGATTAAAAACACGATAAAAACGGCCTAAGAATGATTATAAAAAATATTTGGGTTAGGGATTAACTAGGTGGCAAAGAAGACGATGACGATGACTAATTGAAACTATATGTAACCCTATTTACAAAACAATAAAATCATACGTAAGTGAAGTAGTGAACAACACCTGCAAAAATCAAATTATTGAATTGTACGTGTGCCCCTGATATATTTGCAATAAAAACTCATCACCACCTACTATGGCCGACGAAAACCCACAAAGCCCCCAAATCAAAAAACGAAAATCATGTGATAAAATTTTAAATTTTAGTGTGTGGGATGAACATGAACTGAGGGTATTTAACAATAGATATCAGAATGGAAATATAGTATATCTAATTTCGGTAACAATATTTCGCTTGAATGACTAGGATTTGTGGCCATGTGTGAATTTGAAATTATGGTGAGGCGTGGTGAGGCGATGGTTTTTAAGAAAACACCAAAAACATAAAGTGAGAAGTGGTGGGTTAATACATTATGTTTGGTTAGTAGCAGTCAGCAGGAGTAGTAGTGGCATTTAGCAATATCATATAATTTATAAAAGTGTTTGATAGATTAGGATTAGCTGTAATTTAAATGTAATTTAAATGTGAAAAGACAGAAATTGACATAATTATATAAATAGGATACTTTTTATATTAATGAGGGTATTTAAGTAATTTATTAAGGCTAAAGCTCTTCATTAATAATGCTCATCTAAAAATGCTATTTAAAAGAGCATATAAAAAAGAGCATTTTTATGAGAAATGTTAATGCTCATTGCTCTTACCAAACAAGTTTTTTTTAACAATTATGCTAAACACTAATCCTAATTGGTAAAAACGCTCTTAAAAAACTGTTACCAAACACATATGTATGTTTATCCAAGAAAAAAATTAAACCAAAATCCATTTTATCTTATTTTTTCAAAGATTCATATCTTTTAAACCGTCAATCGTTATGCCAGAAAACATATGCTATCACGACGGACATTTAATTATATTTCTAAAAATATGCAATATGATATACTTTCGAAAAAAATCGTTTTATAACTATTTTGTTGTTTTCTAACGACAACCAATAAAAAGTTATAATTATATGACCGTATTAAATATAGATAAAATTTTATTGCTAATCAAATAGGTTTAACCTAAGAAATCAATCGATTTAGTTTGTAATTTGATGAACCGGCGATGTGACCGATTAAACTAAAAACTCGAAATTTCAAATAGGAAAATAACATAATATACGAGACCTCCACTATGTAAAATAACATATTTATAAATTAAATTTTCAAGACGCGTTAACAAGTATTACATCTTAACAACAAATAAATTAATTTCATTGTCATATAAACTTCTTAAAATTTTATAATAGTTGAAAAAACACATGCACTAAATTGTGAAGGGATCTAAATTAAAAACAGTTTCATATAACTCTTTTCAGGTTTATGGAACCGATTTTTATACCTTTCATAATAGATGCTTTATAAATTCAAATATTTAAATAATCAAAGTTATGCACAAACAATTATTTCAGTAAATAAAAAATATAGACAACAAAAACAAACCATGCTGATTGATAAAACATTAAAACACAACTACACAAAAAAATAAAAAATAAAGAGTTGCCAAATACAAAAATGTTAAACGACAACAAGAAGTCATACCCGTCCATCGGACGGGTTTTGCCACTAGTATATATATATATATATATATATATATATATATATATATATATATATATATATATATATATATATATATATATATATATATATATATATATATATATATATAGAGAGAGAGAGAGAGAGAGAGAGAGAGAGAGAGAGTTAGGATCAAATAAAAAGATTAAGTAAAATGAGAAGATTGAGAAGAAACCACAACCACATATTTTAGATGCACCTACAAAGTCAGATGCATCTCCCCTTAAAATTCTCTTTCCTTTATGGAATTTGTGATCAGGATTTCTTATTATTCTTCTCATTTTAATTTTTCTTCTTACAGGATCCCTACTCTCTCTCTCTATATATATATATATATATATATATATATATATATATATATATATATATATATATATATATATATATATATATATATATATATATATATATATATATATATATATATATACTAGCCTTTAAACCCGTCCGGTGGACGGGCTAGCTTTAAGTATATATTTTTTAATGAAAATTGAATTTATGTGTGTTTGTATTAGAAGTTTAGTATATCTAATGTTAGTTATGGCATTGATATTTTAATAATGTAGCATAGAATAGACAAAAATAACGTAATTTAAGATATTTTACTTATTTAAGAATATTATGAGTTAATTGAATTTTCATACGTTAACGCTATGAATAAGTTTGTTACATTAAAACTTTTTAGAATTTTAATAATATTGTATAAATATTTTATGTGTTTTTGAATTTTATGAGGTAATAAATTTTGTATATGTTAATGTTATGAATAACGTTTTACATTAATTGTTTTGAAATTAATATTATTGTTGTGAATTTTTATAGATTTTTGTATTTAAGGCATTGTTTCACCATCCTTCCTTATATATTTTTATAGAATTTTGTATAAATGCATCATTTGTAATTCCTATATATATTTTTATAGAATTTTGTATTTAAGGCATCATTTGTAATTCCAATTTTATTTTTGAAGCATATTATGGAATCATTTTTATAGAATTTTGTATTTAAGGCATTGTTTCACCATCCTTCCTTATATATTTTTATAGAATTTTTTATTTAAGGTATCATTTGTAACTCCCGTATATATTTTTAGAGAATTTTGTATTTAAGGCATCATTTGTAATTCCTATTTTATTTTTGAAGCATTTTATGGAATCATTTTTGTAGAATTTTGTATTTAAGGCATTGTTTCACCATCCTTCCTTATATATTTTATAAAATTTTGTATTTAAGGCATCATTTGTAGTTCCTAAATATATTTTTGTAGAATTTTGTATTTAAGGCATCATTTGTAATTTTTATTTTATTTTTGAAGCATTTTATGGAATCATTTTTATAGAATTTTGTATTTAAAGCATTGTTTCACCATCATTCCTTATATATTTTTATAGAATTTTGTATTTAAGGCATGTAATTCGTATATATATTTTTATAGAATTTTGTATATAAGGCATCATTTGTAATTCCTATTTTATTTTTGAAACATTTTATGGAATCATTTTTATAGAATTTTGTATTTAAGGTATTGTTTCACCATCCTTCCTTATATATTTTTATAGAATTTTGTATTTAAAGCATCATTTGTAATTCTTATATCTATTTTTATAGAATTTTTTATTTAAGGCATCATTTGTAATTCCTATTTTATTTTTGAAGCATTTTATGGAATCATTTTTCTATAATATTGTATTTAAGGCATTGTTTTACCATCCTTTCTTATATATTATTATAGAATTTTGTATTTAAGACATCATTTATAATTCCTATATATATTTTTATAGAGTTTTGTATTTAAGGCATCATTTGTAATTCCTATTTTATTTTTGAAGCATTTTATGGAATCATTTTTATAGAATTTTGTATTTAAGGCATTGTTTCACCATATTTTCTTATATGCTTTTATAGAATTTTGTATTTAAGGAATCATTTATAATTCCTATATATATTTTTATTAAATTTTGTATTTAAGGTATCATTTGTAATTCCTATTTTCTTTTTGAATCATTTTATGGAAACCCTTTAATGGATTACATGTGTCATTTTTAAAAAATTTTGTATTTAAGGAATTGTTTCACCGTCCTTCCTATATAAGGGTTTTTTATTTGATTTTGATTTGATTTGATTTGATTTGATTTGATATATATATATATATATATATATATATATATATATATATACATATATATATATATATATATATATATATATATATATATATATATATATATATATATATATATATATATATATATATATATATATATATATATATATATATATATATATATATATATATATATGTGTGTGTGTGTGTGTATATATATATATATATATATATATATATATATATATACACACATATATATATATATATATATATATATATATATATATATATATATATATATATATATATATATATATATATATATATATGTGTGTGTAAAAGCACTTATCCTTTTACCACTTATTTCCAATAATAACAAGACCAAAACATGTATTTTATGTCGTAAAAGTCAGAATTATGTGTGGTTTGTGTTTTTATTGTGTCATAGGACCAAAAGATGCAAAAGGAAGAAAACATGGGCTATCACGGGCTTTTATCGAAGAAAAAGACTAAAGACGAAGTCGAAAGATCGAGAATGCAAAAAGAACGGAAGTCCAAGGCCAATTCTGAAGATTTATTGAAGAAAAGTCTAAAGACGGAAGTTTAATGAAGTCGAAGAACTCAAGTCTAATTATAGAAGAAAATTATAAGACAAGTTCAACTAATATCGACTAATCCCGAGACGACGTCGAGAAAGACAAAGATTAA
Source organism: Glebionis coronaria (assembly GCA_025667525.1). NCBI lineage: Eukaryota > Viridiplantae > Streptophyta > Magnoliopsida > Asterales > Asteraceae > Glebionis > Glebionis coronaria. Next base: position 8,740 of record JANFOE010001306.1, read on the forward strand.
GTCGAGTCGAGTCGAGAAGAAAGAAATTAGATAGCTTAAGCATGTAATCTCCCCACCTCCTATAAATACCCTCCTAATATGTCATTAGGAGGGTGTTAGTGGTTTAGGTCGTTAATTTTTTAGGAGTAGTTTATTTTTTCAAGTTTTTCTTAAGTTTTTCTTCTCTCTAGTTTTCCAAGTTTATCAACTTTAATCTTGTAATCTTTTGATATTAATCTTTAATCAATCAAGCTTATTTCCTTAATCCTCATTCTACCTTACTTAATCTTTTACTTAATCTTGATAATCATGTAGTTGTATCTTAATCTTTTTGATGTTTAATTATTTAGCTTATTTGGTTGTGCTTATTAAATTGGTGATCTTAAAAGTTTTTATATAAAAGTGCTTATTTTTCTTAATCTTTATGCTTAATAGTTTTTAGAAATAAGTTGTTTTTAATAAGTTTAAGTTTTTATAAAAAGTGTTCTTTTTTTATTTCTAGCTTATTTAATGTTTTAAAAGTTTTTAAATTTTAGCTTATTCACCTTTTTCTAAAATCTTTTTGGCTTAAGTTTTGGTATGTGCTTATTTTTGGAATTGCTTATTTGCTAAGTTGTTTGATCTCCGGGTTCTATAAACCCCTTTATTCCGATTCGTAGTCATAACAGAATATTCCGGATAAGCTTCACTATAGCTTATTCCGGATAAGTCCTATATCCCCGTTATTCCGGATAGTCAAGTATTCAGGATAAGCATATCTTCAGCGTTTTCCGGATAAGGGTGGCCATCATGCATTCCGGATAGAGAGTTTGTTTTGATATTCCGGATAAGCCACGTTTTCCGGATAAGAGGCTCATATAATTTTTCCGGATAAGCCATCTTAAGGTTATTCCGGATAAGCACCAAAACTCCATTTCCCCGGATAATCTCTCGGTCTCATTATTCCGGATAAGCATCTCGACCAACATTCTGGATAAGGACCCGGGAATTATTCCGGATAGTTTTCGATCTTCAGATTCCGGATAAGGTGTAATTGTTTATTCTAGATATGCAGTAGGAGTGTTATTCCGAATAACTTACACATCAAGATTATTCTGGATAAGTCTCTTAATAACCTGTTCCGGATAAGGATTCCGAATAGCTGTATCTTCATAGATTCCGGATAACATTCCGGATATTATTCCGGATAAGGTTCTTTATTTTCAGTTTTTGAATTTTTATTTTTCCCGCCTTTTTACTTAGAATTACTCTAACTTGTCTTGTCTTAGTTTAATATTTTAAATTCACATTTTTAATAGTTTTAATCATTTACTTTTCAATTTTTAGAGTCTTCATTTTTTAGTTTTAAATTTTAAAGCTTTCATCTTTATTTACTCAACGACATTTTCATTTTTAGTTTAAAATAGATAACCAAATCTTTTTATTTTACACCAAGAACAATTGAGTCGCACTTTCTTCCAATAATTAATTCGAAAAGATCGGAACAACAAACTTTCATACGAGCATAAAAACCTTGTATTAAATGGCGCCGCTGCCGGCTCTTTTCGTTAAGATTAACGTTTTAAATGAGAGACGCGTTGGATTTTGGGATCCGTTCATCTTTGAACGTTATTTTCCTTGCTTTAAAATTTTCAAAAATCCATAAAAATTAAAAAAATTTCAAAAATACAAAAAAATAGAAAAACATAAAAAACCAAAAATATTTCTTGTCTATTTTTGCTTATCCTTTTGTAGGTGTGTATGCGTACTCGTGCTCGTAAGAAGAAAGTAGCTCAAGCCGAAGTCATTACTCAACCTATTGTCACCATGGACAATCAACCAATGATCGAGCTTTTGCAATCGCACGTAGAGGGCAACACCGATGCTATTGTCATACCCGAGATTGGAGCCAGCAACTTTGAACTTAAATCCGGCTTTATTCAAATGGTCTCTGCTCCACCCTTCTTGGGGCGTTCAATTGATGATCCTCATGACCATATTAAAAGGTTTCTTCAACTCACCAATACGGTTAAGTATAATGGGGTTTCACAAGAGGTAATTCGCTTGCAACTTTTTCCATTCTCCTTAGAGGGACAAGCCCGGCATTGGCTTGATAAGGAACCGCCACAAAGTATTCTTACGTGGACGGATTTAGAGACCAAATTCATCAACTACTTTTTCCCACCCTCACGTACTACCGCTTTACGGAATGAAATAATTACCTTTGAACAAAATTATGGTGAGACATTTAGTGAATCTTGGGACCGTTTTAAGGAACTTTTAAGAAAGTGTCCACAACATGGTTTAACAAAAGTACATCAAATCAATACTTTTTACAATGGTTTAAGCATGAATGACCAAGATTCACAAAATAGTGCCTCGGGGGGTAACATTTTGGTTAAGTCTTCTAATGCCGCTTGGGATATTATTGAGAACAAGTCTAGAGTGCAAACCAAGAGTGTTCGGACCAAGGTGGCTAGTGCTAGCACTAATGAGAGCGACAAGCGAATTGATAAGCTTACTTCGCTTGTTGAATCACTTGCTCTCCAAGCCGCAAACAATACCAAAGCTATCACTGCCCAAGCTAGTGCTTTGACTCAATCATGTGAAATTTGCGGGGGATCTCACTCATACACCGATTGTCCCTCGACTCACGACAATCCGGAAAATGTGTATGCTGCCAACGGTACCTATTCTACAAGAGGCTATCAAGCACGTCCTCAAGGTGACCGCAACTTGCTCAGCTATCGCTCAAACAACTTTCTTTCACCACCCGGTTTTCCTCCTCAAAACCCAAACAACCTCAATCGCAACAATCAAAACCAACCACGTGCTCCAACTCCATATCAAAACCAAAGAAACCCATATCCACCTTAAAGAAACAACCAAGTTTACCAACAACCTGCTTATCAACCACCTGCCTACCATGCTCCTCCCAACCAACCCACTGCATTACACCAAGACGTTGAAACCTACATGAGGACTAATGATGCGATAGTGCAAAATCTTCAGCGGGAAATGGCCAACATGAAAGCAGATATGGTGAAGCAAGGAAATGATCTTCGAGCTGATATGCGAAACACTTTGGCAAGTCAAACGAATGACTTAAGGAACATGATGGCTAGTTTTTTCCCAAGTAATCAAGCCTCTGGTTCGGGTTCTCTTCCGAGTAACACCGTTGCTAATCCAAGAGGGGAGATGAGAGCAATCACCACTCGAAGTGGAAAAGGTTTAAAGGAACCCGAGCTTCCTACACCTACACCGGTGATTGTAACAAAGGAAAACGAGTCTCCTTCTCCAATTCCTCCAACTTCTACTCCTCTACCTTCTATTTCTCCAATTCCACCACCTTCTACTTCTACACCTCCACCACCCAAGGATGTGAGTGAGAATTTTATCCCAAAGCCTTCATCTCAACCCAATATACCTTATCCTTCGAGGTTGAGGAAAGAGAAATTGAAGAACAAGGATGATATTCAGGTTTCTAACTTTCTTAAAATGTTTAAATAGCTGAATTTCAATATCTCATTTGATGAGGCTCTCGCTCACATGCCGAAATATGCTAAAATGTTTAAAGATCTTCTTAGTGATAAGGAGAAACTTCTTGATATTGCTCAGACCCAACTTAATGAGAATTGCTCTGCAGTGCTATTAAGGAAATTACCCACCAAACTTGGTGATCCGGTTCGTTTCTTGATCCCTTGCAACTTCCCTGGGGTAGAGAATTGTATGTCCCTAGCCGATCTAGGTTCTAGTATAAACTTAATGCCTTTAAGCGTTTGGAAGCAATTGTCTCTACTCGAGCTAGTCCCCACACGAATGACCTTGGAATTAGCCAACCGTACGATTGCTTATCCAGTAGGGATAGCCGAAGACGTCTTCTTGGTGTCGACAAATTCAACTTTCCGGCGGATTTTGTTGTCGTTGACTAAGAGATGGACCCCCGTGTTCCATTAATCGTTGGACGACCATTCTTGAGGACCGGTCGCACTCTCATTGATGTAGCCGCAGGCGAATTAATCATGAGAGTTGGTGACGATAAAATCGTCTTCAACATGGGTAAACTTTCTAAGCAGCCTTCGGAAAACGAGAGTGTTAATTTCATTGATGTTCTTGATGAGGCTTGTGAAGAACATTTCAAAGACGCTTGTAAAAGTGGTTCTTCTTCTCTACGCACTGTTGAGACCGTTGCCTCTATTGCTCCATCACTAACTCCATTTGGAGAAAGTGATTTCATCTTGAAAGAATTTGAAGCAACTTTGGGAGATGTGGACTTAAAATATGACGATTCTCCCTCTAATTGGGATGAAGACATTCGTACCATTGAGAAACTTCTCAATGAGGACCATATTTCTCCACCATCTCCTAAGGACATCTCTATCGATGAACCGAATTTGACTACGCCTTCCATCGAAAATCCTCCGGATTTAGAGCTTAAGGACCTACCGTCTCATCTCGAGTACGTTTTCCTTGAAGACAACAAGAAGTCACCCGTCATCATCGCTAAGGACTTGAAAGAGGAAGAAAAATCCCGACTTATCGCCGTGTTGAAGAATCACAAGAAAGCTATTGCGTGGAAAATCTCCGATATTCGAGGAATTGATCCTCACTTTTGCACACATAAAATTCTCATGGAGGACGACTTTAAACCCACTATTCAAAGCCAAAGAAGGGTGAATCCTAGGATCCATGGCGTAATCAAAAAGAGGTTATCAAACTTTTTGATGCGGGAATGATCTATCCTATCTTGGATTCACCATGGGTTAGTCCCGTCCATTGTGTGCCTAAGAAAGGCGGAATCACCGTTGTGCCCAATGAAAACAACGAGTTGATTCCTACTCGTCTCGTTACAGGGTGAAGAGTTTGTATAGACTATCGCAAACTCAATGATGCTACGAGAAAGGATCATTTTCCCCTTCCTTCATGGACCAAATGCTTGAACGTCTAGCGGGTAATGACTATTACTGCTTTTTAGACGGTTTCTCCGGGTATTTTCAAATTCCCATCGATCCCAAAGACCAAGAGAAAACCACATTCACTTGTCCTTATGGAACATTTGCCTAAAAAATAATGCCTTTCGGCTTATGCAATGCTCCTGGGACTTTCCAAAGGTGTATGATGGCTATCTTCCATGACATGGTTGAAGAAACTATGGAAATCTTCATGGATGATTTCTCGGTTTATGGTGATTCTTTCTCTTCTTGCCTTGCCAATTTGGAACGCATGCTTAAGCGGTGTGAAGACACTCGCCTTGTTCTAAATTGGGAAAAATGCCATTTCATGGTAAAAGAAGGCATCGTGCTAGGACATAAAATCTCAAAAGCCGGTCTCGAAGTGGACAGTGCTAAAGTGGATGTCATAGCAAAATTACCTCCACCTTCAACCGTGAAGGGTGTGAGAAGTTTCCTCGGTCATGCGGGCTTCTATCGCCGATTCATCCAAGATTTTTCTAAAATCACTCGCCCGATGACCCACCTCTTGGAAAAAGATACTCCTTTCATCTTTTCCAAAGAGTGTCTTGAATCCTTCAATCTTCTTAAGGATAAGCTAACTAAGGCACCGGTCTTGGTTACCCCTAATTGGGAGCTACCTTTTGAATTGATGTGTGATGCTAGCGACTTTGATATTGGAGCGGTTTTGGGCCAAAGAGTGAACAAACACTTCCAACCAATCCACGATGCTAGCAAGACAATGACGGGGGCTCAATTGCATTATACCACTACCGAAAAAGAGCTTTTAGCTGTAGTGTATGCTTTTGAAAAATTTCGCCCCTATCTTGTCCTTTCTACCACCATCGTGTATACCGATCATTCCGCGTTGAAGTACTTGTTGACTAAGAAAGATTCTAAGCCAAGACTTCTTCGTTGGGTTTTGCTTCTTCAAGAATTTAAAATCGAAATTCGTGACAAGAAGGGTGCCGAAAACCTAGCCGCAGATCATCTAAGTAGACTTGAGGATCCTTATCAAGGGGATCATCTAAATCAAGAAATCAATGACTCTTTTCCCCTTGAGGCCTTAATGTCTATCAACTCCAATCTTGATGACACCCCGTGGTTTGCGGACATTGCAAACTACTTAGCGGGTGGAATTCTCAAGGAAGGGTTAACGTCCCAACAAAAGAAAAAGTTCTTTAAAGATATTGAACATTATTTCTGGGACGACCCTTACCTTTTCAAACAATGTGCTGATCTAATTATTCGTTGATGTGTTGATGGGCCGGCAGCGGTATAAATCCTTGACGCTTGCCACAAAGGACCCACCGGTGGTCACTTTGGTCCCAATTACACCGCGAAGAAAGTATTCGACTCTGGATTCTATTGGCCCACCATTTATCGTGGCGCTCACGATATGGTTAAACATTGTGATGCTTGCCAAAGACAAGGCAAGATCACCCATAAGGATGAGATGCCTCAAAATTTCATACAAGAATGTGAAATCTTTGATGTATGGGGCATCGACTTTATGGGGCCATTTCCATCATCTAAAGGGAACAAGTACATCCTCGTAGTCGTTGACTATGTTTCTAAATGGGTTGAAGTTAAGGCTCTCCCTACGAACGATGCGAGGGTGGTTGTGAACTTTTTGAAGCAACTTTTTGCTCGATTCGGTGTTCCTCGTGCTATTATCAGTGACCGCCGGACTCATTTTTGCAATAATCAATTCGCAAGAGTCATGGCAAAGTACGGTGTCAACCACCGTCTTTCCACCGCTTATCATCCCCAAACTAATGGGCAAGCCGAGATTTCTAACCGCGGATTGAAGCGAATTCTGGAACGTACTGTGGGAGAGCATCGTGCCTCGTGGGCCGATAAGTTAGATGATGTTTTGTGGGCTTTCCGTACCGCTTATAAGACCCCGATTGGTTGTACACCTTATCTTCTTGTGTACGGGAAAGCATGCCACCTCCCTATCGAGCTTGAACATAAGGCATACTGGGCCTTGAAGTGGGCTAACTTCGACATCAACAAAGCCGATGATCTTCGGAAGATTCAACTCAATGAGCTTAATGAACTGAGGAATGAAGCTTACGAGAACTCACTGATCTACAAGGAGAAGACCAAGATCATCGATGATGCAAGGATTAAGAACCGAGAGTTCCACGTTGGTGATCAAGTCTTACTTTTTAACTGTCGGTTGAAGATCTTCTCGGGCAAGTTGAAGAGCCGCTGGTCTGGTCCATTCATCGTCGCCAAAGTCTTTCCCTATGGCACCATTGAGCTTTCTCAACCAAATGGGCCCAATTTTAAGGTGAATGGCCAGCGTGTGAAGTTGTACTTTGGTGAGGACATATCTCATGAGATGATTCCATCCCTCACCACGTTTCCCATGAACTAGTTTTGGGTCGAGTCAGGCTCGTGACTCGGTTAACAAAAACAAGCGCTTCTCGGGAGGCAACCCGTTGATCTATCCTTTACCGTTTTCATAATAAGTGTAGGGGGAGCCCGGTATGTGTTTGTTGTCATGTTTCTTCTTCTGTGCACGGATTAAAGCTTCAAAGATCCATTCTCGATGACTTTTGACGAACCGTGATCCCGTGTTCCCGTCTTCCCAGTTCTATCCTAAACTGTCGTGATTCAATATTTCATATCTTATATGTTCACACTGAAATCTCTATAGTTTTCATTTCCTTAGCAAGATTTAAACAAAGTGCACAATGTCATAAGTGTAGGGGAGTTTACTCCCACATGCTTAAACATTGAGGACAATGTTTATATCAAGTGTAGGGGGACTTCTATCGAAGTAAGTGGTCTTTACCATGAATTTGTCCTCATTTTAACCGGAAAATTTGATTTTTCGACATTTTTCAAAATTTTTAATCTATTTTGGCCTAGTTGTATAGTTGTATTTTCCTTTGTTATGATTATTTTCTTTCCTTGCTAGAATAAATTTTCAATAAAGTGGTTTTAAATTTTTCAAAGTGGTGAATATTTTGACTCAACCCGAGTTTACTTATCTAAGTTTACTTTAGCTAGTATCCTTAACATGTTTAAGTCAAATTTTGCTAGGCTTTTATATAGGAAACTTTAAAACGCGAAAGTCTTAACTCTCACGGGTTAAGAACAAGAACTTTTCGCAAGTTCCTATAATTGATCCTAGAGAGTTGTTTATCAAGGGAACTTTAAAATGCGATTTCTAAACTTGAAAAAGTCTAAGAATTTGCAAGATCCTATAGATGAGTCAGAAACCCAAAACTTTGATTTAATTGGCTAAGCATCCACGAGTCTCATTCCTTGAGATTTTAAATAGTGGAGAACGAGAGATGATAGAGTAAATTATAAGTTTTGTATTCTTTCGTGAATTTATGTGAGTTGATTATAAGCCTATTCTCCCATCGCTTGCTAATAAATTTATCTGCAATAAATAAGGTTGTACGATTTGAAAAGTTACTTAGCTTCTAGCACAAGATCGTTTAAAAGTTGCTCGGTATTAATTAGAGTTCATAGCCAAGGCATAACTTATTGAAGCGGGATGCGAAGATTGGCGAGTCCGAAAAGGCCCGAACAAGGCATGAGGGCTACATTTTGTTGCTAAAGATCCAAAAGTGATATGAAGAATCATTTATCAAAGATCAATATGAAGGATCGAGACATACGAAGAAAAGCTAAAACTCCCCTAAAGATCATGGAGAAATCTATCCGAAAAAGACCCTAACAAGGTATGAGGATAAATAGATCCAAGTCCTAAAACGAGGCGGATCGTTCTATATCAAAGTCCAAAATAAAGATTGGAGAAAAATGAAGAAGTCGTGGTCCAAATATGAAGAATCTCTCAAAACTTCAAGTGAAGAAATTCCTATTATGAAGAGAAGACCATAATTTCAAGAACGTCTCTTAGAGATTTGAAGTATGAAGTCGCTGCCAAACATCGGTCCGAGAAAGGTCTCAAATCATGAAGCGAGTTATGCCAAGATATGAACTTTATGAGGTCCCGAGAAGCAGTTTTAAAAGATTTTGTCCTTTAGCTAATTATTGATTAAATCTTCCCACTTTATTTTCAGCCTAAATAACTATCGAAATAAGTCAAACAATGCATCCTCGTGATCATTTAAGACATTATTAAAATATAAGAGATACACCTAGGAATAATGGAGTCTAAGTGAATAATTGGGCCACATGAGTTCGTGTTAGTTTGCTAACTTATAATAACAATGATCTCGTTTTTAAGCTTGGTATGGGGAACGTGAAACTTGAGAATGATGAACATTCATGACAACCTAAAACCTCAATGTAAGTCTTTGATTTCTTACTTATATTGTTCTTTTAGTTTTCTTAGTGTTTAGTATTTAATAAAGGGCAAGGTGGGTTATCTATGATGAAAAACGTAAAGCGTGCTTTGAAATTAGTGCATTGCATGAGGACATTGCAATGGTCAAGTGTAGGGGATTTAATAACTGTGAAAACACTTATCCTTTTACCACTTATTTCCAATAATAACAAGACCAAAACGTGTATTTTATGTCGTAAAAGTTGGAATTATGCGTGGTTTGTGTTTTTATTGTGTTTTAGGACCAAAAGATGCAAAAGGAAGAAAACATGGGCTATCACGGGCTTTTATCGAAGAAAAAGACTAAAGAAGAAGTCGAAAGATCGAGAATGCAAAAAGAACGGAAGTCCAAGGCCAATTCTGAAGATTTATCGAAGAAAAGGTCTAAAGACGGAAGTTTAATGAAGTCGAAGAACTCAAGTCTAATTATAGAAGAAAATTATAAGACAAGTTCAACTAATATCGACTAATCCTGAGACGACGTCGAGAAAGACAAAGATTAAGTCGAGTCGAATCGAGAAGAAAGAAATTAGATAGCTTAAGCATGTAATCTCCCCACCTCCTATAAATACCCTCCTAATATGTCATTAGAAGGGTGTTAGTGGTTTAGGTGGTTAATTTTTTAGGACTAGTTTATTTTTTCAAGTTTTTCTTTAGTTTTTCTTCTCTCTAGTTTTCCAAGTTTATCAACTTTAATCTTGTAATCTTTTGATATTAATCTTTAATCAATCAAGCTTATTTCCTTAATCCTCATTCTACCTTTCTTAATCTTTTACTTAATCTTGATAATCATGTAGTTTTATCTTAATCTTTTTGATATTTGATTGTTTAGCTTATTTGGTTGTGCTTATTAAATTGGTGATCTTAAAAGTTTTTATATAAAAGTGCTTATTTTTCTTAATCTTTATCCTTAATTGTTTTTAGAAATAAGTTGTTTTTAATAAGTTTAAGTTTTATAAAAAGTGTTCTTTTTGATTTCTAGCTTATTTAATGTTTTAAAAGTTTTTAAATTTTAGCTTATTCACCTTTTTCTAAAATCTTTTTGGCGTAAGTTTTGGTATGTGCTTATTTTATGAATTGCTTATTTGCTAAGTTATTTGATCTCCGGGTTCTATAAACCCCTTTATTCCGATTAGTAGTCATAACAGAATATTCCGGATAAGCTTCACTATAGCTTATTCCGGATAAGTCCTATATCCCCGTTATTCCGGATAGTCAAGTATTCAGGGTAAGCATATCTTCAGCGTTTTCCAGATAAGGGTGGCCATCACGCATTCCGGATAGAGAGTTTGTTTTGATATTCCGGATAAGCCACGTTTTCCAGATAAGAGGCTCATATAATTTTTCCGGATAAGCCATCTTAAGGTTATTCCGGATAAGCACCAAAAATCCATTTCCCCGGATAAGCTCTCGGTCTCATTATTCCGGATAAGCATCTCGACCAACATTCCGGATAAGGACCCGGGAATTATTCCGGATAGTTTTCGATCTTCTGATTTCGGATAAGGTGTAATTGTTTATTCCGGATATGCAGTAGGAGTGTTATTCCGAATAAGTTACACATCAAGATTATTCCGGATAAGTCTCTTAATAACCTGTTCCGGATAAGGATTCCGAATAGCTCTATCTTCAAAGATTCCGGATAACATTCCGGATATTATTCCGGATAAGGTTCTTTATTTTCAGTTTTTGAATTTTTATTTTTCCCTCCTTTTTACTTAGAATTATTCTAACTTGTCTTGTCTTAGTTTAATATTTTAAATTCACATTTTTAATAGTTTTAATCATTTACTTTTCAATTTTTAAAGTCTTCATTTTTTAGTTTTAAATTTTAAAGCTTTCATCTTTATTTACTCAACGACATTTTCATTTTTAGTTTAAAATAGATAACCAAATCTTTTTATTTTCCACCAAGAACAATTGAGTCGCACTTTCTTCCAATAATCAATTCAAAAAGATCGGAACAACGAACTTTCATACGAGCATAAAAACCTTGTATTAAAAGTCTCTGGCTCAAACATCTATAGATAACGAACCTCTTGGTATGTCAATAAATGGATGCAAAAGAAACAATGTTGTATCATACAAATATGAATTATACAGATTTGTTCATCAGCATCTGAATGAAAGAAATTGTTGCTAGCTAGCCATATATAATTTCGTATTTCTATGTATATCATTTTGACATAATATAAAGTACAATCGAACTGGCAAAAAGAACTTATTTGATTTGTTTCTGATTCACTCAATCATCTCTGGTTATTTTACATTCAAAAGAAATACATTTGTAAACACCATCACATCAAAAAAAGGAAAAAGGTTAATCTGACATTAATATTGATAATACTACCTCAACAACGTGTTGCAGATTACTAAAGTAGGATCGATTTTTGGATATCTCTACAATGATACATAATTAACATCACCAGAAAAGTACATAAAATGTATACATGTTATGTGCAAACTATGTTTCAAAAGTGTCTATTAAGTATGCATAAGATATTTTAGCAACCATGACTGGTAAAGTCTCGCTAATCAACATACGGATAATTTTAAACCGCAAGACGGCTCAAGTGGCATACTTATAATAGTTATAGACATACGAGTAGGAGTGAGCAAATGGACCAAGAGCCAAATCGGAACCGAGAACCAAACCAGAACCGAATCTGTCTGAAGACATTTGCAGACAGGATTTCTTCTTCAGGACACACAAACTTTGCAAAATTTGATAGCAAACGATCAAAGGTAAGGTTTTCACCAAACATTTCTGAATGTTCTTTTTGGGTTTGAATCAGAAACTTTAATTGATTTTGATGCAAAATATGCAGGTTTTTGTTTCCGCGCTTCACTAAAAGGACACAAAACGGACACAAGTGAACCTGAAATCTATACCTTACGTTGTATATGGCCTCTAGTCTCTACATTTTTCTGGTCCAACCAATCGGCATATACGTTGCAGTGTTGTACACAATTTGAATACTTTGAAATTATTGTTTTTTTATGTATTTAACATATTCATAATGTGATCAAGAACGGGAAAAAAGAAGAAAATATTACCATCAAAAGTTTCAAAGTGCTTGTTAGCACCAACACAAAGCTGACTCATTACTGCAATATTTAACGAAGGATCCACTAATCCACTTTGAAAAATATAGTAGATTGTACGTTCATAACCTCAGTGCTTGCTTAGGAATGTAAGGTAAAAAGCAAAATAATTTTTAGTGATATTAACATAAGGTCCCTAGCCAACATCGATGAAAGAACCATCAATTGTAAATGAGCAATATTCTTTGTAAGTAAGTATAATTTTAATGTGCTCAATTATCCACTTGGTTATCATTCTAAGAGCAGGGGGAGCAGTAGCGTTTTTTTCCTGCGCCAAACTACCAACTACCAAAAACTGTTGGTGCACCACACCGGAGATGGTGCCAAACTATGTAGCACCAAAATCGGCAGCCAGCGCCAATGTAGTTTTTGATTATTTTTTTTGGTACTAAATTAGGGTATTTGTAGACCCATTATACCACTTTTTTATCTTTTGGCACCACTTTTTCTTTCGCTCACCATACCTCACAAATGTGGTGCTAAAGGATTCTCGTGCCAAACCTACGTGGCACTCACTTTTTCCTTTGGCACCAAGTTTAGGCCTCAACCGCTCCCATTTCTCTAAGTGTAATTCAACCCCTTATTATGGTTATAATTATGCTACATAATGAGAAGGAAAGGCCCAAGTAATATGTATGTATTGTAACAACCACTAAACCTCTTATATAATTAACCAACTCACAAATAACCATCTAAATTTAACAAAGTAAATCAAAAATGCCTCATAAGCCGTAAATTCTGATTCCATCACAAACACCTCTGGTCTTCTATAAGGCATAATTTGTACAGAGCATTTAGTCAGAGTTATAAACTATGTAAAGGCAAAGTATTCGTAGACAGTCTGACGCACCCAAAGATTCTCTAAAAAACTCTAGTTTCTAAGCAAATCCAAATACCCCTTAAAAAGGTCTACTCTCCCCTTTAAAACTGCTATTTGGATCAGCCCCTTACACCCCCAAAAAGTCAACGGGTGACCTTCATGTATTATACTGTGAATAAATGATATAATCCATATCATGTAACCAGTATAATAGGATAATTGCAACTCTTTTCCTTTTAAAGTAATACCTGCACACATCCTAAGATCTACAAAAAGTGTATTTTTCGTTGGTTGTCCATTTTACATTAATCTTATATACACTATCTTACACTACTAATACGCGCGAAATGTATAATAAAGAGAAAAAAATATACAACAAAATGCATTACCTACACATGCGTTCACATTGATTTTGTGATTCCTCTACGAGCTTCGTAAGCAAGGACCTAAACCGTCACTCTGCTAAAAGATATGCCAGCACTGATGATGCATACTACCGTATCGCAGTATTTCTGGATCATGCCAAATACTGAATATATGCTGATGAATAACTTGGTCAGGTGTGCAATATATGCTGATGAATTTGGCCACAAATGGGTGATGTAATCAGGTTCCTAATTATTGCCACTCCTATATTTAGTTTCTTTGAGGAGTTAGAAACATATCAACTCGCGCTTGAAGGCTGCCACCAGTGGTTACCCTTTTTTACCTTTACAACATCTTCCTCATCTAGTGTATTAGTTAAATCCTAGCATAAGAATAAAAAGGATTTAAAATGTATATAAAGCAATTGTATAAAAAGAAATAGATAAAAAACAATAGTATACAGCGGATACCAGGCAAACAACATTCATAAATAAAGGTCAGTCCACTACCCGAAACATAATTCATCAAGTCTTTATACATGAATTTGTTACTTAAAATATTCTATTTGATACATTATATATATGATTTTAGTTGCAAGAACCCACAAACAGAAAAATGTAAACATGCATAACATAGTATAAATTGGGAAGAAAAAAATTGTTACTTAATGTAAAAGACTGTATACGAACACCTACCGATTACCAATTTCAGTAGTGCGAAGAAGGACTACATAAAGATAACAAAAACCACAACATTAATAAAACATCCAACATTTCTCTTAATTGATTCCTCGGCAATTGCGCTTCACAGGAAGAGAAACCTCCACTTTCTTGCAGAATATTTTATCAAAAATATCCTCTAATCAAAATAAGTCAACTGATAAGTTATTCCTCAACGTTTACCTGTATAAATTAGCAAAACTTTTATAACCCGATCCTTAATATATTAGGGTGAACGTTATACTCTCTAGAAAACACAGATGGAACAATTCCTTGTAGAAGAGCTACCTGAACGAAATAGTAGCTTATTAATCCATTAATATTTATCTTGTTCATGTAATAATAAACCATGTATTACCTGTATAACTGCAATTTTGAATGGTCACCCTTTCATCCTATAGCAAAGGAGGGCTCTGCCAATAATTCTAGGCCCGATAATGAACTTTAAAACCATGACTATAGATGTTAAGCGGGTTCCACAAAATGCTATGTGTGTCTGTGCCGCCATGAATAGACCTGTCAAGTGATACACAATCAATAATATATATTCTCTTTGTCGTCCATCCATATTCGATTATCTCACGCGTCGTCTTTAAGTTATTGTCAAACATAGCTCCCTTGCTACTTTTCCAACTCTCATCATACTCAAAGTGTCATAATTCAAAGAAACGATTAAAACAACAAAAATAAAAACCAAAAAATTATACATCAAATAACCAAATTCCTACCTGAGCACATGTGATTAGCACGAGCTGTTTGAATCAGATGAGTATAACCCTTAGTGGATGACCTCCACGACTGAAAGCATTGAGCTGGAAAGATCTTACCATGTTCTCAACCTAAGCCACACTGAGTAGAGACAAGCTTCAGCAGCTTCTACCAACAATGCAAGAGCCCAATGCAAGAATTTATTTGATTATGTATCATATGAGACATGACTTCTTAGTTTTAACTTAGCTGAAGCCTTGACATTAAGCTCTGAGAGCAACATAGACAAACCATAAAAAACGTATAAAATTGAACATTATGTTTTTAGTTGACAATTTTAGATATCACATTTTTTTATATCGAAAAATGGTCTTAGACACAAAATTGATTTCTTTTATGTACCTCTCTTGATTTAGGTTTTTTTTATCACTAATGATACTAGAAATCAGGGTATATTTGATAGAAGCATAAAAGGGCTTCAAATTTGAATGTACCTGGTACAGGAGCATTACATCACATTTAATTCCAACCATCATATAGACTAATTTAAACTTATAAGGTTATTCAAGACAACACACGTATTTAGTTGTTCAAAATAGTTTGACTAATTCATTCACTTCATCAAAGACCTGAACTAAAGCCTCAACAATTTCAGGTTTTAGATCTCTAGATGCACCTCCAGCAAAATAGAGTAGTGTGTTCAAGAACTCATTGTTCTGTATTTGTGATAGTAATTAGTTAGTTTTTGTAAAACACAAAATAAGCATTTGGGGTATCTAGCTTGTTGAAAGGCTATATGCTAACGATATGCAGCTCATATGTTATTTGAACAAATATGCCTACCATTAAGTCATTAATCTTAAAAACTGTAATCTCCAACATACCATGTGAAATTTTATAAATTGGTCACAGATTCACCAAACTTAAAGTTTAGAGAAAATTCAATTCTTGATACAAAATAAGCTAAAACATTAACTTATTCTTATCAAATAAACTGTAAGTATAATTATCAACATATATTCATATTAAAAAACCTAATTTTGCAGGCAATCAATGAATAAATAATAAAAATATCTGAATCTCATTTTAATCATGTAAGGGGTTTTTTGATGATGTTGAATCGTAAAATACTTAATCTTTGTTCTTCGATAGTTTTAATTTACCGATAATGGGATTGTAAGGTAAAGAATTAGGATTTGTATGGGAGATCTTTATATAATCGCATAGAAGTTTCGAATGACAATTCGTTACCTTTATTTGGATGATGAATACACAATTACGAATTAATGAGATTATAATAGGGTCAAACACATATTAAGGGAGGTGCCACAACTAGACATGTGAGTTATGCATCGCTTGCCTAAGCTCACTTATAAAGTCAATCTGAGGTCCGGAAGATCAAATTCATGTTGTAGGAGGAAACGTCTGAAAGCATAACAAAATATATATCGCAGTTTATGTGAGTGAAAAATTGTAATGAAGAAAAATGGGCAGTCTATAATTCAACCTGATGAGGAAATTGAAAATTTCCCTTGCGGATGTACTGCTTCCTGAATACATTACTGGCTGCTCTACAAAAAATAAAAAAACGATAAACTTTTAAAAAACAACGATCGGGTTCTAAATGTTATATCATCTCATTCTGTGATTGAAACACTCCATCCCTTTAACCTATACCGAGTATTTTATTTAACTCGATGGGTCTAAGGTGGTCTATCAATAAAAAACCAACCCACGATGTCATCTGCTCTTCAAACCCTTCCTCTTATGGATCTGAGTCAAAAGTGTGACAGCCTAAGATATAACCTCCAGTGGGTCTGATCTCATAATGTCCCAATGATCAAAAACACACTATGGGAAGGCTTGATCAGAGACTGAAGCTCTCAAATCACCATAAAACCTAAAGGTTCCACGACAGGTAGCTGTGCCTTGATGTTGTATAATGGAGTATCGGGCCTCTGCATCTCCTCAAACACGTTTCCATGCCTTTGATTAAGCACACTATAGATACCGCTCATGTTCTCTTCACTCTTTAGCTAACACACCGTCCTTTGAAACCCACTGGAAACCAGCGATAACATAATCCTTGATTTCTTTCAAATAGTGAACTCCCTTACACATATCAACAACTTTGTTCGAAGTAACTATAAATGGACATATATCAGATAATCTCTTTTACTGTCAAATTTTATTATCATAACATGTCATTTACATGCCATTTTAATCGTAATCAAAATGGTCTAGTGCATTTACAAACATTAAGTGAATCTTTGTATGGTTATTTGTCTAGAATACCAATTTCAAGATTAAGGGAAACAGATAGAAAAACAGAAAAGAGAAGATAACTGATGTTTGTAGAAATGACCAATATCAGACAATTATTTGCGAGTCCATCTCCATAATATTTTGGCATACACTCGTATATCCAGAAAGCCCCATTGTATAATTTGATGTACCTCCCAGAACAGAACCTTGAAACAGTGTCGTTTCAAGTTTATAAAATTTTGGATTCGGCCTTAAACTGGTTAAATTTTAGATTACGCCTTAAGTACATGAATAAATATTCTCTTATAGATTTTCTAGAATTTAGAGAGACCATAAGCGTCACAGGTAGGGAATACATCATTTTTATCATGGAGTAGAATTTAGAAATGCAGAGCCCATAATCACAAATACAAATCCAAACACCTCCTTAAATTAGATAGCATATGTTTAGTACCTTAGACATCCATTTATGACCTCCTTAGCACCAGAGTGCTGCGAATAAGCCATGACATATATATCCATCCTTTTTTATATCTCCCTCAACCTGAATGTGCTGTGTATCATTGTCACTTTTTTCCGAATCCTGCAATCTACCACTTCCTGCTTTTATCAGCATGTCTTTTGAATCGAGATTAACAGCTTCATGTGACACCTTAGACTTTTTTGTGTCATCCAACATTGGTGGGCCACTTGATGGACCTTGATAGAACATAATAACAAAAAACGAAAAGATGAACCTAGACTAATATTGACAAACTGATGCAAAAGGTGAAACCTACAAATATTGGAGCAGCACCCCATTGCCATTTGTTTAAAGGACCCTTTAGGTTAGTGACGGTCGCCATATATAACCGTTCAGACCAACTGCCAAGATGACGTAACATCAATGTCCAAGAACCACAGTTTGTGCATTGAAGAACAACCTGTATACCAATGAAAGTAGTAGAAAGAATATTAACCAGGTTAATAGCGCAAACGTATTCAACAGGTTTATAAAGACCAAAACATACTTGCAAAAGAAAAGCCCACTGCTAGAACTGCTTAGTTAATAATAGAATGTCTATTCAGTTACAGAAAAAATAGTTGAAACTCACGTAAACTAACAAACATTGAAAGTAGCCGCTTGTTTAAGAAGATAGCCTAACAAAAACATATACCTTTAAAACAAACAAAGAAGTTGAATACTAAAAACAGATCAGTGGTCCGAAAACAAATATGAAAAAAAGATTTTATGGCAGATATATTTGTTATATCAAACCTCTGATCTGACTTTAACTCAAAAACCTTAACTTGGACGAAAAATATATTGTTTCATCTTTATATATTATTTTGTTCATATATATAATAGTACTAACTACTGACAAAACTATTTCAAAATATCTGAATAGGGGAAGATTATCATTTGTGGCTCAAACCACTTTTCTAAAAGAAATAATACTTCATACTCTATATATTTAACGATAGATGCCTGTAAAAGCAACATGAACATCAGGTCGGAGATGAAACCACATTTTCAAAATAGAATGAGGCTTCACGGGGTAAACAATATTCACCTTGAACTTCAACATTGGTGAATTTCTTATGTTCAGTTACTGTATAATGAGATACTGAAGGAACATAAGCAGACCAGTTTGCGAGGCATTTCTTCTTGATTCATTATCTAATATTTGGCCCCCAATATTTATAGGTGCAAGGTTTATTTTTGTGTCATTATTTATATTCAAAAGTTATTTATGGCTTCCTCACTCATGTTCCCAACAATCATACAGATCAGCAATTGGTCTAACCAAAACACCTCCTTAAACTTGATTTTGTTAACATGCATGCAAAGCAATTAGTTTAAGGCATAAAACAATTAGTTGACTTAGCTAAATATCTGAACAATTGGCAGCAACCAGGGTTTCCTATAAACCAATAAACTTAATAATTGGATCAAAAGGATTTCTTCAAGATACTGAGCAAAGTATGCATTCGCACACATTTCCATCTTTCAAACTTAACACATTCCTAGTCCTATGTATACACACACATTTTCATCACATACAATTATGTAAAAGTGTTACGATTCAATTGAAAATCATAAGGTAGTGCTTAAGTATATCTACTGTCGACCCATCCATCACTTTGAGGAAATAATTACATCCAACCCATTCCACTCTCTATCACTCACTTTGTGTTCACAAAAACAATGCTTCAGATATGTGTGTTTTCATTCATGACTCCCATAAAGCAGTAAAAGAAATAATACCTATTAGATTTGAGCACACATACCAACTAATCCACTTCCTGGACTTCGTGCTGCTATATAAGCAAACCCAACATCTGAAAACAAGTTGATTTCATTCTTTGTCATGGCTAGAATAGTCGTCCGGCAGAAAATTAACACACGATGTATATTTACAATTCACATTACCTCTATTTTTTAAAAAGAAATACAGCTTTCCAAGGATTTTAGTTGTTTACCTCTGTCGAAACACATTGTTTTTCCATCCATGAAGCTTATATATGGCTTTTATAGTCAAATATTTTTTAAATAAGAGAGTATTCAAAAGTGAAGACTTGTAAACAGCCAATAGGTATTTCTTTACTCTTGGTCCAACTATTATCTTTTTTTTGTATCAAGCAATCATGGAATCAGGTTATTAGCTACTTATGCTCATAAAACCTAAAGGATCAATATAACCATCAATACCTGGTAATCTGATCTGAAATCAAGTCCCTATTGACTTACACAACGTGCTTCATCAATGACGATTCTATCTTGTAACTCGTGTGCTTCATCAATGACTGATATGTGTGTAAACACACATCTTTTCTACCACTTAATTACAATAATAACCGAACCAAAACGTGTATTTTATGTCTTTTATGTCGGAATTATGCGTGGTTTGTGTTTTTGTTGTGATTTAGGACGAAAAGGTGAAAAGTGGAGAAAACACGGGCATTCACGGGCATTTACGGACTTTTATTGAAGAAAAAGATGAAAGACGAAGTCAAGAAGTCAAGAGTGCAAAAAGAACGGAAGTCCAAGACCAATTCTGAAGATTTATCGAAGAAAAAGTCAAAAGACGGAAGTTTACTTAAAGCCGAGGAACTCAAGTCTTATTTATCGAAGAATTAAAAGACGAGTCCAAAGAAATCCCGAGCCAAAAGTCATCAATGTCCAAGATTAACAAAAAGATTAAGAAGGAAGGACTTAAGGGCGCAATTAAGAAGAAAGGAAAGAGGGGAGGAGGCTTCCTCTAACCATCTCCCTAATCACCTATAAATACTTCTCGTTTTCATTTCATTAAGTTTTGTTGACTAATCGTGACAATTAGTTCTTCCATGGTTGGCTAGAGTGACACTAGTTCTTCCACAGTTACTTTTATGCACATTTAATTACTTGCACTTTATTTTACTTGCACCTTTAATTACATGGCTTGCACCTTATTTACCATTTAATTTCAAGTAAGTGTCTCTTTTAATTCTTGCACCTTTACTTTATCTTGTTGATCTCATTCTACCTTTCTTTAATCTTTGATTTATAAGCTTTTTGTCTCGTTTATTTGTTTAAAGATTTCATTTTTATGCTTTTGATTGTTTTAAATCATTTATTTGCATAGCTTATTTTGTTTATTTTCAAGTTTATTAAGTTTTTATACAAAATTATTTTCGTATAAAAAGTTGTTTTTCGTAAAGCTTATCCTTTTCGTGTTTTAAAAGTTTTTAAATTTCTGTTTATTAGCCTTTTTCTTAATCGGTTTGCCTTAGGATTTTCGTGGTTTGCTTATTAGAATCATAGCTTCTTAGATTAGCTTAATTTGTGTTTTTTCCACCGTATTCCGATCTGACAAATCGGAAAAGGGTTATACATTCCGATTGGAGTAATCGGATTAGGGTTTTGACATTCCTATCGTCATTCCGATCTGGGGAGCTTTGGTATTCCGATCAGGACAAGGTAAGTGGTATTCCGATCTGGTCTAGTGACAGTTATTCCGATTGGTGCTTTTTCCCTTATTCCGATCGAGGTGTTGTGTGGCATTCCGATCTGGGGAGCTTTGATATTCTGATCAGGAGTTCTACTAAACATTCCGACCAGGGTTTATTCCATATTCCGATCAAGAGGTAAGACAATCATTCCGATCAGAGGGTTTTGGTTATTTCGATTGGGTAAGTGACAGCATTCCGATTGGGTTTCGGCCATCATTCCGATCTAAGGTGATTGCGGTCTGATCGGAATATATTCCGATTAGAGTTATTTTTCTTGTTTTGTCTTGTTTAATTTTTAGCTTTTGTTTTTATACTTTGTCCATTTTTAATTCTCGTCACGCCTTTATTTTTAGTCATTTAATCAATTTACTTTCCGTCAAGTTTTTAAATATCGCACATTTAGTTTTGATTGGATTTAGATTTATTTTAAACGCCACTTTACTTTAACGACATTTACTTTTAAGTCTTTGCACATTTAAATTTAAAAACAAACCAAAAATACTTTTGTTTCACCAAAATAAAACTGAGTCAGACTTAAAACCATTTTTCAATTCGATTAGAACACGAGAACGATAATTTTCTTACTAGGTAAAAGCCTTGTATTAAATGGCGCTGTTGCCGGCTCTTTTCGTAAAGATTAACGGTTTTCTGTGAGAGACGCGTTGCTTTTTGGGATCCGTTCACTTGTGAGCGTTATTTTTCTTGCCTAAAAAATTCAAAAAACCAAAAAAATTAAAAAAATTGATAAAAATCCATAAAAATTAAAATTTTCAAAAATCCAAAAAGATTTTATCTTTATCGTGTATATATATTGTCTTTGTGTTTGGTTTTGTTTTCTTTTGCATTTTCAGGTGTATGCGTACTAGATCATCTAATTATCAAGAGCCCGAGACTCAAGAAGATTTAGCTATGTCAGGTGTAAACAACAATAATCCACCGCACCCTAATAATAACAACAATGTTCTTCCACAGCCCGATCTTCGGACCATGGAGGAGCTTTGTCAACCTACAATGTTTGGACAAGGAGGACCGATTGCGCCGATGCAAATCAACGCTCCTGAGTTTTCGTTGAAGCACCACATGATTCAGCAAGCGCAAACTAACCCATTCCATGGATTACCTGATGATGATGCCAACAAACACCTCGACAAGTTCATTACAATCACCCAAAGCATGAAGTTCGCTGGTGCCACAATGGATGAACTTCGCCTACAACTCTTTCCACATACTTTATTACATCATGCCGAGAAATGGTTTGATCGTCTCCCGAAGAATTCTATTCACACTTGGGATGACATGACTCAACGCTTTTTGTCGCGCTACTTTCCACCATCTATGGTCACAAGCCTTCGCAATCAAATCAGCGGTTTCATGCAAGATCCTGATGAATCTCTTTTTGATGCTTGGGAGCGATATAATGTCTTGATTGATCGTTGTCCAAACCACAACATGCTCCCTCTGACCTTAATAGACAATTTCTACAATGGTTTGACTTTTCGAGATCGTGATACGATCAATGCAGCCGCCAGTGGCACATTCATGAAAAGGAGACCCGAGGAGTGTAGAGAGTTAATTGAGAACATGACTACTCACCACAAAAACTGGGATTCCTCCACTTCTTCAAGGAACCACCCGAGAGTCAATGTTTCCTCTACTTCAGCAAACCCTGATATGACCGAACTCACCCGTGTGCTGACTGAAATGAGCAGAAGTATGCAACTCTTGGCTTCAAACCAACAACAACAAAAAGTTAAAGCTGTTGCTACTCCTTGTGAAACATGCGGCGGTCCACACCCATACACCGATTGTCCTTCGACACAAGGAAATCCGGAAAATGTGTATGCAGCTTATGGTAATTATTCACCGGAAAATTACCAAGCTCGACCACAAGGGGATAGAAATTTGCTGAGTTACCGGTCCAACAACTACCTTTCACCCAGTTTTTCTCCTCAAAACCAAAACCCCGCCAACAACTACAATAGAAGCAACCAAATCCCACCAAGAGCTTCTAATCCTTATCACCCACCCGCCCAACAAACCCCACCCAGTAATCCGGATGTTGAGGCCATCATGAGAACCCAAGGTGAGCAAATCAAGAATTTGCAGAGCCAAATTATCAATCTTAAAGGAGATATTACCAAGCAAGGAAATGAGATAAGATCCGAGCTTCGAGATAATATTCAATCCTCCTTCAGCAATCAAACCAATGATTTGAAGAATATGCTTGCTAGTTTCTTGCCCCCTGCTCAACCTTCTACTTTGAGTTCTCTACCTTCAAACACCGTCACTAATCCGCGAGCCAATGTGAGTGCTATTACTACTCGTAGTGGAGTCACCATCGTAGGACCACCAATCCCACCCCCATCAACTACACCTCCTCCACCACCATGTATCCCTACTCCTCCTACACCTAGTATTAGTGCACCATTACCGTCTCCGCCTCGACGTGATGAAGTTCCCACGAATGACCCTTCAACATCTCAACCTTTACCTACACCTGCACCTTCACCACCCAAACCCAATATCCCTTATCCCTCTCGTTTAGGCAAGACCAAAATGCTAACTAAGGAGGACTCCGAAGTGACACGCTATGTGAAGATGATTTCTCAAATGAACTTCAACATTAACTTTCTTGAAGCACTTGTCCACATGCCCAAATTTGTTAAAGCATTTAAGGAATTGCTTAACAAGAAGGAGAAGCTGATTGAACTCGCCAACACACGCTTAAATGAAAACTGCTCCGCAGTTATTTTAAAGAACTACCGGAAAAGCTTGGAGATCCCGGTCGTTTTGTGTTGCCTTGCGTGTTCAACAAAACTGAAAAATTTACTGCCCTTGCTGATCTCGGGGCCAGTATTAATTTGATGCCTTTGAGTGTTTGGAAAAAACTATCATTGCCCGACCTTACTCCCACAAAGATGACTCTCAAACTTGCTAATCGCACTCTCGCTTACCCCGTTGGTATTGCCGAAGACGTGTTCATTAAAGTTGGCACATTTACTTTCCCGGTCGATTTTGTCGTAGTTGATTATGAAATGGACCCTTGTATTCCTTTAATACTTGGTCGGCCATTCTTGAGAACCGGACGAGCTTTAGTGGATGTGGCCGAAGGTGAGTTAATCTTAAGAGTCGGGGATGATGCACAAGTTTTTAAAATGGGGAAGCTTACAAGTACAACCTTTGGAGGCCGCGAATCAGTGAATATGATTAACGTGCTCGATGACTTTACCGTCTACGATAATCCTCTATTCGACTCTTGCATCGATAATCCACTTTTTCAAGATGATGTGGATGATTCTCGCCCCAATTTGGAACCTTCTCCCATTTATGATTCTCCACCGGTCTTTGATGCTTATGATGATGATTCTAGCTCAGATTCGGATGATTATGATGACCTTACTTCTGAGTATCCCGATCTGCCCACGTATGATGATTTCGATGAGGCTGATACTCTTTCGAACGATTCTTCACACGATGAAGATCCTCCGCCATCACTCGATCCTACTTTGGACGATTACTCATTTGAGGAAGACTTCTCTATGTTTCTCAACACTTACTTCCCTCATGAGAGTGATGCACCTCCTTTGGACTTTGAAGATAATCGTCTTGATCCTACTTTGGATTTGAAGAACATTCTTTCCAAGGAGAAGAAACCGGTCGACACCAATATCCGTAGCACATATGAGTTAACACCTCTTTGTCCCACTTCTGAGGACGAGGTTGTGCTTCTTCACGGATCTTCTTCACACTCTGCTGAGCCTGAGTGCTATTTTCCCTTAAAGGAAAAGGTGTTCGACCCCGGTATTGAAATCTTTAAGCCATCTCAGTATCCACCTGATGAAATAAAAAGAAATATCTTTGGAACTTATGGAAATTTGCTTGCACCACTTCACCCTTGCTTCCACCGTGCTCCATCTTTCCTTAAGGGAACCTTGCCTACTCTTCTTTGGCTTGCCTTGTTCGCCTTAAGCCTCTGCTATTTGATGGACGAAAACTATGTCTTTGATCCTGGTGGATATGTTTCATGCTTCTTCCTATGATGATCAAGGTCGAGTCAGGCTTACGACTCGGTTAACAAAAATCAAGCGCTTCTTGGGAGGCAACCCATGCATCTATCTTTTCGCTTTCTTTATCATAAGTGTAGGGGAGACCCGTTGGTGTTTGCTCTCTCCTCTCTTCTACTAATCAGGGATTCGAGCTTCAATGATCCACTCTTGATGATTCTTGACGACCCGTGATTCCGTGTTCTACTTCTTCCCGGTTCTACCCTAAACTCTTTTCGATTCACTATTTTATATTTTCTCAATATTATAATAGGAATCTCTTTAGTTGTCCTTTCCTTAGCAAGATTTAAACAACGTGCACAATGTCCTAAGTGTAGGGGAGTTTACTCCCACATGCTTAAACATTGAGGACAATGTTTATATTAAGTGTAGGGGGGACTTCTATCGAAGTTAAGTGGCCTTTTCCTTGTATTTGTCCTCATTTTAACCGGAAAATCAATTTTTCGACATTTTTCAAAATTTTTGATCTATTTTGGCCTATTAGTTTTTCCTTTTGTATAGTTATTTTCTTTCCTTATTAGAATAAGTGTTTAATAAAGTGGTTTTAGTTTTCAAACATTGTGAATCTTTTGACTCAACCCGAGTTTACTTATCTAAGTTTACTCTAGCTAGTATCCTTAACGTGTTTAAGTCAAGTTTTGCTAGGCTTTTATATAGGGAGCTATAAAACGTGAAAGTCTTAACTCTCACGGGTTAAGAACAAGAACTTTTCGCAAGTTCCTATAATTGATCCTAGAGAGTCGTTTATCAAGGGAATTTTAAAATGCGAGTTCTAAGCTTGAAAAAGTCTAAGAGTTTGCAAGATCCTATAGGCGACTCAAAAACCGAAAACTTTGATTTAATAGGCTAAGCATCCACGAGTCTCATTACTTGAGATTTTAAACTGTGGAGAACGAGAGATGATAGAGCCAATTATAAGTTCTGTATTCTTTCGGGAATTTATGTGAGTTAATTATAAGCCTATTCTCCCGTCGCTTGCTAATAAATTTATCTGCAATAAATAAGGTTGTACGATTTGAAAAGTTACTTAGCTTTTAGCCCAAGATCGTCCAAAAAGTTGCTCGGTATGGATTAGAGTTCATAGCCAAGGAATAACTTATTGAAGCGGGATGCGAAGATTGGCGAGTCCGAAAAGGCCCTAACAAGGCATGAGGACTACATTTTGTTGCTAAAGATCCAAAGTGATGTGAAGAATCATTTATCGAAAATCAATATGAAGGATCGAGACACACGACGAAAAGAAAATACTCCCCAAAAGTCATGGAGAAGTGTATCCGAAAAGACCCTAACAAGGTATGAGGATAAATAGATCAAAGTCATAAAAGGAGGCGGATCGTTGTATATCAAAGTCCAAAATAAAGATTGGAGAAAAATGAAGTCGTGGTCCAAGTATGAATCTCTCAAAACTCCAAGTGAAGAAATTCCTATATGAAGAGAAGGCCATAATTTCATGAACGTCTCTCAAGGTTTGAAGTATGAAGTCGCTGCCAAATATCGGTCCGAGAAAGGTCTCAAATCGCGAAGCGAGTTATGCCAAGATATGAACTTTGTGAGGTCCCGAGAAGCAGTTTTAAAAGATTTTGTCCTTTAGCTAACTATTGATTAAATCGTTCACTTTATTTTCGGACTAAATAACTATCAAAATAAGTCAACAATGCATCCTCATGATCATTCAAGACAAAAATAAAATATAAGAGATACACCTAGGAATAAGGGAGTCTAAGTGTTGTCCCATGTATTTGTGATGATTAAGCAATGAAGAAAGAAAGAAAATAGATGAAGAAGAGATGAATTCCTAGAGAGAGAATGTAGTGAGAGAAAGTAGAGAGAGAGATGATTAAGTTGGTGAGATTAGATTAAGAAAAGAAGTTACAAATGACCATCCACCCTCCTAACATGCTAGGAGGGTAGTATATATAGTCCACCCACATGCGGGCTTTAATGGACTATATATTGGGCCGGGCTTGTCTTTTGGACTTTAATTAGTTTAAATCCAAGCCCGTGAACCACGACTAAATAACTACTTATTACAACGTTCTAATAAATAATACAATAGAAACCTATGACCGAACATTCTTGTTTGACTCAATATTTTGAGGCTAACAATCTCCCCCAATGTGAGATCATTCCTCTTTGATATTTGGATTCCAATGGAGATTTATGAATTTCGTCATAAATGAGTCTTGAACGTGTAACAGTAGTTTTGTTCCTTCATGCTGTGATCTTTGAGCCTTTGTCGTTGTCTTTCGACTTTGTCTTTAAGTCTTGAGATCTTCAAATCATTCTTGACTTGTCTTTGCCATCTTGTGATCTTGTGTCTTTATCCACATGCTCACACTATTAATTGTTGGATAAGTCTTTGGGCATGAATATGTGGTTGTGAATCTTTGACTTTGCTGAGTACACCATGACGCCACCTTCTCGAGACAAAACATAGACACGGACTGAATGGCTTTGACATTCGTCCTAAATCGGTAGCGTTTTACCTCCCGTCGGTGAAGACCGTTATACGATATTAAATATCGTACCTGTGATCAGGTAGATTCAATTAAGAATCTCCTTGACAGGGTTTCGCGGCTGTACTAGCCGTTCTCTTTACTCGACCGTCTCAAAGCAAGACTGCGAACATAAAGAGTGAATCAATTGGATAAATATCCGCTTGATTAAAGTCGTCAATTCAAATTCCTGGAACAAGTTTGATTCATTAAGAATCTTACCATTGTTGCTTTCCAGTTGACACAAGTTTGATTCATAAGAATCTCACAAGTCACCTACCGTAGCGCTGTTTGATGTTGACGCTAGAAGGATTTCCATTCGTCACTGTGAATATTAATAAATATCACTCTGAATGTTCTGGCAAGACCATAAAGATATTGCGTAGAAACCTGAAACGAGTTTGAATCAATTCAGAATCAAACCACTGTTGCTTTTCAGTTTTACATATGTTCAATTCATAAAGAATCTTGCATATGACCTACCGCAGTGCTGTTTGATGTTAACACTGGAAGGATTTCCACTCATCATTGTGAATACTAAGTAGTATCACTCTGAGTGTTCTAGCAATATCGCAAGGATATAGCGTAGGACTCTCTTGATCTTCATCCGTGTGTCCTAACGAGATTTGATTGATCTCTTGGCTCTAGACTCGATTTGTGCACTTTTAGTGGTCGGAGGCTGGAGCAGATGCCACCTATTCAATATCAACTATCTCGGAGTGAGAAAGTCAATAGAAGTCGTGTTGATCTCCGTGACAATAAAACAAACTTCTTTTGAGAGAAGTCTGAGTAGCTAGGAAAGGGTTGTGCTTCACATCACTGGGTCCATGATGAGTTTGTCTTCATGATGAGTTGACCCGGTTTCTTCCTAAGTTGTATGGAGGGCTTCTTTCTTTAGACCCTTTATCCTTACATTTCTTTTTCATTCTTCAACCCCTTCAATGCTTACCAAGACATCATTAATAGCACCTTGTTGTGATTGTTCTAGTGCTATCATCAGTACTTAGTCGGCATTCAGCTACGTTCACATTCTACTCCATCTTTCCTAAGGACTTCTAATAATCTATTGGATTGTCCCTGGGAAGATCCCTCCGGTTCTGGTTGGATCATAGAACTTAAACCTAACCAACCTTTAGACACCAATAACGTCGTGAATTAAAGATGTTGTGGGTATTTGATCATAACCATGAAAACCACTTTAAATTCTAACAAAGTGTTTGAAAAACATTTAACACCTTGCTAGTTTTGTCGTTTCAGAAATGCTCCCCTTTCACATGTGCATCGATAATCGAAAGTGTTTCGCACATGTAGGTAAGAGTTAAAGTGCTTGAGTCTTATATTAGATCACATTTTAATTACATTTTCTCTCCCTAACTCTAATATATAAAATCTTTTGATATTAGAGATACCAAATTTGATTAAAATATATTTTTAAAAATAGTCTTGAAATCTCCGGGAGAAAGATGTGTTAATCTTTTGCATGAAGTTAAAATGCTCCCCCTCAAAAATTGATCCAATTGAATTGTCATTGTGAGGATATGATCCACATTTCGCTTTTTGAGGATGGGAGTTGTTGAACACACAATTTTTGAAAGATTTTGAATAATCATTGAGAAATTCTTGAAAAAATTGTGTTCAACGCTTTTTGAAAAATCCTATTTCTTTTTGTCGAAGAGGTTTTTCTAAAGCATAAACTTGAGTTCATAGACTTTGAATGTCTTGACGAATCCACTCAAGTGTAAGAAGATTTAACTTCTTTTGCTAAGGGTAAGAGCACGAAATCATACACTCCCCCGTGAATATAGAACCGGGTTGCAATCTGAAAGTGATTACAAGCCATTGTGTTGAGCTCAAAACGTTGAATGTTTTGTGACAAGCTCTACCCAAGATAGATTGCTCTACCCGTTGGTTAGGATAAGTTATCTTTAAAGATACACTTTCCTTTATATGAAGTTCGAGTTACAGTCTGACATTTAACTGTAAGTCGTTTACATGAGCTTAAAAACATTGAATGTTTTTATCGATAGCTCATGACCGAGAAATTTTATTTTCCCGTTGTTGAGGATAAGTAATCATCGTGATCAACTTTCCTTTCTTTGAAGTACGAGTCACAATCTGAGGTAATTGTAAATCATTGAAATGACATGTTTTGAAAACTATTTACAACTTTCATTCGAGCTTTATGTACACACCCGTGTCGTTATTGAGCGACATTTCTAGGTACGTCCATATTATCGATACTGAAAGACATGTCGAGAAGAATATTTTTGGATTATCAAAGATTTTTTAATTTTGTATTTTGCTTTTTGATTAATATTTACAGGTAGATGTTTGATAGATGAATCAAGCAGGCTTCTTTGCCAGAACCTCCAGTTCTGCTGGAGTCAAACATCTCATACCAATTTGCCTAACTAGATACGCAAACCTCTCTTTCGAAAGAGCTTTTGTAAACAAGTCAGCTAATTGGTAATCAGTTCCAACAAAGTATAATTCAACAATACCTCTTTCAACTTGTTCCTTAATGAAGTGATATCTGACATCAATGTGCTTCGTGCGGGAATGCTGTACCGGATTGCAGGAGATGGCTATGGCAGACTTTGAGTCACAGTACATAGGTACTTTATCAAAGTGGAAGCCATAATCCGTGAGTTGTGTTCTCATCCAAAGAACTTGAGCACAACACGCAGATAGAGACACATACTCCGCTTCGGCTGATGAAAGTGACGTGCAATCCTGCTTCTTGGAAGACCATCCCACAAGCTTGTCTTGACCTAGAAATTGTGCACCACCAGAAGTACTTTTACGTGTATCAAGACACCCTGCATGATCAGAATCTGAATAGGCCGTTAGAAAGAAACCGGTTTCCCTCGGATACCAAAGTCCCATGTGAATGGTATTCTTAAGGTACCGAAAGATCCGTTTAACCTCCTTGAGGTGCTTTTCAGTGGGTCGTGCTTGATATCGTGCACAATAACACGTAGCATGATGAATATCAGGTCTGCTTGCTGTCAAGTACATGAGGGACCCGATCATGGAACGATATCTCGTTTGATCTATGGGTAATCCCTCCAAATCAGCATCTAGGGATGTGGTTGATAACGGTGTCCCAACGGGGTCACATGATGTCATACCATGCTTTTTGATTATCTCTTGACAATACGTAGCTTGGTTAATGAAGATACCACTTGGGGATTGGTGAACTTGAATTCCTAGAAAGAATTTTAGTTCGCCCATCATAGACATTTCAAATCTGCTGTGCATTACTTTTTCAAACCATTTTGAAAGTTTTGGGTTTGTAGACCCGAAAATAATGTCATCAACATAAATTTGCACAAGCAGAATGTCATCCCCATATTTATAAGTGAACAAAGTTAAATCAATGGAACCTTTTGAGAAACCTTTGGACACCAGAAATTTCGAGAGCTCGTCGTACCACGCCCTTGGAGCTTGCTTGAGTCCATATAGTGCTTTGTGGAGACGATACACCTTGTCAGGATAATGAGGATTGACGAATCCTTCCGGCTGCGTGACATAAACTTCTTCCTTCAAAGGACCGTTAAGAAACGCCGTCTTTACGTCCATTTGATAAACGATGAATCCCTTATGTGCAGCATAAGCAAGAAAAATCCTGACTGCTTCCATTCGAGCAACTGGTGCAAATGATTCTTCGAAATCAATACCCTCTTTCTGTCCATACCCTTTAGCCACTAGCCTAGATTTATTCTTGATGATCGTGTTCTCTTCATCCATCTTGTTTTTCCAGATCCATCGAAGATTTAATGGTGTTACATCGTATGGTCTGTCAACAAGTTCCCAGACTTTAAGTCTTTCAAATTGTTGAAGTTCATCCGTCATCGATTCAATCCAAGCATGATCAGCTAATGCTTCTTTGATGTTTTTCGGTTCAGCTGAACTCACGGCGAGTGCGAACATACAAACATCGGCATCGGTGTTAAGCTGTCATCTTGTGCGAACGGGCTGTGAAGGGTTTCCAATGACATGAACCAAAGGATGATCTCGGGTCCAATGATGTGTTGAAGGATGTCGTTGGTAGAACGTATGCATATTTGACGGATCAACATGGCGAGTAGAGGACTCTCCAGTTTCGTGTACCGGTGTACCGAATGGGTTGATAAATTCGTCTTCGTCAGATAATGCATTGTCTGCTTGATTTGTGTTCTCTGGAGCAATGACAGTAGTTGTGGAGGTTGTAGGATCGATTGTTGAAGTAATATTCTGAGGAGGTAAATCTGCAGCAACCCGTGTTGAAGTAGATGAAGTTGTATCCTTTTGTTGACGATGATTGGTATCATTATTCATATCATGAGTGACAGCGGAAGACTTCGATACAACTTGTTTCTCCCCCGTAAAATATTCATCATACATTGGTCCATATAACATTTCCAACTCTTCAATGGTCGTGTCGACTGTCATATCAGCTCTAGGAACATTCTCTGGAACCAGCGTTGAACTTGACGGTTCATTGCTGTGGTCTTGAGTTCCGAGTTCCGTGCGGTTGTGAACGGAAGTCGTTTGTCGTTGTGGATCGGGACTTAAACTGTTTTGTTCAAGTGCCATTTCTTGAGATTCATCAAATCGGATGTGAATTGTCTCGACAATCAATTTTGTTCTTTTGTTGAACACTCTATATCCCTTAGATTGAGTTGCATATCCCACAAGAATACATGCATCACCTTTTTCTTTCATCTTATCCAAATTTTCACCATCTCGTATAATGTAACAAGTACATCCAAAAACATGAAGGTGTTTGAGTGAAGGTTTTCGATCATGAATTATGTGATATGGTGTCTTTTCGTGTCTTGGGATAATTAAGGAGCGGTTTTGTGTGTAGCATGCGGTTGACACGGCTTTGGCCCAAAAGTATAGTGGAAGTTTTGAAGCGGATAATAATGTTCGAGCAGATTCAACCAAAGTACGGTTTCGTCTTTCAACAACGTCGTTTTGTTCGGGTGTTCGAGCAATAGATGTTTCATGTTCAATCCCTTCGGCTTCAAAATACTTTCTCAGATTAGAATTCAAAAATTATGTACCTCTGTCAGTACGAACCACTTTAACTTGAGCTTGAAGACCACGTTGTATCAATTTAAGGAAGGTAATGAGAACATCAGGTGTTTCATCCTTGGACCTCAAGAAGTGAGTCCATGTGTACCTTGAGTAATCATCAACGATGACCAGAATATATTTCTTTCCATTGATACTTTGAACACGCATGGGACCACACAGATCCATGTGAAGAAGATCTAACCGTCCTTTAGAGCTTGGTGTGGTCTTTGTTTTGAAGCTACTTCGTTTAGCTTTACAAAGTTCACAAGAAGAACAAAGATGATCTTTGATGAATTTCAAGCTTGGAAGGCCTCTCACAATATCTTTCTTGGAAAGCAAGTTAATGGTATCAAAGTTGAGATGAGAAAGACGTTGATGCCATAACCATGCCTGAGTCGTTGAAGCTTTAGCCATGAAGCAAATTGGAGTTGATGAAGTTGTGTCTTGAAGTGAAATTGTGTAAAGATCAGTACCCCGTGTACCGGTAAGTAAGTCATTCCCACCATAATCACGAACAAAACATGTCTTCTTTCTGAAAGCAACTTCCAAATCCGCATCACAGAATTGACCAACCGAGAAAAGATTGTGATTGAGCCCTTCGACGTAGTATACCCTTTTAATCGTGATATTCCCCTGAACCAAATCTCCATATCCTAGGATCGGTGCAAATTGATCATTTCCGAATCGGACCGTACCCAGGAACTTCTCCACGAAGTTAATTAGAAGCTTGAGATTCCCCGTCATGTGCTTCGTGCATCCGGAGTCCATTATGAAGAGAATTATTTGTATCACCTGCAGAAGAGTTAGAACACGATGGAGCATTTGCTAAATTGGATACCACAGTAGTTGTGATAGTAGAATCATTAGTGTCCTTATCAACATTTAAAGGCAAACTAACACTCGTTTTCACATTTTCTGTCCTAACTTTAGGCATCCATTTATATCCGGGAGGACATTGATTAGCAAACCACCATTTCCAAGACTTACTAGCAGACTCATATAATTCCTTAATTTTGCTTCTAGGGTTCTTAGTGGTGGAGTCTGATGCATTACTATTCTTAGTGGGGGTTGCACCAGAATGGTTCACTTTGCGTTTGGGTTTACTAGCTCTAATAGGCATTGCAACTTGCTTCTTAGTTCTAGTATCTACGCCTTTGACTTTATTTATAGCACACATAGAATGATTAGCATTAGCACACTTGCCACATTTGACACAAACAAATTTCACATTCATAGCATTCAAATCATTCACAGCATTCAGATCGTCATTACATGCGATAACAGACTTTTTATTCTTAAAAACATTCAAATTCCTAGGGTGTTCTTCTACTTGCTTCATCTTCCCTTGATTCTTGTGTTTCCAGACCTTATCATTCTCTTGAGTGCTCTTAAGCTGAGGCCGGCTAACACTAGTAGTGGAGACTATTCCTGTAGTAGAAGACACACGAATATTAGTGTTTCTAGAAGTCTGAGGCGAGTGAGTATCTTTGTTTGTGGGCTTAGTGGGCATTCTATACATCCCTGGTTTAATCACATTATTGTGCTTAACGCTTGGTGCTACAGGATTCCTTATGGGTTGAGCTTGTGGTAACCTTTCGTTTCCATCCATCTTGGGGGCAAACACAAGTTTTACAAACGAGGAATTAGATAAAGCAGATGGTTTTCCCAAGATAGAGGATCTATTCTCTTTAGAGGCATTGGGTTGTCTAACAACATTTTTCTTAATGCTAGGTTCCACAATTTTCCCACCCATTTTAGCAATGAGTTTCTGCAACTCAGCTATCGCTCTGTCGCTGTCTTGTAATTGAGCTTTCAACCCTTTAATTTCCAAATTCTGTTCATTCATTTCTCGAAATGTTTGGGAAAGTTTTTCTTGCAATTTATTATCATGTGGAAAACGACCAACATCTTTTTGCAAAGCAAGTTCAAGTGAATGACAATGTTTTTTAAGGAAATCAGTTTTGTGTTGAAGTAACTCAAAAGCCTTTTTGTCAACATTTTCTTTACGTTTCGAAAGCTCAATTTCAAGACGTTCACATTCTTTGATCTTATCAAGATATTGGCATGCAACTTCAGAATATTCATCAATATCAGCACAAGATGTAAAATAAGCACACATAATATCTTTAGAAACGCATTCTTGCAAGAGTAAATCATATTCATCAGAGAAAACGGACTTGTCCATTTGAAGATCATCAATTGCTTTCTCAAGAGACTCAACATATTGTAAATCATCAAACATTTCAGACCGAATTAAGCTTTCGAATTTAAGAACATTTTCTTTTAGTGTGGCCGCGTTCGGTATTAAGATTTGTTTGACAAGCACAGTTATGTCTTGAGGAATTGGTTTCTTCCACTCGTCATTTTGTCGTTGTTTCCAATCATTATCAATAATGGACTTAATATTATCTATGTAATGAGTAAGAAACCCAAATATCTGCCTACTCTTGCTTTTAGAAGCATCTAGGGGCAAGTAGTTGATGAACTTAGAAACGTTTGTTTTCTTAGTGGCAAACGCTTTCTTCCATTGAATTCTCTTTTGCCTGCATTCTAAAAATACTTCCTCACGAGATTTCTGAGTTTGTTTGTGGAACAGACCATAAAGACTATTCTCATAAGCATAATTATATGGTTTCACAAACTCCTTATTAACTGATGGTTGACTATCAGCATCCCAAAGGGCAGTCTCTTCACTATTGGCACTTAGAGGCATGCAATCAAGATCTGTCCTTTCAGTCTCATCAAGATAAAGATGCGGGTTCGCAGCTTGAGCTTTGGCAAGGTACTCAGGACTTTCAAAGCTAGCTTGACCCTTAAACATCGATGGAGGTGCTAGCATTCTTACGGATTGAATAGAATCATGCGTTTTATAAACAACGTTCTTCAAAAAGTCGACTTGTGCTTCTAGTTTCGTAACTTCTTCGGTTTCTTTATCATATCTACTTTTGAAGTCTTGTTTTAACGCATCTACCTCTTGTTTCTTATCCTCTAGAATTTTAGCAGAATCAGTAGTGGTCATAGATAGCTTTTGTTCAAGTTCATTAACTTTGGTATTGGCAAGGTACGTTTTTTTACGTTCATCCATTAAGAAAACATTATATTGACGCTTCTCTTTAGCTAATAACTCAAGAGTGGTATTATATTTGTTTTCAAAATCGTCCTTTTGACTTTTTAACGCACTTCCCTTGTACCCCTCAAGCTCTTTGGTTTTCTGAAGGAGCTCATCTCTATAGCTTTCAGTCATCTCAGTAGATTTGATAAGAGCAGCTTTGCATTCTTCAAAACTTTGAGTGAGCGTAGCGTTTGCCTTCTTTAATTGCTTTTGACTCTTTTTATTTTCAGTGACATCTTTTTGTAAAGTAGCAATTAAATTAGCAAGCGCAATACGTTCCTCTTCATCATATTCATTTGCATGTTGATCATCCTCAGACTCATTATTGCACATGTCTGATGAATCGGGTGTGGTATTACTATCAACCATTTCCATCATACACGTGTCATTAATGGCATTGGGTAGATCACTATGCTCAGGAATATCACCAAACACATTATATTCATCAGTAGTGTGTACCTTATCGATTGGCTCAGTGTCAAAGATAGGACCATTGTCATCTTCAGTGACTTTGAGAACTTCTTCAACATGTGCCATGTACGAGTAATGTGCTTCTAATTCCTGGTCGGAGGCTTCATCATCAGTGTCATCAAGCATAGCTCCTTCCTCAGCTGACAGTTTGACCCCTGCTTCCATCTTCTTGCATAGCAGCATCTTTTCCTTATGGTAGCTAGAGTCTCTAACCCTTTTCGGCTTCCTGCATTCCTTTGCCATATGCCCATATCCTTGGCAATTAAAACATTGAATCCCACTCTGCGGAACTACTTGACTTCCAACCGTTTCCCTATTCCCAGTAGCAGCAGCAATCCTCTGAGTATCATACTTTGCAGTTTGTCGATCATATCTTGCAGAAGCCTCAACATGCGTTGGATTATGTCGATCATACCTAGAAGGACTTTCACCACGTCGACGTGTGTCATACCTTGGAGGACTCGCAACATATCGGTTCTTTGTGTTAGATGATGTTCGAAGATTGTTGTTGGTGGGTTTGTAGATCTTCTGGTAAGTCTTCATAATGAAAGCAATTTGTTGTTTCATCTCACGATTCTTCTGAGCTTGATCTTCATCACTATCTTCTTCAGAAGATGACTCAGATGGTGGTGAAGGTGCTCTTGGTGCTTTGCCGCGTGATCTTGTGGATGATGAAGACTTGGATGATGTGGAATATCGTGGTGAGGATGATGGGCTAGAGTATGGCTTAGGAGCACGAGATCGATGATCTTGGACATTTTGAGTGGTAGTTAATAAAGCAAGTGGATTAGCCGTCTTTGCAACTCGTTCAGCTCGAATCTCATTTGCTTCATGCTGAAATTGTTTCAAGATATCAAAGAGAGTGTGATAGTTTACCTTGTCTAACTGCTTCTGTTGTTTCACCAAAGTGACAAAACGTGTCCACTCTGGTTGGAGTTGTTGTATAAATTGCACATTGACTTGCATGGTGGAGACTTCCAAGTTGTTTCTTGTCATATCATTCATCATCTTGTAAAATCTTGAATAATAGGACTCAATTGATTCTCCATCCAATGCAGTAAACTTACCAAAGTTCCAAAACAAGTTTGTTTTGACATCTTGCTTGTTGAGAGACTCTCCTTGTTGCAAGCGTTCAATGGCCGTCCACATTTCTTGTGATGTAGGACATGCATCGACTGTGGAATAAATATGATCTCCAATTCCACTTAGGATCATATAGATCGCTTCTTTTTCTGCATCATGCCAAGCACGTTTCTCGGGTGTAAGGTCAGATAAAGTTTCCTTTTTCTTTGTTGCAGGTACTTCTGGACATGTGTCTGTGGCTGGTGTATAAGGAACATCAATTTCGGAAAAAACATATGGGCCATGGTTAATACATTGTCTCAAGGCATCACCATTAGGTCTTGTATCAAGATAGCGAAGAAAGCGTGATTGCCATTGAGCATATCGACCAGCCACAAGCATTGGTGGTCTCTCTTTATTACCCGCGACCATGATGTTGTTGTTCGTCACACGATATTCTGCAGTAGAATCCATCCCAAAATTCTCTGTAATGATGAAGTGAGTATGGATCTTAAGTAGATTTGTTATGATTGTTGTTGTGGTTTAAATTCCGAAAATTGCAATTTTTCTCCAGGCCGACAATAAATTCTCCAGTCCGACAAAAACGGTAGTCCAAAAATTTTGTAATCGCCAAAATTTGAAATCGAGCTAGAAATGTCCTAAAACTAGTATGAAAAAAAATTTGAATTTACTTGACGAAAAAATTTTAACTCTTTTTTTTTTTTTTTTTTTTAATCTTCGTGGAAACGATATTCTGAAACTAGTCTAGATGGTGGATAAGTCTAAAAAATACTCAAACAAAATTTAGCAAAACACATCATCGGAATAGCCAATCGGAATGTTATCGGAATAACCAATCGGAATGTTATCGGAATAACCAATCGGAATGTTATCGGAATAACCAATCGGAATGTTATCGGAATAATCAATCGGAATGTTATCGGAATAACCAATCGGAATGTGCTATCAGAAAACACCAATCGGAATGTGCTATCGGAATGCCAATCGGAATATTGTTGTCCAGTCGGAATGATGGTCGGAATGTTAGAAGTCCAATCGGAATGTTGATCGGAATCCCAATCGGAATCTATAAACCCTTTTCAGATTACACCAATCGGAATGTATCCCCCTTTTCTCGGACAAAACTCAACCAATACGTGATTTTAAGCCAAAAAATGATCAAAAAACCCAAAAATTTTGTGTTTTTAGCCAAAGTAAATATACCAAATCACTACTACAACTATGTATAAGATGTAGATGAAGAAGTAAAGCACGGAAACACAAAAAAAAAATTTGAATCCGAGATGATTTATAGATTAAATCATTCGAATCAAATATAATAACACCAACCAATCACAAATCTACCCCGTGGCGATTGATACCAAATATTGTCCCATGTATTTGTGATGATTAAGCAATGAAGAAAGAAAGAAAATAGATGAAGAAGAGATGAATTCCTAGAGAGAGAAAGTAGTGAGAGAAAGTAGAGAGAGAGATGATTAAGTTGGTGAGATTAGATTAAGAAAAGAAGTTACAAATGACCATCCACCCTCCTAACATGCTAGGAGGGTAGTATATATAGTCCACCCACATGCGGGCTTTAATGGACTATATATTGGGCCGGGCTTGTCTTTTGGACTTTAATTAGTTTAAATCCAAGCCCGTGAACCACGACTAAATAACTACTTATTACAACGTTCTAATAAATAATACAATAGAAACCTATGACCGAACATTCTTGTTTGACTCAATATTTTGAGGCTAACACTAAGTGAATAATTGGCCCACATGAGTTCGTGTTAGTCTACTAACTTATAATTACAATGATCTCGTTTTTAAGCTTGGTTTGGAGAAAGTGAAAACTTGAGGATGATGATTATTCATGACATTCCTAAAACCCAAGGTATGCTTTTTGACTTCTTTACTTTTAATGTTTATAATTTTCTATCTCTTTAATAAAGGCCAACGTGGATTGATTATGATGAAAAATGTAAACGTGCTTTGTAACTAATGCATTGCATGAGGACATTGCAATGGTCAAGTGTAGGGGATTTGATATGTGTGTAAGCACACATCTTTTCTACCACTTAATTACAATAATAGCCGAGCCAAAACGTGTATTTTATGTCTTTTATGTCGGAATTATGTGTGGTTTGTGTTTTTGTTGTGATTTAGGACGAAAAGGTGAAAAGTGGAGAAAACACGGGCATTCACGGGCTTTTACGGACTTTTATTGAAGAAAAAGATGAAAGACGAAGTCAAGAAGTCAAGAGTGCAAAAAGAACGGAATTCCAAGACCAATTCTGAAGATTTATCGAAGAAAAAGTCAAAAGACGGAAGTTTACTTAAAGCCGAGGAACTCAAGTCTTATTTATCGAAGAATTAAAAGACGAGTCCAAAGAAATCCCGAGCTAAAAGTCATCAAAGTCCAAGATTAACGAAAAGATTAAGAAGGAAGGACTTAAGGGTGCAATTAAGAAGAAAGGAAGGAGGGGAGGAGGCTTCCTCTAACCATCTCCCTAATCACCTATAAATACTTCTCATTTTCATTTCATTAAGTTTTGTTGACTAATCGTGACAATTAGTTCTTCCATGGTTGGCTAGAGTGACACTAGTTCTTCCACATTTACTTTTATGCACATTTAATTACTTGCACATTTATTTTACTTGCACCTTTAATTACATGTCTTGCACCTTATTTACCATTTAATTTCAAGTAAGTGTCTCTTTTAATTCTTGCACCTTTACTTTATCTTGTTGATCTCATTCTACCTTTCTTTAATCTTTGATTTATAAGCTTTTTGTCTCGTTTATTTGTTTAAAAATTTCATTTTTATGCTTTTGATTGTTTTAAATCATTTATTTTCATAGCTTATTTTGTTTATTTTCAAGTTTATTAAGTTTTTATAAAAATTATTTTCGTATAAAAAGTTGTTTTTCGTAAAGCTTATCCTTTTCGTGTTTTAAAAGTTTTTAAATTTCTGTTTATTAGCCTTTTTCTTAATCGGTTTGCCTTAGGATTTTCGTGGTTTGCTTATTAAAATCATAGCTTATTAGATTAGCTTAATTTGTGCTTTTTCCACCGTATTCCGGTCTGACAAATCGGAAAAGGGTTATACATTCCGATTTGAGTAATCGGATTAGGGTTTTGACATTCCTATCATCATTCCGATCTGGGGAGCTTTGGTATTCCGATCAGGACAAGGTAAGTGGTATTCCGATCTGGTCTAGTGACAGTTATTCCGATTGGTGCTTTTTCCCTTATTCCGATCGAGGTGTTGTGTGGCATTCCGATCTGGGGAGCTTTGATATTCCGATGAGGAGTTCTACTAAACATTCCGACCAGGGTTTATTCCATATTCCGATCAAGAGGCAAGACAATCATTCCGATCAGAGGGTTTTGGTTATTCCGATTGGGTAAGTGACAGCATTCCGATTGGGTTCCGGCCATCATTCCGATCTAAGGTGATTGTGGTCTGATCGGAATATATTCCGATTAGAGTTATTTTTCTTGTTTTGTCTTGTTTAATTTTTAGCTTTTGTTTTTATACTTTGTCCATTTTTAATTCTCGTCACGCCTTTATTTTTGGTCATTTAATCAATTTACTTTCCGTCAAGTTTTTAAATATCGCACATTTAGTTTTAATTAGATTTAGATTTATTTTAAACGCCACTTTACTTTAACGACATTTACTTTTAAGTCTTTGCACATTTAAATTTAAAAACAAACCAAAAACACTTTTGTTTCACCAAAATAAAACTGAGTCACACTTAAAACCATTTTTCAATTCGATTAGAACACGAGAACGATAATTTTCTTACTAGGTAAAAGCCTTGTATTAATGACGATTACATATCAAGTCGTTATAACAGTTAGCAACATAAAAGAAATTTGAAAAAAAGCAATAGCTCAGCTTGTGCAAATGGAAAAGGTTCAATTGATTAACCATTATTAGGGTTTGAGAACAAAGATGAATTAACCTGCAAAACAAAAAAAAATACAGTTTCATTAAGGTTTGAGATTAGGGTTTGAGAACAATGGGGCGCTTTTTTTTGCGTGTGTTATTTTGAGGTATATGTGTATGATGTATATCTTTTTTTAGAATTTATTAACATTGTTTTTGGATAGAAAATCATCACAAGTAATCTGGCTTAGTGGTAAACATGTTTACTTGTAAATCATAGGTCACATGGTCAAATATTGCATTTGATACTTTTTTTACATAATTTCCAAAACTGCTTATCAAACGTAATTTTCAAAACTGTGTTTCCAAATCGCAATTTTCAAAATTCTACAATTTCAAACCATAAGAAATGTGGAAAATTGAGATCTTTTAGGGATTTCTAAAATACTATTGGCTAATAGGTTCCATGTCACATATGACATGGATTAGAGGTATGGTATCAAGT
Source organism: Glebionis coronaria (assembly GCA_025667525.1). Classification (NCBI taxonomy): domain Eukaryota; kingdom Viridiplantae; phylum Streptophyta; class Magnoliopsida; order Asterales; family Asteraceae; genus Glebionis; species Glebionis coronaria. The sequence continues at coordinate 50,595 of JANFOE010001306.1, forward strand.
CATAGTTATACCTATGTATAATATAAAGATATATATATATATATATATATATATATCTACAATATATATAAGAGGAGGGATATGCCACATAATTATATATATATATATATAAAGATATATATATATATATATATATATATATATATATATATATATATATATATATATATATATATATATATATATATATATATATATATATATATATATATATATATATATATATATATATATATATATATATATATATATATATATATATATACATATATATATATATATATATATATATATATATATATATATATATATATACATATATATATATATATATATATATATATATATATATATATATATATATATATATATATATATATATATATATATATATATATATATATATATATATATATATATATATATATATATATATATATATATACATATATATATATACATATATATACATATATATATATACATATATATATATACATATATATATATATACATATATATATATATATATATATATATATATATATATATATATATATATATATATATATATATATATATATATAGAGGGAGGTTAATGTGAGAGTTTTTTTAAAGTTGTAAAAATAAGAACTAATCTAAAATACCACTAAAACATTGATACATAACCATTTTATAAATACTACACCAAAATATACATTATTTATACAACTAAACACTCTACCGACTAATAAACAACGGATAAGTGTGTAATAGATTACTGATACATAATTAAGAATGTGATACATATATATCAAAATCTCAAAAAGTTAATATCTTATACATATATTGGTACACTTGATACACAACCACCACTAAATAACTTGATACACAATACCAAAACATGATAGGTATCACACCTCGAATCAAAATGTATCACTTAGATTTCGCCAATTTTCAAAAGAAAGCCCATCGAATCTTTTAAAAATTATATTTTTACTTAATCATGTTTTAAATTTTTTTCGAATAGCGTGTTATTTGTGAGATTTTGGTTGGTTCTCATTTTTACAACTTTAAAAAGTTCTCATATGATCCAAATTCTATATATATATATATATATATATATATATATATATATATATATATATATATATATATATATATATATATATATATATATATATATATATATATATATATATATATATATATATATATATATATATATATATATATATATATATATATATATATATATATATATATATATATATATATATATATATATATATATATATATATATATATATATATATATATATATATATATATATATATATATATATATATATATATATATATATATATATATATATATATATATATATATATATATATATATATATATATATATATAGACTAGCGTCGTAACCCGCCCAACGGGCGGGGTCGCTTTTTTTCTTGTTCCGGAGGGTTTACGGTTTGTGCATTTTTTGTTTCTTGTAACTTTTAGTACTTTTTAGTTATAGTTTACGCCTAAATAATGTGTATTTATGGTTAACGGGCGGGTTTGTTGTTTGTCTTTTTTCGTGATCTAGACGAACCGTTAACAATGAATTCGTGAACTGGTTACCCGGTGATTTGACCGGGATGATCAAGTGTTTTAGAACCGTTAACAATGAATTCGTGAACTGGTTACCCGGTGATTTGACCGGGTTGATCAAGTTTTCAAACCAAATTTTCAGAAAATAAACAATAATTTTTTTCTGAAGTTCATAGAAATTCAATCACGTAAAAAATAGTAAACATATAAAATAAAATGAAATTAACCATTTAGATTTAAAAATTAAAAAGGAAAAAATAAACCTTTTTCCCGAATCAATGTAACTACATTTAGTGTAGAGGTAGTGAGTAAATAAACCATTATATGGTATTAAGTAAATAATAGCAATGTGAGACTCAAAAATCAATAAATAAACGGTTACAATGTAAAACGATTTGTAGTCCCTTTTCGATACGATTTGTAGACAACTCTTTTAGATATAATTATTTGAGCCTATAATATATCTATATCTATACTATTTTATAAAGCATTTGGGACCTTCCTAACATAATAAGGCTGAAAATTCAGACTTTTTTACCTATTAAATAAAGCAAGTTGTTGATATTTTCATCAAAATTATATAATATAACATTTTTCAAACATCCTTTTGTAACATACTTTTAAAATAACATTTTTTCTTTTAATTTGAAAAATATTATTATTTATTTATTATTTTTATAATCTAATTTCACTATATTTTTTTAAAATTTTGTGTTTTTAATTCGATATCCATTTTTATATATTTTTATTATTTTTTTGTCTTATTCAATTTTAGTGGGTTTTGTTTTTTATAACATTACAATGAGTAAGAGATTAATATTTGTTAGTCTCAAAATTCGTTAATATAAAACCCGACTGACGTTACATTGTCTTTTTAGATAAACATTCGGAACAAAACTGATCTCGCGGTGGATCTTCATTGGCCATGACTACAACCATTGCCACCAAACTTCCCTAAAGCTTCAACACATATATGAAATGTACAATGTATATATAATCCAAATGTCCAAACAGATGAATAAGCATAGACTCATTTGTTGGAAGAGTGGATGACTGATCTTCAGTAACCACTAACAAATCTGGATTAATCGTGTTTAAAGGAAGATAAGTATCAACCACATTTAGATGCCATCGTAGAAAATGGATTGATTTAATTTACTGTAATAGTTTGTCAATGTAGGACATACCTCAGGAGGAGGTAGCATGCCTTCTTCACCACTAAAATACCCTTACCGAGGGAAATCCCCATATCACCGCTTAAACGTGACCTTGACAATCTACAACAGCTTCTAGCAATACAGAAATAAATTCATGATCTATAGCCAACTTATGGTAATCAAGGTACAGATCAAGTAGGCCTGACAAGTTAAGCCACATACAATGGTACATAAAAAGATTATGCAGGCCCTAGAAAGAAGCATTATTGATGTCATCGTCATTATTTCTCAAATACAACTCGGTTGACTCCTTTGTTGGCTGGTCAGGAAATGATATACCACTGGAATTGGTGACAAAGCCTGATCGTGCCAGTAGGGACACAACTTCTTCAGTACCTTCCCCTAACTCCTTGAGAAATATGAATTTCTTAGCTATCTGTGATTCCACAAGCGACTTTAACCCTATGGAGGATGCACTAATGGATGGGGATCTTAATATTAAAATATCAAGGACATGCACACGGTATTCCAATTCTTGTATAGAATATACGTAGTTACCAAAGTCACCAAACTCGATTTTGGTCCAAGCAGAAGCATTAGGTAAACCATCCAAACTGATTCGAAGTTTTCCATGTGATGACGAGTATGATGGAATTATATCCACGAGTCTAGAAGCTTCCTCCCAGTTACTGTGCGATATGTGGTACTCAAATTCTGATTCCCACGATACGTCGAAGTCCACAAGAGAAACTCTGTGTAGCAGTGTCTGCACCATGAGAAACATGTAAATTATTTTGCAGGACGCATATATATATGAAAATTTGAGGAATGTTATGTTCCAAGGTAATAAAATTTTATACCAGCCAGTCGGTAGAATGTCTCAATGATATAGGTTTCTATAAAAAATTATCAGCTCATGAATCAAGTTAAACATTCGGAGTGTATACTTTCTACACAATCCTACACATTATCCAAACAACCCACATTAAGAGTTGTTTGGATACATTATTTATGCAGCCTTTTCTCATCTTTAGCATGTTATTAGGGAAAATTTCAATGCCAAACACGCCTAATCATAAAATTATATAAAGTCAATGCTAAATACAAATAATAAGATTAAAACATAAAAGAAGGAAATTTTAGATATGTGTAGACATACCTTTGTAGCTGATGTGATTACAAGTTAATATACGTAGCAAACTATGTAGGTTGGGTCGGTCACTGGTTTAGGTGAGTCGCTTAGGACTAAGGGTCCAGGTCAAATGGTTCTCTAGTCGGGTTCCTATAGTTCTATTATGCCCACTCCTCTGTTGACCTCATATCTGCTCCTAAGCTGACCTTCACTTATCTGCGCCTGATAGTCGCACTCTTTGGCAGCTTGTTTCACTAATTGCTAGGAACACAGGTGCATTGTCCACTTCCACTATTATTTGCATAAACGCAGCTGGTTCTAAGCACATCTAACAAAGCCAATATGTGAAATTTGGGACATTCATTGGCGGGATTATAGTAGCCTTACTACTGAAATAATGGATAAAACTTAGACCATATAAACATCCAATTTTAAGTATGATACAAAATGGACAATCCGATAATTGTTTTCATATGAGCTTAATCACATAAGTCACCAAATAAACTTAGAAGCGTAAGCTTATAAGTGAATATATAAGTTGTTAAAAGTAAGCTGAACCTTCTGATACATCTAAACGGGTCGATTTGGATTGTGTCTGATCTCCAACAGGTCTTTTTCAAATAAGGAGAATAAGGGTAGACATTACTAAAGATTTGAAAGTGATATTAGAGTTCCATTCTGGCTGGTATTTTTTTTTGTTACATATTCCCTGCAATGGTATTCCCTTCTTTTGAAATTTTGATATCGTTATAGTACCGCCACTTCCACTTTAGAATTTTAACCTGAGATAGGGTACATAAGTGATTACAAAATGACCCAAACGGGACATAAAACCATCTTTTAATAATCAAATGAACAGAAATAAAAGGAACTTGATGTAATTTAACTATAATATAAGATGACGAAAGAATGAACGATATAGCTGCTAATGAATGATACTTGTACATTGAGCTAGAATATATTGTGAAAACAGGATTACCATTGGAGGTCTTTACAAATCAGAACATGAACGATCTTTAGCGGAACACGCTGTTATCATCATTTATACAACACACTAATTCAGTACCTGCAAACATGTTTTAACAATCCAATATCCACTTAGTATGTTTATTATACAAATTGACATTAATTAAGTAAAGAATCGTTAACAATATCGAAACTACCTCAAGGGATCTTTTCCCTCAGATTCGTGTATCGACTCTTTTTCTTCTTCTTGGGCTAGTATTTTAACAATCCGATATAAACTTAGCTGCTAATGATCCATCCTAACCTGAAATTATAACCTATAAAAACTGAAAGTAGGGATTCTACTTCTGGGATAGACTGTTAAAAACTTAAGGTTGCGAATTTTCATTAAATGGAATAAGACTAAAATTACGCGAAATGATCGATCATTTGCATTTAAGATTTCGGATAAAATAAAAAATTATTTGTGTATGAGTTCTTACCAGAAGACATAATGAGTAAAAGGAGGTGTATAAAACTCTAAAATTAGGCATGACAGCGCTGAGTTGTAATTTTTTTTTGAACATAATTAGTTACAAACGTAAGTGCTTACAATGCTGATAAATGGTCTTGTTTTTGTAAATTTTGGTGTGAATTTCGGTACTAACCTGTTTATCTTGCTGAACCGATTGCTGATCTTAATATCTGTAAGCCAAATCAGAAGCTCTAAAGATGCAAATTTGTCAAAAATGGCCTGCATTAAAGGAAGGTTTGGTATGTCACTTGCCAAAGTTGATCCGGTAAAATAATGTTGTGGCACATACATTAAGTAGTTGGCTAATAATACCTCCAACACAACTACGCGAAAATGATAAACATGAACACATAATACTGGAAACATGATCAAAGAGTAATAAGATGCTCTAACTAATCAAAGTGGCAGCAAAGAGTATAAGCTGCTCTAACTAATCAAAGTGGTGGCATACATTTTACACGTAGATAGCATATGCTTCTGTGGCCAATTGTAATTGAGATATGACAACTGATAAAGTACTTACATGGATGGATGGTTTATTGAGATGGCACAAGTTTGAGTTGGTTTCGCGTGGCTCTTGGCGAACCATCTTGGTTTGGGGTTGATTAAGAAAAAGGCATAAATGAGGACCTTTCTTTGACACTTTGGATTAGATACACAATCAACACAGATCTATCTGATTTAGAGCTTCAGACCTCCGCAAAAGTGCATGCTTTGGTTGTTTTCATCACACAAGATGGCTTCATCTCGGTTGTTTGATCATTGTAATGGTCACTTGACCGGTACTTGAAGTGCTTGCTCTTATAATTGCTTGCAAGAAATGTCCGAGCTAGCAAACCACAAGGAGTAGACATCTCTGGCCATTGGCATTATGCAACCTTGTTACACCAGCTAAATCAAGCGACCCCAGGCCAATATCAAAAACACATATTTTCACACATTGTTTATTAGATGCAAGGCGTGTTTGCTAGTCTTTGATTATTTCATTTATAGATTGTTTCCCAAGAAGCATAAAAACATTTTTTCCAGAGCACTATGAACAACCTGTGTCCATATTTTTCCCCTTGAAGTTCAAAACAAAGGCATACCAAAAGTTAAAAACAAATGTGAATTCAGAAAATACATTGTTGCATATATCCAATGCAGCAAGGGTAAAAAAATCTGACTCGCGTTCAAGTTTAGCGCTTCCAAATCCTGAACGTAGCTGGACCATCTCGCAAAACTGCCTCGTTTATGTTTCTGATAAAAGCACGAAAAGAAGATTTAGTATACGATATATAAGTACAGTCAGTAGTTCGCTTAAATTTGCTAACGAAGCGATAAGGCCTGAAAAAGTAATAATTAGAGAGTGCCCACCATATGTATTTTTTTTTATTGTTTTATGTTATATATGAAGGAAAAGTAGTTATGATTTCAGCTTATATAAGTTCTTTCATAAAAGTAAATCGTAACAGGTTATTTTAAAGGACAGTTCATTTTATCTTAAATTAAGCTATTTCCAAACACTTTAGGCTGCTTATTCCTTTCAGAAATAAGCAATCCCAAACACCCTCGTTTGAAAATTTTGTTTCAGTCGTTTAAACAACAGATTAGATTGTTTCTACAACAAAGCTGCTCGTACTTGTATTACCCAGTTGGATCATCCTTAACTCGTCACCTATGAGTAGGGTTAAGTGAAGTGGATGGTGCATAAGATAGTTGTGGGGCGTCAGGTAACCAAAATTACTCTCCAAATAAATCAACCCCATCCAATTGCATGTCCGCCACTGAAAGTTGTTATTAAATGCGAACATTATGTTAACTTGAAAACATAGTTTTAATAGTAGTAACCATGAAGCTTGAAAAGACAACATAAAATCTGTATTCCACATGCCAAATTTTATGTTAATGTACATGAAACATCAAGGTTGGCTGAAAAAAATCGTTTAGTCTTCTTACTTTATCGCCTCATACAACTTTTACATTTTGGCTTCCCTATGGTATTTTTTCCTATAATTAAAGTAGTGCAGATTCATCATCACATTTATTGAACATTGGATTATGGTCGGGAGCATGTAAAAGGTAGGTGACAATAAGAGAGGGTCAAAAACTTTGGTTGACCTATACACCTTTCATATATAACCTTTTCTTTAAACTATCTCTCCAACATACTAAAGAACGGCTGGCGTAGAACCTGAAGTTACACTACCTGCACTGTCATTTTCTCCAGGCGCTGCCCAGTCACAATTTGTGCAAAGCCCACTTTTTAGTACATTCAGTATGTTAAATAGGCCAAGATGTGCGTGGGTTAAAACGTATGAAGATATGCAGACCAGAATTGATTTTCCTATAAATACGCTAATTCGTCAAGTTCAGCCTCGAAATATCGAGCATTAGTACCTAATCAATTCTATAGCAGGTTATGCTTTATTTCATATATAACACTATTCAAAATACAGAAAACACCAAATAAACACTAAAGAGTTTCTGAATGTGACAAATGACTTTATTTTTAAGTGCAAAACGTGGTATTCATAAATCTACTTATATAAATAACATGCAACAGTATACCACCAATTCTATGAATGTTTGTCTTCGGAAATATGCATGTACAAAAAAAAATCATATATATTGCGCAGAGCACCATACCTGATAGAATGTGAACACGAATTTCAACTTCAACCTGAATCTGTACATTTCCACTTCACCTGTACATTTTTACCTCAATTTCGAGTGATAAGAATAAAAAATGAGAAAACGTGCAGTAGCTTCTATCACCTGAATCTGTTGTATAAAAAAAGTCTAAAATGACAGCTGTAATAGGTCTTGTCTTTGAAGAAGTTGTAATGATCTTTATAGCTTTTTGGTATATTCAGATTTTAAAGGTTGTACATAGAAAGCGATAAATTACCAAAAACTAAAATTAGTGTTGCTCGTAAATAATCAGATAATTGTAAGGAGCTTCACTATGGCGGAAAATGAAATAATCAGGACGTTATTTGGCATTTGGCAATGCAAATTTTACCTCTAAATAAATAAGTAATCATATACAGCTTCACTATATGCCCAAATTAGGGGTTTGTTTGGTAATGCATATCATAAATCCTCATCCTCATATAACATATCCAGTGACAATTACCAAGTTGTAAACAAAAGGGGTACGTCAGGTCTCCTTAACATTACTTTCAGCGTTTTAGTAAGCCTAATATGAATTATGATGATTTGGCGGGACATTTACCTTGGCCATTAGAGTGTCTGTTCTTAGCCTTAGCGATACAACCCACACCCCTGCAAAAACCTGTGAAGGGCATGGCTTCTTTGTGATAAGCTTTTAAATGTATAAAGCATTTTTCCGATATAAATTTATGCAATCCACCTGCATCTATCTCTTCACAAAACTTGGCCCGCTCAGAAGTCGATAGCAGCTTCACATCACCAGCTTCACATCACCAGCTTCAAACAAAGTTTTCACACCACTAACTTCGGATATAGAAGCCACTGCATCTACCGGTTTCTCGTCCATAAATTCAGTATCTCCATTTTGGTTTCTCGCGAGGATTTTAGAGAAAGCAGTGACCGCAGCATCTCGCTTCACTTGAAGCCTCACCAAGGAGGATTCTTCCTTAGCCATAGCAATAGCACGACGCTTCTCAATCACTTGTTGTGCCCGAACGGTCTTCATTTCAAACTTCTTTTCTTGGTCTTCAAGCTCAGTGAAATGACTCAGTGACTTCTCGAGCCCATGAAAATGTTTCTCAATTTGTTTCCATTTCAAGTTAAGTGTTACTGCTCACAGACTTTCTAGCTCAGCAAATGCTTTCTGTAGCTGTTGTGTATTGGAGGACGTATTCTCCAAAAGCGTAGCAACTGAATCAGCATCTTCCATAGCTAGTAAAGACTATAAACAACAAAACCAAACACATAGTCAATACTATAACCAACAAACTTGACATCGTATGTGTTTTGAAAGTGACTGTGTAATGGAATAATCAGCTGCAACAAAATGTACATTGTTCCGATGTGTTTATGCTACTTACCGTTGTTACTTTTTGCTAAATGGATTAATGAATCTACCCACTTGAGAGATCCCTTATCTGGATCATAAAGGCGTTTTCAGAAGAAGACATGGTCATAAATATAAGAACTGTCCAAAGAAGACAGATCCTTCTTCCTATTAACTTCACACTTTCCTTCAACTACTGAAGAGGACAGCTTTTGCACTTATTCGCTGTAATATACCTAAAAATGTAATAAACATTATTATCACTATCTTAAAAGAAACAAGTTGTAAAATTATTATTATCACGATGCCATAAAGATATAAGGATTGTGTATCTAAATCTTACCTCTTGAATGTCACACCGGTATGCTTTGTCTGAAGAGAGATCCTCGGGTCTGTAAAATCTCCTAACTTCAATTGTTACGGAGTCAGAGTCAACACGTTTTGAATTTTTTGTATCTCTTTAGGAAAAACCTGCTACAAACAGCTGCGTTTAAGATCCAGTACAGGGTTAATCGAATTAGCATAAGCACACTGATAAGTTTCAGCAAGACAATGTCTGTAACAAAAATCATATGGGTTGCTACCAAAACTTTGCAATAATACTGCAATCGCGTGACAGCATGGTAGTCCATTTCGCACCCATCCTCAACAACTGCAATACCAACTTCCAGGATCTGTAGCATCAATAATTTCACCAAACTGAGCCTGAAATTTGTTTTCGTGTGTCCCTAAAATTCGAACTGACACCATCAGTGGAAACACAATCATATTCGCCTGTCTAATAACGCAAAAAAAAAATCAAGAGAATAGTAAATAGGGTTAGTGCACATATATCTTCAGAGGTAAGTTATAAAAAAATATAAATAATGCTACGTAATACTAAAAGAAATAAATGTTTCAGCAGAACAGATTCACAATACTATCCTTTCAAATGACCAAAGAAAAGGTCGTATATACATTATTTTAGTCTTTTTTTTTCATTTTTATAGTTTATTGACTTAACTGTAATTGTTGATTCTAATCTCATCAAAACAACCTTCCCATGCATCAATTATACGCACTTCTGATCTTACATGTTCTGACCTATATGTCTTGAACGGTGCATCACAATGTATCTAAGAGCAGTAAAGTGTAAAATTAGTGCATAGCAGTTAAAAAAATCCCATTCAAACATTTTATCAAACATTTAGTGTGCGGTTATTGTAAACATGTTATTCATGTATTTATTTTTCAATTTCGTTTCAACTAACTTTTCAATATACTGAATCAAGTCAATAAACTATAAAAATTGGTACATGTATAAACAAAATGATGATTAACTAATCAAATTTCATAAAAACAAAACCTAGCTCAATATGAGCAAAAATTCATAATTGAAACCAGTTAGATACCTTAATTTGATCTTCGATTTGAGAAATTATGATGAGAAGATTTCTTGAATCTGATACAAACCTAAATTCGAAATCAGTTACATATATTAAATCGATCTTCGATTTGATATATTTTTATCAGATTATTTTGCTTTTGATTTCGAAATTCATGCACCAGCACTCTTTATCAACACATTTACTCTATTAGCAAAAGATAACATCAATCAATTAAGTGTGGATTTGCTATGATGTGTTAATCATTTGATCCACCGCGATCCTGGAGTGATAGCAA